>CM053591.1:81733920-81786114 GCA_028646515.1 Pseudochirops corinnae
GACATAGGAGAGAATAGACTGGGGGAGGGAGGACACACTGGGATGGCTGTTGTGGGGCGGTGGGTGGGGGAAAGAGGGGGAGAAAATATGTAACTCAAAATCTTGTGGAAATGAATGATGCAAAATAAAATAAAATTAAAAAAAAAAATTTCAGAGCCCAAATGACAATGGAGTCCAACTTTCTCATCATCAGGGAGGCAAGGGAATACAGGGAAAGACTGAGGGAGACATTGAGAATCTCAGAGTGTCAGTTTAGGAAGCTGCCTTAGGGACAAAGAAAATAAAAGAAAGATCTTCAGGAGTTTTATTTTCATTTTTCAATTGATTTGTTGAAGGCATGGTGCTAATGCAGTACGTGTATACAAAAAGAAAAATAGTAAAGTCTTTAACCTCAAGGAGCTTATAATCTAGTAAACTATATCAGTACTTCTGCCTATAGCTGCAGATACCAGAATATTTACAAAAAGTGTTAACACAATTAGAATACAAGTTAAAATGTGATAAATGCATATTTACTATATCAAGGTGTTTGCCACTATCATGCAGAAGATCTAATACAGAGTCCAAGTTGAAGAGGAATTCCTGATGACTGGTGCTCCAGATGTTCCTGTTTGGGAATACATTTTGTTATTTTCGTCAAGCCTTGGAACACTGCAGAGACATCTGGAAAAGATCTGTAACCACTCAAGAGTTTGGCCTAAGCATATGCACAGGAAATACCAAGTGGATGAACAATGCCTAATTGTATGGATTATGACATGAAGTTTGATAGACAACCTGTAGAACTCATGCATTAGGATATATATCTCAGACAGACAGTACAAATGAACAATGAGTTGGATCTAGAATTAAGCAGGAGGTATAGCGGGTTTTTTTTAGCTTGATATAGGATTTTTTTTCAGCTTAAAGCATCTCAAACTTCTTCTTGGAAATAAAGGTCCATCTTTTTAATGCCAACAAGCTACCAGCATTTTTGTATGACTAAGCGTCATGAAATACTACAATGACTGAAAAACCAAAAATAGTATCATTCAGAGAGTGTTGAGACATTCATGGTAGGTGTCAACAGATTGCAACCCATAACAAATAAGGATGTCATCAAGAAATTATGATCAAAAAAGGTGATGAACTGGCCATGTGTTAAAAAAAAAAATTAACTCCCCAAAGTGGGGAAGAGGAGAGAGTACTCTGTGTCTCTGAAGCAGTCTATTTTGCATTTACAATTACCGTTATAGCCATGCTACCGTAGCAACACAACCAGGCTACTGGTACCTGACATCATTCAGGTATATTAAGTACTTTAAGACAGAAACATAATGGAAAACATGTGGGTGACAATAAATGGAAAGAAAAACAAGAAGCAACCTTTTCATTGGAGAGCACTATAGACCACTTGGGCAGAAAGAGGAAATAGACGAAGAGTTAAAAAGATTACCAGCCTGACACAAAAGCATAACACAGTAGTGAGGGAGTGATGGAGGCTTTTATTTTCCAGACCAAAAGCAGAGCAGTTATATAACTTTTTGATGTGCCTTAATGATTATTTTATCCTTCAAAAAGTTGAAGAATCAACAAAGAGAAATTCAATTTTAGATCTGATTTTCACTAAGAAGGGGAAATTGGTTGCTAAGGTAGAAATAGTGGGAACTTGCAGGTATGTAACCACTCATTGTGCTTGTGATAGAGAAGAAGAAAGCTGGACATAATCTGATTTACTTCCTATGTTTTGAGAGTGCATATTTTAAAATTTTCAGAGGAACAAGAGATAGAATCTCATAAACTAAAATTAGATGGGAGAAGTTACCCTGAGAGGGATAAGACATTCTCAAGAGTGAAATTCTAAAGGAAAACAATTCTGCTGAGTGGGGAAAAAATGAGAGTTGTCTAAAGAGATTGATATAGATACATAAAGAAATTCAACGCCAAATTAGATTTGTAAAAGGAATGTGTAGAAAGTAGAAGCAAGGGTTGGTAAGAGAGGATGAATATAGCATTGCACAGTCCTATAAAGTCAGGAAGGACAAAGTTCAGAATGATCTGAAGCTGGTGAAGAGGAAGGATTTTTTTCCCCCTAGCTATGTCAAGAAGATCAGAAAAGGAAGAAGATCATTTCTTGGACTAAAAATGGGACAATCATAACTGGCAAAAAAAATTTATTTTGTTTCTATTTTCTCTGCTAAGAATAACAACTTTGCGATGAAATGATAAAAGAAAACATGCTAGCATGGAGTTGATACCCAAAGTAGGTAAGGAGATAGTAGGAGAGTATGTAGTTTCCCATGATTAATTCAAGTCACCTGACCCCAAAGAACTACATCCTAGAGGTCAGTAGAGAGGTTAGGGCTGGATCAGTAGAGAGGTGATTATTGCATCTATGGGAGCTGATGAGATCACTGAGTGAAATAGTGTAGAAGGAGAAGAGAAAAAGGTCCAGATCAGAACTCTGAGGGACATCCACAGTTAAATCTAGAGATGACAGAGTATGAAGAAGAGAATGATCAAGTGTGGCAAAGGCTGCATAGAAATCAAGGAGAATGAAGACTAAGAAAGGGCCATTGAATCTGGCAATTAAGAGATCATTAGTAACTTTGAAAAGAGCAATTCTGGGTGAATGATAAGTTAGAGGAGAGGAATTAGATAGGCTAGTTCTACACAGCTGTCTCAAGGAGGTTAGCCAGAAAAGGCAAAAGAGTTATGGGTTGACAGAGGAGCTAGATGGATCAAGTGAGGGTATTTTTGAGGACAGAGGAAGGCATGTTTGTAGGCAATAGGAAAGCAGCCAATTAAACATGAAGAGATTGAAGATCAGGCAGAGAATGGGAAAGATAGAAGGAGCAATATGCTGGAGGAGATAGGGTAGAATGGGATAATTTATACAGGTAGAGGGATTTGCCTTGGCAGAGAGAAGGATTACTTCTTCTGTGAGACAAGTGTAAAGGAAGAGATAGTTGCAGAAGATATCTGAGCAATATTAAAGGAAGAGGGAGAAGAGGGAGCTTACAGTAAAAGACCTCAATTTTTCTGTAAAATATGAGGCAATATTTTCACCTGAAAAGGGAAGGGGGAGCCATGCATTTTTTTTTTTTTTAGGGCAATTGGGGTTAAGTGATTTGCCAAAAGTCACACGGCTAGTAGCCATGCATATTTTGAAGAAGGATGAAAAGATTTGGAAGAGTGGCTGTGGTGACTAGGATAGTGAGTTGATAAGGGATGTGTACAAGAATTAACTAGGACCAGGATTGGTCCAGTTGAGGTTATATAACATACATTTTTAGTAGATTCAGATGAGTTTTCTCTACCTTCATTCAGCAGCACATGTATAAGAAGACAGTGAGCAGATGGAAGTGAGCAGTAGAAGTGACCCAAAGCTAAGGCTTGGCAGGGCTCAATAGGCAATATAAGGGGGTTTGGAGACTCCAAAAGAGACAGTCTACAGTTGAACTGGTTCACTGATAGGTAAAGAGATGAAAGGATTAGAGTGTGACTAATGCTGGTGTGATGAAGAAAATAAGAAATCTAGGCATTGGAGGTGATGGTGTGGATGAAGAGCAGGGTTTGGTACAGGAGAAGTAGAAAGCCAAAAATTTGTTATCAGATAAGGGAATTTCAGAGTTCTTAAAATGGAGGTGGTGTATTTGGGGCTAATATTAAGATATGACCATTTCTATGTGTAGGTTGAGTAACTGGGAGGTTAGAGTGTTTGAGGGAGCATCAATATGTATGTTGAAGTCCCCTAGTATGAGAACAGGAGTTGGAGAGGAGATAAAGATAGTGAGCCAGGTAGGGGAGTATACTGAGGGTTTAGAGACAAGCAGAATTTTCATTGATTGATTAAATGTGAATTGTATGGACCTGAAAGGAGAAGAGGTTACTTACTGATGGTGGTACGAGTGGAACCTGGAAGTGATGATGAAGATTGAGAATGTTCCTACTTCCCTGCCTTGAACATTTACTCAATGGGAATGAATTAAAAGTGCAACCAATGCTGAAAAGAGTGTCCAGGTAGGTTGCGCCATCAAGAGGATGCCAGGTCTGAGTGAGAGGTAGTGTCTTGTCAGGTTAACTCATTTCTCTAGTACTATAAGGCTCTAAAGTTCTTTCACTTCTCATGGTATCCTCACACTGTTCCTCCAGGGTTTGGCTCCTCTATTGGGCTAATTCCCTCTTGAATCCATAGAGATTCTCTTTGATGCCAAGGGTCACACTCCTCAGAGCTCATTTTTTTTCTTTTATTTTTCTGCCTCCTGATGGGTTTGATGTCTTCCCAGACAGCTCTAAGTGAGGCCACAACCACTCTTGTTCTCCTCCACCTTTGTTAAGGAATGTTAAGGGGTTCCCTGAAATTGTCTTTTGAGTTGCCATATTTTCTAGAAATACTGGACCCAGAGTATGCAGGGGGCCCTGAATGTGTCAAGGACAAAGCCTCTCCCCTGCCCTACCCCTCAGGTGACATAACTTGTTGTTTGCATCTCAAACTGTACTCCCTGGGTATCTTTGGGAGTCAAGAGAGGCACCAGTCAGTCTGTACTAGACTGAGAAACTGCTTGTGCAGCTAGGACCCTTCTAGATAAGCAGACTATCATATCTTTGTGGTCTAGTAGTTCCCAAGGGAAAAGAATTCTCCTTTTGCCATAGCCTTGCCCCTCCCTTCCAGGAGGGGTTTTGTCCTTTTCCTACCTTTACTGAACCTTTCCCCCTCCCTTGCCAGCTCCTTTAAGTGGAGATTTGTGTTTCTTCCTCCTTCCTTTGTTCCACTGTTATAAATATGCAAACTTTCTGTGTGACTTGTGAACTCTTTGAGTTTCACTTGCATGTTCTTTCCTTTTGTAATAAATCTATTATTTTCACCTAAATCTATTATTTTCACCTAAGTTTTATGAAGTTGTGATTTCCCGTTCACACCTTACATTGGAATTTGAACTACTGATCCTGGAATATTGGTGCTCTGATAGGTGAACTTTCAACTTCTATTGCCTGGAACTAAGACTCCTTGCTACCACCAGACAGTCCCAAACCCTACTGTGTGGGCCAACTACTCTCTCCTACTTTCCAAACAGCTCCCCAGTATTATATTTCCTCATAAATTCTTAATGATCAAACATAGAGATTTGTATGACCATTATTATATGCTCTGATGACCATAAAGCCAAGCATGAGCAGCTTTCCAGAGGACTGCTGCTCTGAATAACTCCAAGATTCTGATTACATAGTATAGTGAACTCTCTATTTATTCAGTAATAAATTTAAGCAAATCATTCACAGAAATCAAAGTATAGCATTCACAATGTTATGACATAACATCTTATCACTAAAATGGCCACATAGTTTTCTCCAAAGTGGCCACATAGTTTTAAACAAAGTGCAATCATTTAGTAACTCAATCATTTATTAAGTCTTTAATTCAATCATCCTTAAGGAGGTTTGTGTCCTTAATGGACACAAAGTACAAAGGTCAAAGTTTTCCATCCCTAGGTCACAGTAAATCATAATCTTCTCAGTCAGCATCAGGTACCCAAGAAGAGATCTTTTCATCTTGACTCGAGGCTGGCTCTCAGCTTCCATGGTTCCTCTTCCATGGTCCCAGCTCCTGTCCAAATCCATACAACTGTCATCTGGGTTCAAAGGCAGGCAGCTCCCAGTTCGTTGTCCAGTTATTTGTCCAGTTCCTTGTCCAGTTCCCATTCCATATTGAAGCTCACAATGTCCAGTCCACCTCAAGTCCTTCACAGTTCCTGTTTCTGGGAAGACAAAACTTAGCAGAGCCAAAACTACATTCACACATATTGCCGGCACCATCACCAATTCATCTGTCTGTGAAATCAACAGGGACCCACAAACGTCCAAGAGGTCAACACAAATCATCAACATAGAAATCAACACAGACCCACAAACAAGGTCTGAGAACTCAACACAAATCATCAATACAGTCCCAGGACCTCCAAAACCCTCCTCCAGGACTTCTGTAAACAGACAACCAGAAAATCCTCTTTCATGGCTTCCAGTAAGGTCCCAGGGCTTCTGTACAAAGTATTACAAACATCAACACAGACAGAACAGACAAAGAGTGCTGGGATATCACAAGTTTTCTCCTTCTCTACCACATGAGCTCCCTTTTCAGTTCTGCTCTCTCCAGCCTGGGCCTCTCCTTATCTACGGTCATTAGTTCCTCCCTTTCCTGTTGCAGGAGTTCACAAATTCTAGGGTTCACAAGTTGTGGGATTCGCAAGTTCTAGATCTTAATACTTGATACAATCATGAGCTGAAACAAGGTGTTAACTACTTCTGTGTTAATTAAATAGCTGAAACAAGATGTTAATTCAATAGCTGAAAAAAAGTGTTAACTACTTCTTTGCTTGTCATTACACCATTAATCCCAAATCACTCATAGGTCCTGGAACAAGGAGTACCCTTGAGGAGGTAGGGGTGACTCTTTAATGACAATGGTGGCTCAAATCCCCCACAAGTGTGCTTGTTCCCACCAAGGTTATCAATTGGGAAGCATTTTAGACAACCTTAAGCAGCTCTGAGAAATGAATTTTTACTAAGGTGATACAGTTAAGAATTGGTATGAAAATATCCTAGCCAAAAGTCTGTGACACACTCTCCCAAAGGTGAATACAAAGTCCAAAGGAAAGGGAACCCAAGCTTTGAAGGCAAATAGGGCAAAAGGGCAACTTTGTTGTTGTTCCTGGTTCTGTTGGTTCTGTCTGTTTCCTGTTCCACAGTTCTTCTTCCATTGTCCCGGCTCCTGTCTGAATCTATACAACTGTCATCTGGGTTCAAAGGCAGGCAGCTCCCAGTTCCTTGTTCATAGTTAACAGTAGCAGCTAAAATTTGTTTACTATGTGTCTACTATGTGCTAGATGCTTTATGAATAGCTCATTTGATCCTCAGAATAACCCTGGGAGGTAGGTATTATTATTATCCCCATTTTATAGTTGAGGAAACTGAGGCAGATAGCTGTTAAGTGACTTGCCCAGGGTCACATAGCTAGTAAGTGACTTAGGTTAGATTTTAATTCAGGTCTGAATTCCTGACTATAGGCCCAATACTCTATCCACTAAGCCCCCAAGCAGCCATCATATGATTGCCGGAAGTCCTCCTCCATTTGTGGGGAACTCAAGAAGATCCCCCTAGGCATGGTGTAGTCAATTTGCTTTCCTCCTTGTGGAACCATGATCTATGTCTATTCTCTACTTGATTCCTGAAACAGGTATGGCCATCAGATGATCTGGGAATGCCAATAGGACACCAATGGGAATAAGAGAACTCCAATACATTCTGGATCTTTTGAAGCTCAAAAGGTCACCATCTGGCCAAAAGAGAGATAGGGGAGGAGGACACCTGGCCAAAGTCCAAGGTAACATTTCTTGTTCCCTTCATGCCCCTCTCTGAAGGTTGCTTTCTGCCATCCCTGCCTAGGCTTTAAAATTTCAGTGACATTTGATTTTATCTCTGGGGCACTCCCTTCACTAGCTTAGATTTATCCTTTCTTTTTGAGTAATGTTTCGTTGGCCCCAAAGAAACCCATTACCTGATGGCCAATCCTAAAAATACAAATTAGAATCTTTCAAGTTAACAACAGAAATACAAAGTGTTTAATCAGGTGAGGAAGAGAATTGCTTGTCCCCATTTGGCTGGCCCTTCCCCCACCTCTCTTCTCACTCAGAACCATGGATCTTTAAAATTTGAAGACATTTGACGTTTAAGCCAACCACCTTATTTTTGCAGATGAGGAAATCTGAGACCAGAGGAAACTGTACATGCCTAGAACCCCGGTCTCCTGACTTCTAGACCCGTGCTCCTTCCACTATAACTACATCTCCCTGCACTTAGAACTTTGGCATGGGCTCTGCTCTCTCACTCAACATTTAGTCAATTTAGCATTTGTTGTTGTTCAGCCCTATCCAGTTCTTAAAGAGCCCATTTGGGGGTTCCTTGGCAAAGATGCTGGAGTAGTTTGCCATTTCCTTCTCCAGCTCATTTTACAGATGAAGAACTGAGGCAAATGGGGTTAAGTCACAGCTAATAAGTATCTGAGGCCACATTTGAACTCAAGAACATGTCTTCTAGACTTCAGGCCCCAGCACTCTTATCTGGTGGACCTCCTAGTTCTCCAGTCCTACCCCACCCCCACCCCCACCTCAATTCCATATTAAGTACCTACCAAAGCCAGGCACAGGACTACTGGGTACTGGGAATGCAAAGCTGAAATGTCTCTACCCTCCAGGAGCTTATATTTTACATGTCATTTAACTATGCTATATTTCTGTCCTAAACTGTAACTGTTGAAGGCTCCTTTATTTTTTCATTCTCAGTCACGATTCCTCCATCTTTACTTATGGCTTCTTTTTTTTTTTTAATTTAGGTTTTATTTTGGTCTCTGACTCCTTTCTCCTCTAGTTCCTTTTCCCACGCTCAGACCTGGGGGCAGGGTTCTGTGCAGGCTTCACAAGTGAAAGCAGCTTAATACATATTTGAATGGGAGTGGGGTGGGATGGAGAATGACCATTAAAATCAAAGCACTTTATTCTGTCCCACGCCCCTCAGAGGGATGGCAGAAGATCACACACGCACTAACCTTGGAAAGCGAACCAAATTCTACTTAGGTTTTAGGTGTGGATCAGACTGAGGCACAGCAAACATCAAACTTTGCTGTTCGCTACCTAGGGAATCCCCTAGCATATCCTGCTCTCTTCTTTCTCTCCTTCTGTATCTGATCCTAAAGACAAGGACTAGAGGAATGAATCCTTCTTATTTTCTAATTCCAGAGATCATAGTAAAACCCCGAGGGGCTCGAGCACTCGGAAATATCCTAAAAGGTTCGTTACCCTCTTAGAGCTACTTCCGCTCGAGCGCCCGGAAATATGCGAAGGCATTCGTTACTCTCGATGTACTTCCGCAATAATCGGAAGGGGGCGGGGCTAAACTGACGGCTGGTTCCACGCATGGCATTGTGGGAAGGGCAGCCGGTGCCGTCGCTGCCATTTTAGGGAAGTCCTGTAGCTGCGGCCTTCGCGTCTGAGGGGGGGGGGAAAGCCCTTCGTGGCCGTTGTGAACACGGAAGATCGGTCTAAGGCCTACCGGGCCCGCTCCCGGACTTCCGATCTCGGCAGAGCTCTCAGCCAGTGTCTGGAGACAGCGGGGAGAGAGAAGTAAGGGACCGCGAGGCCGGGGGGAGGGGGGCCCATAGGCGAAGGCGGCTGAGCCAACAGCGTCGTCGGCCCGCAGAGATGGGCCGGTCCCGGAGTCGGAGCTCGTCCCGCTCCAAGCACACCAAGAGCAGTAAGCACAACAAAAAGCGGAGCCGGTCGAGGTCGCGGTCCCGGGATAAGGAACGGGTTCGGAAACGCTCCAAGTCCCGGGAGAGCAAGAGGAACCGGCGCCGGGAGTCGCGCTCGCGCTCGCGCTCCACCAACGCAGCCGTGTCCCGCCGCGAGCGGGAGCGCGAGCGCGCCTCGTCCCCCCCGGACCGCATCGACATCTTCGGGCGCACGGTGAGCAAGCGAAGCAGCCTGGACGAGAAGCAGAAACGCGAGGAGGAGGAGAAGAAGGCAGAGTTCGAGCGGCAGCGAAAGATGTGAGCCCGCGGCCTGGATGGGGAGGGGGGAGGGGAAGAGGAATAAATCAAGAGGGGAAAGGGGTGGAAGGCGGGGATGGGGCGTTCTGCACCCCTCCACACACAAACACAGATACTCCTCCAAGGTTTTTGGAAGAGAGGATCCCTCCCGCACGGATGATTGGACTAATCGGGAAGCATGTGGTTCAGGGAGGAAAGGCCTGCAGAGGAGAAAGCTATTTTGGCGCGAGGCGGGGCGGGAGCTGGGAGGCCGGAGTTCAGAGGGAGGGCAGTGGGAGAGGGGGAGGGGTAACCATTTTGAGGCGGGGAAATTGGGTTGTCCAGAATGTGGGAAGCAGGTCCAGTTGGGCAATGAAGTTTTGTTTGGAAAGATTGTTCACACAGAAATTTGGGGAGAATTGTGTTATGTTCTGCGTGGTCTTGCGTGCGTGAGAATCGGGGTGGGGGGTGGGGGTGGACTGTACTGATGCAGGGCAAAACTAAGCTACCTAAATTTTTTTTGGTTTAAATTTTTTTCTCCCTACTGACGATTAAGTTTGGGAAGCAGTACTAATTATATTGAAAGGAAATAGAACATTTCGTTGCTCAACGAGATATTTTAAATACTAGATTATTCATTATACTCTTGGAGCTTTAGGATGCTAGATTTATAAATGGTAAGGGACCTTAGAGGTTATCTTGTCCACCTGTGATTGTACAGATGAAGAAATCATCTGTACTGTCTACACTTTTTCTAAGAGTTTTTATAAAAGTTTTAAAATGTTCTGAGAGCTTTCTTGTTCACCTTTCTCATTGTGTGGATGAGGAGATTATCTCTACTATCAAAACTAAGAGAGGTGTTGTTTTACATTTTCTTAAGAGCTTTTTGTGTTCCTTTAAGGGGAAAAAATTCAACCTATTATACAGCTATAGGACTTTCCCCTCTTACCCATTGTTTAGAAAACACGTTAATCATAATTAATATACTATTGCCCATATGTGGAATTTTATGGAAAGAAAGAGAAAGTTAAACTTCCTTTTGAATGTAGCAGTTTGATGTGGGTTAAACTTTCATTTGTATTGTACTTAGTTGACAGACCCTATGAAATAATTTGTAGTGTAAGAATTATTCCTATTTTTAAAGACTCAGCTGTGCAGAACATTCTTTGAAGTCATATATGAGATGGGGTTCCAGCCTTCATGAGGCTTAATAAAAGTATGTAACAAAAACAAAATAATAACTGCATATGAAAGGTGCAAATAGTGCCATGTGAGGGGCAAGGGGAGGATGAAGATTATTGTAGACTTGGGGAAGGTAAGAAGAGGCAACATGTGTAATGTAAAGACCTTGGAGTCTGAAAGTGTGAATTGGAATTCTGATTGTTAACACATATTAGCTATATAATGACCTTGAATTTAGTAATTTCTTTGAACCTCGGTTCCATTATCTGTAAAATGGTGTTTAATAAGTGTATGTGGGAAATATTTCAAAATAAGAATAATGCATAAGTATGATAAAATAATATACGTATATATAAAAAATAAAATAATGCTTAAGCATATAAAGGTAAAATGGTGTTTTGTAAGGTACAAAAAGACAAGGTTATTATGGACTTTTGGAGATGGGGTAAGAAGAGACCATATGTTGTAGTGTAAAATCCTTTGGAGTCTGAATTTGGATTCTGCTATGTGATCTGGAATCTACTCACTTCTCTGAACCTCATACCCCTTTTTCTGTAGAAATGGAGGGAGACCATACTGGGATTCTTCCCCCTTTACCACTTCACAGGATTATGTGAAGGAAATATTTTGTGAATAAACAACTATATTAAATCGTGCTGCTGTTGGGAAAGCTTTCTGGAGGAGTTGGCATTTGAGTTTGGCTGCCTGGGCATGGAATGGCCTATATTACCTCCACCCCGTTGAATGTGTGAAATAATAGCTCACATTAATGTAACACTTGATAGTTTAAAAAACATTTTCTTATAACAATGCTATGTTAATAGTGCAAACATTATTTTTCCCGCTTAGGAGGAAACTGAAGTTCATAAAGATGAAAATGCCCACAGTCATAGGGCTAGTATATGTCAGGAATACTAAGATATAGACCCTTCTTTTTACAAATGAGGAAACTGAAACCCAAAAGAGATTGTGACTTACATTACATCTTATGGCAGAATACCCGTTGGAATCCAGATACTTGATTCCATATCCAGATTGTTTCAACTGCATCATGCTGCTTTTTAAACTTGTCCAGATAAAATTAGTTCAATTCAGGAATCCTTAATAGGAGATCATTCAAGGGTTGGAGAAGATCTAAATTATTTTTGAAAGATATATTTGGTTTCAGAATGTAGCTTTTTTGTTTGGAATAAGGTCTCTGATGCCCTGGGAATTCACTTTAACTTTCTTTACGTTTTTCAAACTGGAGACCATTTTAGCTATTCCTATCCTTGTTTGACTTTTTTCTCAGTGGAGAGAGAGAGAGAGAGAGAGAGAGAGAGAGAGAGAGAGAGAGAGAGAGAGAGAGAGAGTGAGTGTATGTGTGTAAATACCTGTTGATTACTTGATACTTGTGGGACTACAATTGCTATTCCTTACCAAAGGCCTACTTTTTAATCTTATTTAGCTACTTTTTTTCTCCTTCCTCTTATTTCTTCTTGCTGATGAAGCCCACATTTCTTCCCACTTCCAGCTTGCTACATTAGTCCATTTTCTTTCCAGTAGTGTGGATCCTTTTAAGTCTAAACATTGTTCAAGACTTAATTTGGACTCCCTAAGAATGTGATAGCCTTTCATTTTCTATATTGTGAGGTTGTCTTTAGTGTTCTTTCCTTACCTATTAACATTATCACATGTGTCTTTGAGAGAGGCTCTTTTCTGGCTGTAGTCCAAGTATTGTGATTAAGAGAGCATGGTAAGATTCAGAGAGAGAGACTTGGGAGTTTTATCTGTACTTTGCTAAGAAAGGAAAAGCCAGTCAATCCTTAAATACCTAGCAATAGGTAAATATAGCTGAGAAGAAATAAAGGCCCTAAAATTAACCTGAGTTGCTTTGATTGCTTTTTTGCTAAGCAGGGTCAAAGAACTTTGACTATTCCTACTAAGTAAAAGACCAGTGTAGGAACAGCTAGGTGGCTCAGTCAATAGAGCACTGGCCCTGGAGTCAGGAGGACTTGAGTTCAAATCCGGCCTCAGACACTTGACATGGTAGCTGTGTGACCTTGGGCAAGTCACTTAACCCCAATTGTCCTGCATTCTCCCCTCCAAAAAGCCAAAAAAAAAAAGGCCAGTGTAATTGGCTAATGTAAAAGTCAAGAAAAGTAAAAAAAAAAAATGATGAGATAGAATAGACAAAATAAGTGGGAAAGAACATTAAAAGGAAAACAGACACAGACAGCGTGTTCACAACCAAGGTAAAACAATGATTATGCAGTATTGCCTGGGAAAGAGGCGGGAACAGCCTCATCCATTGTATTTTAAGTAACTTTTAACGGTGTCAGTGTGCCATGTTGAAAACACACCAATCAGTACTTTTCAGCCTTGTTTGGGTACTATATATGTGGAGCAAAGAGTAGTGATAACCCTTTGTGCTGTAGAACAATAGTGTATCCCTTATGTTTGATTCCAGTTTTCTTCAAGGACAGGGAAAGGGCAGACTTAAGATTTTTTTGGTAACCATAAGATTTTTACATGACCTGAAGGGGCAGAGGAAAATGTTGAGAGTTCAGTGCTCATATAGATTCATACATCCTTTATAACATTAGAATTTAGGAAGAGCTTTGTGTATATTCCCTTAGCATAGGTGAGTGATCCCTGAGCAGGACATTTCTAGCCTTTGGGTAACATTGCAGTCTATTTTTAGTGGGTAGTTAGTCATCTAAAACTGTGGAACAGCACAATCTGATCTAGTTAAATTAGAGCACTAGTTTATGTTTCTTAATCACTTATGTTCCTGGGATTGTACTAAGAATAGATACAAAAGGAAGAGGAGCCAGTCCCTGCCCTTAAGAAGCTTACATTCTTTAATGGATGAATTCTTCTCCTTCGATTGAGCTTAAGGTGACCATTCAAAAAGGTAACTTTTTATGAGCAAATGCAACTTGGTTTACCTAGGATGGCCTTGAGATTTCAGGCTAAGATAAATCATTAGAAGCCTAGGTAGAATTAGTTGACTGAGCAGACCAGGACTTTGTATAATTGGGGCTTTGTCTGCAGAACTCACTTGTGAGCTGGCCTGGCCTCTGAGCCATTTTACAGTACAATACCATATTTTGGGTTGTTTGGTATTTTTTTTTTAATTTGATAGATCTTTGTGAATTATGTACTCCAAAGTTTAATCAGAATAAGAAAGTTGACTTATCTTAACTTTTGTT
The DNA here is from genome assembly GCA_028646515.1 of Pseudochirops corinnae. Lineage (NCBI taxonomy): Eukaryota > Metazoa > Chordata > Mammalia > Diprotodontia > Pseudocheiridae > Pseudochirops > Pseudochirops corinnae. The sequence continues at coordinate 81,747,856 of CM053591.1, forward strand.
AATTCAAACACTCATGAACTAAAATATTTGGTGATTTAAAATTTGATAAGTTTTCAAAGTTCAGTTATTCAAACATTTATTAAGTGCTGGTAGTATACTTTCTATTTGTTTACGGAGCATAGGTTAATATAATACATGGTTGGGCATTTTTTTTCTGACCAGTACGAACAACTACTTATAACTTCACTAAAATATAATTTCAAAGTCATAGGCTTCCTGAGAGTAACAAAACTAGAATATTGCTGGGTAATTGTATTTCTCAGCTTAGCCTGAAGGAAGGGTTAGTTTTTGAGAATATTTTTACCTTTGTGTCCCACTGGCTTACTTAGCCTGTCCTACTGGTTAATTTGCATTTACTTAATTCTATGCCTGTTTTACACAGTGGTATATATATATAGTAAGTTTCTTGTGACTAGGGACTTGTTTCTGGATCCCTGAAGTTATGCTTCATTTCAAATCCTTAAGTTCAAATATTTTAGACAATAGAAATTCATTGAATTGTGATTTAAACTTTAAAAATCAGAACATTAGTCATCATCTCGTTCAACCCTCAAACTTAACAGGTAAAAAAAATTACTCAGGTAGAAGTTAAATATGGTTTGTACTACTTTGCCATCTCTTACTATTTTATGTCTTAAAGTATGTTTTGAATTTTTCTTCTGCAAGAACTGTCCATTATCATAGATAATTTTTAAGAACTCACAATAATTTTCGTTATGAACTTGACAAACATCAGCGTTCCAATATTTATATATAAAATTCAGCTTCTATTACAGTTTAACATGTATTTTAACACACTAGTAACAAAACTGCTGTTACTGTCTTTGCTCTCTTCCATTTTTAATGTTTTGTTCATATATTTTTTCTTTTTTAAATATTATCACTATATACCAATTTCCCCTTCCCCCAAATAGGAATTTTGACTTCTAACATATATTAGTGTTACATGTTTATCTATATATACATGTTTTTGTTACATTCATATATATTCAAACAACATAAATCAGCATGTTGACTGAAAATTTATATTTCCTTCTCCACATTAGTTCATCACCTGTCTGCCAAGTGATTGAGACTCTTTTTGAGACTTGGTAGTGTCCTTTTATTCTTAATTGCATAATTTTTTCTTAGATCGTTGTACTGGGCCTGACTCAGGGCTGTCTCCTGGTAATTTAGGTTCCCATATTGGAACAAAATATGAAGCTCATAATTCATTCAGCAGTTAACAAGGGTATTTACCTAGTTATCAGGAGGATGTTCAGTAAGGATAGGCATTGAGAACACCTTGCATTGCCTCAGTTGAGAGAAGCCCTCATCATGATCTGCTGGCTAAGTGTCTGTGGGCTCCGGGAGGTCCTTTGTGCCTGACTGCTTTGCATTCAGGAGCTGAATAAATGATGTCTGCAATCTGAGCCCTTAGTCACTTGAGCCAACCAAATCTTTAAGTAATGTCTCAAATGCTTCTTAAAGGAAAAACTAACCTAATCTGCACATGAGGAAGGGGTAGGATATTGTTCGTGCCACACTGGTTCAATAAGTCATTGATGTTTCTTCGTTATTATAAAACTACATTTTAAAAACTGACTTCAAGTGTAAAATTTCATTGGTGAAGTCAACTTCCCCTCTACCTGTACAGTTCAGTGATTTGTAGTTAGATTTGCTTGGCACGCTGAACGATGAAGCAAGTGACTAGCCCAAGGTCACACAGCAAGTTTTTGTCAAGTATAACTTGAACTTTCTGATTCCGAGTGAACACTTTCATACTTCCTCTTTGAGCTGTATGTAGTAGAATTAAGAAAAGTTCATGTAGATACAATGGTAGGAAAGTATATTTACAGCTGGAAAGAACTTTAGGAATTTTCTAGTCTAGCCCTCTCATTTTACAGATTACAAAAACGAGGCTTGAGAGGTTAACTTGAATTCCTCTTGACTCTGATTCTAGTGCTTTTTCTACTGCACTATGCTGTCTCCTGAAAATGCCATGTTTTCAAAGGGATTTCACTTAGTATTGTTAAATTTATATAGTTATTGAGGTTCGTGTATTACATATGTAAATAGTTCAAACAAAATAGAAAGGGATAATAATGGGAGGTTGCAAACATGTATTAAGTGCCTACTCTGTACTAGAACATAAAGCTGAACCTTCATTTTGAGAAATTGCCCGAGCCAGACAACAACTAGTCTTCACCTATCTTCTTGTACTGGAAAACTCCTCTGTTTTGAGGCGTTTTCACCCTGCTCCTGTTAGTCCCTTTCTCCCATTGGTGAGTTCCTCCTGCAATATTATTTTGAGAATGTTCCCAGGGCAGGTAGTTTGGTGGCACAGGGCATATAGTCCTGAGCCTGGCATCAGGAAGATGTGAGCTCAGATCCAATCTCAGATACTCACTAGTTTGTGACCCCTGGGAAAGTCCTTTAATCTCTGTTTCTGTTTCCTTGGATTGTAAAATGGGTGTCAAAATAGTGCCTACTTCTATTTGCAAAACACTTGTTTAGCACAGTGCCTAGCACATAGTAGGTGCTTTAAAAAATGCTTGTTTCCTCCATTCCTCTCTAAGCTCACCCTCTTCCTGTAGGATTTCTTCCTCATCCCCTTTTTCAGCTCCCTTTTATCTGTTGTCTTCCCCCATTAGAATCCTTAAGATCAGGGGTTTTTTTTTCTTGCTTGTATTTATATTCCACAAACTTAACACTGTATATGTAATTCAAACAAAATAAAAATAAAATAACACTGTATGTGTGCAGTAATCACGGAATAAATTTTGTATGTTGTAACTCATGATTTTTTTTTCCTCCCCAACTCCTGCCCTTGTACTAAAGGACTTCAGCATACTGACTTTTCCCTCAAATATCCACTCAGTTCCTTAATTAACAAGCTCATTTCCCATGACTAACTCTTCCACTTCACCTCACCAACACACAAAGATAGTCATACCTTTGATCTTGCCATCATCCACAAATGTACCACCTCTATGTTCCAAGAATTCTGAAACTCCCTTATCCATCCATAATCTATTGTGTTCTTTTTTTTTTTTTTTCACCTCTCTCTCCGCCTTTACTTAATAGAACCCTGTTCTTCATCTGCATTTTGACCTCTCAGTTCTCTCCTGGACCATCTCCTCAGCACTAGCCACCTTCTTGTCTCCCCATCTTGACCCATTCATGAGCTAATTCAGCTCTGTGCTCTTCTCCCTTGAATCTTTATTCTATCATGTCAGTAATTATGTTCAGCCAACCCTCAACCTTGAATCACTCCCACCTTTGCTTTTGTTCCATTGTCAAATGAAGATAGAGAAATTGATGTAATCATTTTTACTTGGTCCACTACAGATTTATGTTACACAGCTTCATCTGGGTCCTCACTGCTGATAGACAATCCTACTTTTCCTCCCTTATCAACTCAGTATCCTACTCTATAGTGACTCTTCCAAACCATCTTATCTCTTCTCAAACCTCCCATGGTTTCTCTTCCCCAACTCTCTCAACTGAGAACTTTGCCTCATATTTTACAGGAAAAAATTAAAGCCATTCTCCACCCTTCTACTTTCCAGGCTTCTTAACACCCCACTCCCCAGTATGTACTTTTTGATGAAGTAACCTTGGCCTCCCTTGCTATTCTATAAACAAGATACTCTTATCTCTCAACTCTGGCAATTTTCTTCTGTTGTCCCCAATGCTTTCAACCTCTTCCTTCCCTGCTCTGCCTACTGACCTCCCTGGCTTTAAGTCCCAACTAAAATTGTATCATTTACTAGAAACTTTCTTCAACTCCTCCTAATTCCTAATCCTCCCTTTCCGTCTGTGATTATTTCCTATTGCTCCATTTTGTATAAATTTTGTTTGCATATTGTCTCCCTCTTTATATTGTAAGCCCCTTGAGGGCAGGGATTGTTGTTTTTTTTTTCACTTCTTGTATCCCCATTGCTTATCCCTGTTTCTGGCACATAGTAGGCACTTAATAAATGTTGATTGACTAAAGTCTTTTGTTCAGTCAAAGGATTTTCTTCCTAATCATCTTGTTCCCCCACATCAGTAAAACTATGTGTATAGCACAGCTTATTTGACAGAGTTAATGTAAACAAATTATTTTGAATAAAAGCTTCTTTGTAACCAGTAATGCTACTAACCTGTCCCATTAAGTCTTTTCCAATTGGAGCCTCTAAAATAGAAAAATTGACTCACTTTAATTTTCACCATTTTCTCCCATACTAGGTAAAGCTGTTAAATAAAACAGTAAAAGGTGGTCACACAAGAGTTTGAAGGAGCATTTAAGGGCAAAGAATAGCAGTCAAGCATAATACTGTGATTCACAAAGACTTGATTTTTAGTTGTAGCTATGCTGCATTGTAGTATAACCTCACCAGACTGAACCCAAGTGGGTTCTTTCCAATACTCTTTCTTTCAGCCAGTTCTTATTGCTTCTAGCAGATGTCAGTATCATGTCCTATTTAGGAGTCAGAGCAGCCTTGAAAATAAGCTTCCATTATTTTTTGCAAGTTTACTATCTTCCCAAGCCTTGTTGGTTGTAGACCTCCTTCTCTTCCCCCATGCTCCTTAGCATGTCTTAAGTACATAGTTGTCATTCCCATGCTTCCTTTTCAGCTATGGACAAGTAATTTTATCCTCCCTTGGCTTCAGTCTTTTTATCTGTTAAAGTTATGGGAGAGTTTGAATAGATTGTTTCAGAGACCACTTTCAGATCTAGATTTGTGATCCTAGTGACTACCTCCAAGAATCCATCCAGTTGTAGTTTATTGAGAAGTAGAAGTCAAAGGAACAAAGTAGGTGGTGGGTATCCTTGGTGACTCTTAAAAGGCATTCGATATTTTGTACTTGTGAATCAAGTCAGCAAGCAAGCACTTATTAGGAACTTGTGCTACAATATATAGATCACATCCAGAACTGCTCAAATGACCAGCAATAAGTCCAGATTGTTACACTGTATCCATTGAGGACTATCAGTGTGACTTAGGAACACTGGCATTTTCATATACTACAAAATGAATACTAGTTCACAACTTCTGGCATTCCAAGTTCCCTCAGAGTTATAAAGAATTTTCAAAACAAAATTAAATATCGTTCTAATACTTACACTATGTACACATTAAAAAGTACTTTGAAGAATAGTATTACAATTGAATGTAATAGGATTTGGGGGATTGACTAGATTTTTTGCCACATGGTATGGACTAAAGTTTGTTGGTTCAGATGTTATTGAGACAAATTTTTTCTGAAAATCAGTGAAAACCAATGATTTTCCTGTTTTAATTCCATTGGTTTGGTTTGGTTTTTTGTTATATACTATTTATTTTAGGGTAGAAATGGTATGTACAAGAAATAATGTCCATGCTACCCTACTTAGCCTGTTCTCTACTGACCCACTCTGTGGGATATTTCTATATCTCAGAATTATGCCTGAGTTTTCACAAAGGGATACAAACCTTTTAATTCTTGCAAAAGCCATTTAGCATAAAATAGCCATGCCAAGCACATCTCCTTTTTTGTCTGTATGTTTTATTAAGGAATAGGGAAAACTTACTTGGAAGTCAGAGGATGTCTCTTCTTTATTGAGCTGGTAACAGATGACTTAAATAGGATCATTGATTTAGAGTTGGAATGGACCTCAGAGAGAGCTCATCGAACTCTCATTTTAGATAAGGAAACTGAAACTCAGAAAGGCCAAATGCCTTGCTCAAAGTCTAGTGGGTTGTAGCAGAGCTAGCTAGGACGCCAGTATAGATCCTTCAGCTCAAATACATTACTCTTTCTACTACTCTATGGTGGCCACCTAACCAGGACTACATCTAGTATATGCAGATGGGTCTTGATTCTAAGTCCTCCTTTCTAGTTTTTCTTTTTTAATTTCTATATAACTTGTTCATATCCACACAAAATCTCAATATTGCTAGCAGCACATTGTGTGGAAGAGTTCTTTTCTGAGGTCTTTTTAAAAAAAAGGATTAAAAATTTCTTTGGGTTTGAATTCCACCTCACAGCTTATGTATGACTTAGGCAAGTCACTGAATCTTTCTGTGTCTCAGTTTCTTTGTAAAATGAGAGGGTTGGATTAAATAATCTTTCGTGTCCTTTTCAGGGTTATAGCCTATAAAATACTCCTTTGATCTCAGTGCTGAAGCAAAAAGATTCCTGAATTTGGAATCAGGAGATCTGGATGTGAATGCTGTTTCTGACATTTAAGTGGCTTTTTGATGCTCCTTTTCCTTAACTGTGTAATGGATGAGATAATAGTTCTATCTCCTATATATCTGTTATAAGGGAAATGTTCTAAGAGATAGTTGCAAGGGAAATGCTTTATAAACCCCATAGTGCTATGAAGTTATAAATTGTTATTATTTCATTAAATCTAAAAGCAAATTATGATTGATAGTTAGGGGACAAAGCATATACTACTGTGTCTTTCAATTTACCTGTTTTATTGTGTTTTTTTCCTTTCATTTGTTAGTCGGCAGCAGGAAATAGAAGAGAAACTCATTGAGGAAGAAACAGCAAGAAGAGTGGAAGAACTTGTGGCAAAGCGAGTAGAGGAAGAATTGGAGAAAAGGAAGGATGAAATTGAGCGAGAAGTTCTCCGGAGGGTAGAAGAAGCTAAGCGCATCATGGAAAAGCAGTTGCTCGAAGAACTCGAGCGACAGAGACAAGCTGAGCTTGCAGCACAAAAAGCTAGAGAGGTAACGCTCGGTCGTTTGGAAAGTAGAGACAGTCCATGGCAAAACTTTCAGTGTTGGGTTGTGCCTCCTGCTCAGTTCAGAAAGAGATGGAATACAGACTATCTAATTCCTTTCTCATATAAACTTGCATTGCTGCGGAAGTTAATTTTTAGCCTATTCAGAAGAGCTGACTGATGCTTTAAACAGTTATTCTCCTAAAACCTATTGAAGGATACTTGATTTTAATGGAACTGGCCTACATATTTGAGAAGTGTTTGAAACTTTTGCCATGGCTGCAGGACCTACAACCAATCCTTTCTTTTTTTTGGGGGCGGGGGAAGAGGAGGGTTGGAGACTGGTAAAGGGAAAAGGTTAAACTCCACCTGTGGTTATGTATTCTTCTTTTCTGTTTTATCATTCTATTTACCTAGACTGTGAGAGGCTTCTTGCCTTCAGTCAGTTTAAAAAGAGCAGGGCCCAGCTTTGAGCGACAGCACCTGCTTTTGACAAATAGGTTTTCTTATTCTTCTTTTTTCCCTTTAAAAAAAAAATCTTCAAATCCTGCCTCAACACAATGGATTAATTCTTGGCATTCCGATCCTTAAGACCCTCCACTGTCCTAATGTGTTTGAAAGAATCTTTTTAGGAAAAATGTCCAGATCATTATCCATTTTTTTTTTTTAGTATCTACTAACAACTCCTTTTTTCTCTAGAGAGTTATGAAGGAACAGGTTGTCCTTGTCTGGAGTCAAGCTAAACACATGATTTGTTTTATCAGCAGCTGGAGCAGAAGTTGAAAATGTCTTTCTGTGAGACAGTAATTTGCTACTGAAGTCTCTATGGCTTGTCTGCACCAATTACTCCAGATTTCTAAAACTTGAAAAAGTCACTGAGCCTTTTGAGGCAAAACTACAGCACTGAGTGATATTCCACTTATGTTGGCAGAAATGAAAATGACTGTTTATTACAGGAAACCCTGTAGTAGTTTGTTTTTAAACCTCTATGACTAATAGTCACACTTAATCTTGATATTTTCTGGTTATAGACAACAGAATGCTAAATCCTATTTGCTTTTAACTTAAAAACTATTTTAAATTTTCTCGTGTTAACTTTGCCAAGATAAACACAGAGTTCCCTGCTTACAGTGAATTCCAGTTAATTCCATAGGTCTTATGTGTGTAAATTTTGTTAAATGTGTTATATATCAGTGCTTTTAATAAGAACATGTTTTTGGAGTAATAGTGCTGTCTTGTAGCGAGTTACTAATCATAGTAAGATTTTTTTTCTCTTCATGTGCTTGCTTTGTGTTTCATATTAACAATTTTTTTTCACACGGACACAATCCTCTGACAGTCTTTCCAAATACTAAAATCATGTATGCTGTAAACTGAACACTGCCCAAACCATCATGCAGTATTCATATAGTTTGCATAACAAAATTTCATTAAATTCTCCAAGAAAAATAAATTACAGAACTTTATTTCCTGACCATGCCTCCCCTGGATTCCTGAATTCCAGTTCAAACTGTAGATGACAATTTAAGCTGCCTTAAGAAATTGTCAACATACTGAATGTTAAGTCCATTTTCCCCATGGAAGAAGCCCTTAGTTCCATGAAGTATGGATTACCATTTGTATTTTTCACTAACAGTAAATGTATTTTTCTTATTAATTGTTTGCCTTAGGAATGATGAATTACATTTTTTGTTCCTTCTTACCATAAACATCTGCATTCCTCAGCTCAGCCTTCCTTGTATGTTGTTTCTTTATAAATGGTTGAGCTGCTGATGCAGGTATTGCCAAGCTAACAGTACAAATCATTTTAAAGAGGAAGCTGGCGCGTATGGCAGCCGAGGAGCACACTCTGCAGGACACTGGACAAGACAGTAAATATTCAACTTTTAATGCTGATTAAAGGAGTATAGGTAAAGAATACGTAGGTATACATAATTGGTGAGACAAATATTCACTTTATTTATATTTTATATATTATTTTTTTAATTTGGTAAATACTATCCAGTTTTGTAGTTGTCCTTGTTGATTTGTGTGATATTAAAGTATTAGTAATAACTATCAGGAATCTATGATTAGGGAGGGTTTAGTTGGTTGCTGTTTGGACTGGGAGGGATGATTTAAATTTAGTACTAGAACCAATTTTAGTGGCTGCACAGTTTACCATTTGTCAGACAAAAGGTGGCTATAAAGCTGCCCTGTAAGTCAGTTCACAAAAAAAGTTCAGAGGAAGATTAGTAATGATGCACAAATAAAAAATACTTTACTTTTCTAACATCTTACCATGTCCTCCCCTTTAGGAGGAAGAGCGTGCAAAACGTGAGGAACTAGAGAGAATACTGGAAGAGAATAATCGAAAAATTGCAGATGCACAAGCCAAACTGGTATGTACCCCCAAAAAATCCATAAATGAGAAGAATGCTTATGACGTGAACTCTAGGGCTGCATACCAGTTGTCATGAACATTTTTGTTTGTTGTGAGGGTTTGCTCCCTATAATTTGACACATTTGACCAAGGCTTTAAAGACTTGGAATAGATTCAGATGATAATAATAACTAGCATTTACATAGAACTTACTATGTGCCAGACACTATGTTGAGCACTTTATAATCATTTGATCTAGATTTGTTGTTCATTTGATCCTTGAAATAACCCTGTGTGTTAAGTGCTGGTATTATACCCATTTTCCAAATGAGGGAATTGAGGCAAACAGAAGTGCTCAGGATTATACAGCTATTAAGTGTCTGAAACTAGATTTGAATTCAGGTCATCCTGATTGCAGACCTAGAGCTCTGTTCATCATGCCCGCCCCTGCCCCCCCCCAGCTGTCTCTTTAAAGGTAGAAGTTCCAAGGGGTGGGGGAGTGGCAAGCAGAGGCTTAGGGGTGAGCAGTCTTTAAGGTTTTAACCATCCCCTAGTCCAAGAATCTAAACCCTCGTACTTTCCCTCTCAAAGTAATCTGTATAATTTGGGACCAAGCAAAGAACTTAGTGGGTCTGGTGAAGTTTAATTTCTCTTCACCTAAATCCTAAGGCCACATTGGGCTTAAGATGCTAAAAGCAATTTGTAAAGGACAAAACAAAACTAGTTAACTTATCCATTATAGGACACCAAGATTTTGAATTTTGTATTTGTTTTATGATTTGATCATTTGGGTCTAAATAAAAAACTTGCATAGAAGTCAAAGCAATAGTCTTTAAGGAGAAATAAGGGGTTTTTTTATCCTTTGGATATTGAGATTTTTAGAGGCTGATTTTCAGAGTGTTCACGAGACTATTTTAGGACTATAAATATAATCCATACACTTTAGTCATGGAGAGGCTGTGTTTTCTGTCAAAATACCTTGCTCTGGTGAGAGGAGAGGGCTATCTCAGGCTTAAGTAAAAATCCTGTCATTGGACAGAAAAGGGAATTTAGAAATGATCTTGTCCAACTCTGTCACATTACATATGAGAAAATTAGGGCCCTGAGAAGTTAGGTTTCCTGCCTTTGGGTACACACATAATCTACCATTAAATGACAGAGTTGGAATTTGAAGCCAAAGTAGCTCAGAAAGGTCACATTTACATTGTGTTGACGGGAAGGGAACTTAAAACAGCAGTTTATTTGGGTAGATGAAGTGTGTAAGGCTGTGGGACAAGTACAACTTTAGTTCCCAAGTTTCCTCTGAGTTTACAATAAAGTAGAAAAAATGTAGAAAATTTCTTAAATTACAGAAATGTTTATTATGTAAGGACTTTTAGAGGTCATGTAATCCAGTATTTTCATTTCTTATGTGAAGAAAACTTGTCTTTCCCAAAATTATGGAGCTAGTAATTGACGGTGCTGGGACTTGCACCCTTGTCTTCTGATTCTAGCACTCTGTTACTATAGGTAGGTCCAGATTATTGTGAATAATAAATCCCTTGATGTGGCTGCATGTGTTTGAATTGATGCTTTTCTCAGTTACAATTATGTAAAACATGGTAATTGATTCCAGCCCAATGGAAATATGTAGTACAAATTCAAATTACGTGACTACGGTACTTCAGGGGATTCGTTCTCACTAATCAAAATTTAGCTGTATACCAAATCTGGTTCCCTAGGTACTGTTCTTTTGGGGTTAGTGTTTTGCTTAGAGTCTTGGGAATTGAGGAGAAAATAGTTTGCTTCAAGAGCTTATGCAACAAGCATTTATTGAGAGTATTTTATGAATACAATAATTCCTGTGTTTTTTTTTTTTTTTAAAGAAAATGCAATTCCTGCTCTTTCCCACTACTAGGATCTTGATTTATTTCAGTAGAAAGCCATATGAACAAAAAAAAAAATTGGGCTAATGCAAGACATATACATACATACACATACATACATACATACATACATGTACACATACATATATATCACATAAGAGAAGGAAAACTTGAGAAAGTGTGTGAGAATGTATTTTACATTAATGTTTAGGGAGATCACTTGTAAGGAGAGGGTTACTCTTCCAGGATTCTAATTCGGTAAAGCTTCATAGTGTCAGTCTGAACCTGGGCTTTATGAAAGATAGCCAAGAATTAGATTGAATTGGGAGATTGGGAAAATGTTCTAGAAGAGAGGATGTGAGTTAAGTCTTATAGTTGAAACTAAGGAACAAGTCTATATATGAGGTGAGAAGAACCTAGTCAGATCAGAGACTGTTGGAAAATACTAAGAATGTTGGGGAAATACATTAGAACTCATCGATTGAGGGTCTAAAATGTCAGCCTGAACAGTTTGAAACACTCCAGTACCTATTGAATTGATTGAATTTGGGTTTAATGTCATAAATAATAAGTGATCTGTGTACTGGATAGGAGAAACCTAGCTATCCAGAGACCATCTAAGAGTAACTGTATCAGTATTAGCGTGATAAGGCAGTGAGATTGGGATTTGGAAGTAAGAGGATAAACTTGAAGTTGAGAAATTATCCTAGAATAGGGGTGGGAAACCTGTGGCCTCAAGGCCGGCCGTATGTGGCCCTCTAGGTCCTCAGGTGCTGCCCTTTGAATCCAAACTTCATAGAACAAATTCCCTTAATTTTTATTCCTTTTGGATTCCCTTAATTTTTATTCCTTTTGGATTTGTTATGTAAAATCCTGCTCCCCACCCTTGTAGAAGAGAGGTGAAATGATTGACTGTTTATAAGATTATTCCAAAGTTGCACACTGGTGAGATTGATGGTCCCATTGACAGTTAATAAAGAAGTTAATCAGAAGTTGACAGAAGACTATGTACTGGGCACCGGGAATTTAATGGTTTTGAGGAGAGAAGAATTCAGTTTGATAGTATGACCTTTTTAGTGGAGGTATCCTTTTTGTCTGCTGGAGAAATGGAGCTGAAGAGCATGTAAGAAGTAAGTTAATCAAGCTTGTTGTTCAGTCATTTTCAGTCATGTCTGATTTTTTGTGAACACATTTGGGATTTTCTTGGCAAAGATGCTGGAATAGTTTGTCATTTCCTTCTCCATTTGACAGATGAGGAAACTGAGGCAAGCAGGGTTAAGCAACTTGCCCAGGATCACACAGCTAATAAGTGTCTGCTGCTAGATTTGAATTCAGGGAGATGAGTCTTTCTAACTTTAGTCCTGGTGCCCTGTCTGCTTAGCTACCTCACTCAAGTTTACTTAAAGTGCTTCCTGTGTGTGAGGAATTGTGCTAAGTGCTGGGGATACAAAGAAAGGCAAAAAGTAAGAGATAGAAATTTGAAGAAAGCCTTTGAGTAATGATATCTCTTCTCATAACAACCCTGTGAGATGGCTAGTACAAGTTTTGTCCTCATAGACAATTCACATGACTAAATCAGAAGATTCAGAGCTTGGGTTTTATGACTTATCTCTTGTATTTTCTTCTGCTATCTCTTCTATATCTTTCTGGTGTTTTTTTTTTTTCTTTTTACTCTCAGGTTTATACTACTTTACCTTAGCTTTGAATGTTTCTATTTTTGGAAGACACTTGCGTGGAATGTTAATTTAAGTTAAATAGAAGGAATAGGTGATAGGAGGTTAAAGAAGGTAAAGGACATTGCTGTGTATAAATCTGGTCAGTTATTGCATCTAGCCTTATTAGTAAACAATAACTTACAGTGCAGAATAGGGATTGGTCTGAAAACTGAAGCCTCTGAAGGGCATTTGATAGACATTATAGTGAGGCAGATTTTGGCTCTTCATAAAGAGCTTAATAATCTGAAAAGAAAATAGGTTGCCTTATTAAGTGATAAGTTCCTGTCGGTAGAAGCTTTAAAGCATAGGCTTTATGACCTCTTATCATGGGTTGTTGTATAGAGAATTCCTTCATTAGGCATGAAGTAAAAATGGATAACTGCAGTCTTATTGAGTTTCAGAGTTTTTAAGCATGGCACAAAGATTTTGCTTTGTCAGGTACAGATAACTTAAGAGTAGTTCTGTAATTGAACTGAGCAAAAATGTAGATTAAAATGTCATATATCATACCTGACATTTGACGGCAATGTTATCATTACAAACCAGATAGAAGAAACTAGACCGGTCATAGAATCCTAGATCCATCTGTTAGAGGTGCAATTTAACCCAGGTCCCTTGATTGCAAAACCAGGGATCTTTAAGTGTTTAAAATCTGAGGCTAATAATTGAGGGAATGATAACAACCTAGAAGTTTGCATTTAGTATTGTTCCTCATTTCACTGGTAACTTTTATTCATATTTATTGGTGAGAGAAAGTTGGAAAGGCATAGATGAGAATGACAGTAATAGCTGACAATTTGATAAGAATTTTAAGGTTTTCAAAGCACATTTTACTTAGACAACAACCCCGGAGATCAGTGCAGTGTTTTCCACTGTCTTATAAATGAGAAAGTTGAGGCTAAGAGAAATTAAATGACTTGGCTTCAGTGTCACACAGCTATTAAGTTTCTGAGGCATGAGCAGAATCCTGGTTTTCCAAACCCAAATCTGGTGCTGCTCTGCCACTTGGGAGGATAGATTCAACACATTTCATCCTAGAAGTGTCAGTTAAACCAATTGGGTGAAATTGGATATGAATAAATATAAAGTCATAATTGGGCTTAAAAAAATTACAACTGCCCAACCAAGTAAGTTGATTAACTTTGAGAGGGAAGATTTAAAGTGGTTGTATTTTGCAGTTGAAAGGAACCTTTTTTTTTTCAACAGCATTAAAAAACTGCACATGCTTAAAATTTTGAAGGGGGGGGGGTTGTACTACAAGGTTAATATGAATAAACAGAATGGCCTGGCTCCCCAAAAATGTCTACATTGTTCATAGTGAGGAAGATGAAGGTTTTTCCCCTCCTTGGTAGAGCATATCTAGAGGAAGATGCCCAGGATTGTGAACTACCTAAATATCGTATCATATCAGAACTTGATTGTCAAAGAACTGGGGATGTTTAACTTGAACAAGGGTGGATTCGGTATCTTACTACTTTACGTTGAAATGGACCTGATATTTAATTTAGTCCAGCCACCTCATTTTGCACACGATTAGGCTGAGAGCTAAGAGGAAATTGACTAGGAACAATGAGGGAATCAGAGTCTCACAGGTAGAACTATTAGTCTTTAGGTATCCAGGAATCCACATGGGTCTAATCAAGTACCCAGGACAGTTTGGTTTTCATTTAGGGAAAACAGATTGGGGGTGGGAATCAGGTTGGGTTGGGTAGATAGATGCGTCCTATTACGCCTTGTTAGGTGAGTTAGTCTGTTAACACCCATAATTAGATGCAAAGACTAGAAGCCTGCTTGGGGGAATGTAGTCTAAATATGGGATGGATTGGTATGCAGATTTTCTCTGAAGTCCCTTTAGGTTATATGATTCATTTATTCAGCAGGAATTTTATTAAGCCTCTATTAAGTGAAAACTATGCTTAGCTTCTTAGAAGTACTAATGGAGGTGTTAAGTGTAAATGGAACTGCATCTTCAGATACTTCCCTTCCATTTAGGTAAAGATGATAGAGTGATGGGAAGGACATAGCCTTTTTGATAATGTGTGGAGTGATAGTATCTGTAAAAGAAACACTGAGGTTTGCCTAGCTAAATAAAGTACATAGTTTAGATTGGACTAATGATATAAGATCCTAGATCTAGAATGAAAACTGTAAGTGGGACTATTTGGGTTTTGTTGTTTGTTGTTTTTTTTTTTCATTTTAAATAGAAGGATTAAGGAATTAGAGACGGCATTTGTGGAGCTTGGTCTAATCAGTAAAAGCATCATGTTCTAGTCTTAGGGTATATAGTCAAGATCACAAGTAAAAGGGAGAAACTTTCTTATGTTGAGTGTTATTAAGGATCTCAAGTAGAGGAAAAAAATTCTCCTGTTAAGAACTCTGAAGACATGTCCCTAGAAGTATAGTAGTCCAGAGAAAAGATAACAAAAGAACAAATCTGACGATAAATAAGAGGAAGCTGATGAAATGTTTAAAAATCAGACCCGATAGGTAAGTAGCCATATGTTAGAGAGGAAAAGGGAAGGTTCAGAAAATGCAAGGAAACATGATTACTTAAGAGGTAGTAGAAACCTTCCTTCATGTGGTAGATTTTTAAAAGCTGTATTAAAATTGAAATACCTTTCTACCTTGAGATCTGTTATTAATTTATTTCAGAGATGACTTAGCATATATATGAGTGGCTACTATGCAAAGAGCATCATACTAGCTACTATGGGTATTATAAAGAAATAAAATACAAAGAGCTTTCCTTCAAGGAGTTTACAATTTAATTGGAGTTAATATATTTAAAGGAAAAAGGGACAGTGGAGGATGAGGTGGAGATAGTGTATAGGAAACAATGAACATGAACTTGGATAGATTTTAAGAAATGGTGGATGTTAGAAGGGCCTGGTATGCTATGGTCCTTGGCGGTCCCTAAGAGTCAGAACTGAACCACTATATTTAACTTTGTATAGATATATGTGATAAAAGGGTCAAGTAGTTTTGGTAATGCTACAGGGTGTTTATAGGAAAGAGATTACTGGGCTAGAGTTATTTAAAAAGGTTGTGATTTTAAGATCAAATTTTGACAAAACCTTGAAAGATGAGTTAGTTGAATTCAGCTAAGCAAAGAAGGGTGAAGGTTAATGATTTTGAATAGGAAACTAAAAAGTAGATGTTAGCCACCACAGGGATCTTTGATTTCTGATCCATATTCAGTTACTTCATATATTTGGAAACTCTGGCATGCCTGTGTGCTTCATCATAAATTCTGATAAGTAGCTACAACTTAGGGTTATATTTTACTGCATTTAAAGATAAAAATGGGGGTGGCTAGGTGGTGCAGTGAATAGAGCACTGGCCCTGGAGTCAGGACGACCTGAGTTAAAATCTGGCCTCAGACACTTGACACACTTACTAGCCGTGTGACTTTGGGCAAGTCACTTAACCCCAATTACCCTCCAAAAAAGCAAAAAAAAAAAAAGATAAAAAAAACTGCTGTTACAGCTCATTTATCTTTTATGCTTTCATAGATTTAGATTTTCCTAAAATAAGAAATAATCTGTCATATTATCAAGATAAAATAATGGCACTTTTAGCCATGGGGCCAAGCTGGCAAGGGGTATAAAAATTGTGATAATCCCTGTGTATTCTTTAATCCTGGCTCATCTCTGTGACCTTCGATTTAGACAAGTCCCTAGTTACTCTAAATCTCAGTTTCTTCAACTCTGAAATAAGGGATTGGATATGAAATTGAAATGCCTCTTCCAGTTCCATAAACATTCAGAAAATGGAATTTTTGTTCCTGTAATATGAGTTATTGTATTCACTTATATAGTGTTTATGAAATGATTTCCTCATAGCAACCATATGAAATAGTTAGTACAAATAATATAATCATTTTTCAAATGAAGAAAATGAGGGGTAGAGAGATTAAGTGATTGACCTAAAGTCCAATAGCTAGAAAACATTTGGTATCAGAATTGCAGTGTGTTGTGAAGATGGGAAAAATAGTGTAAAGTCAGTATCATGAACATGGGAGAGGTCACTAATTTCTCTCCTTATCTCACCTCCAGTTTTTGATTTTGGTTCTTTGGTATTTTATCCCCTAATTTTTAACCTCCACAGTTGGTTGAAATGGTGTAACTTTTTACTCTGCATCAACCCAATCCTAAGTCTTTTTACTAAAAACCTTGCAGGTTAGTAGGAATTTTCAAAGCTCTTTAATATATTTGATTTCATTTTGATATCCCTGGTGACTATTATGGTGACAAAAGCCTTCTTTCAATTTTACATATGAGAAAACAGATGGCGTGGATATGCCATTTGAATTTTTAGTAAAACATTAATTCATTTCAGTAGGGAATACACCAGCTTGAATTATAGGGTTGAATTATATTTTTACAAAAATTGCTGGATTGGTCTTTTGTTTTTTAACATCAGAATTTATATTAAATCTTAAAATCAGCTAAACCTGATTTGGCCAAGTATAAGTTCTATAGGCATCTAGGATTGTTTTTAACATATAATCATATTAAATATACATTAAAAAGACAAAGTACAGTGATATTTGAATTATGTTCAGTTCTTATTGTCATACTTAGGAGGGATTTATTATCCCTGACCGCCGGAGAGCAGCTAGGATGCTGAGAATGCTAAGGTTCTAAAACTTTAGATACTCTGGGCAAGAGGATAAGACTTTAGAGACATGAAAGATTTCATCAAACATATGAAAGGCTTTCATGAGGAAGAGGAACTTTTGTTTGAACCAAACAGGGAGAACTTGGGGCACTTAGTAGTAGCACAAAGAGATTTCAGCTTGATGAAAGGAAAAACTTCATAACAGGACTGTCCGAAAGTATAATAGGCCATATCAGGTGGTAGTGGGCTTCCCCTCACTTTGAGGTCTTTTAGACAAAGGTTGGATGGCCATGGATTAGGCAGGTTAGTCTCAAGTCCCTTCCAACTCTGATCAGCTTGGAGGTAGGGCAAAACAAAGAGAGAAAATAGAATTATAGGGGAGGAAGAAAAAAGAATAAATGGAAATGAAAGTAATAGAAAAGGAGACAGCCTGAAACACTCAACTGATTTCCTCATTTTCTAAGAAAGCAACTTAGAATTGAGGTATCAGGTGGTAGAATTTAGTGTGTCAGTTTAGTGCTGAAATTTTTCTGATGGCCCTTTATTGATAATCACAATTATTGGAGAGGCAGATACTGAACACAATTAATAATTCTCTCTTGGGAGATCCATCCTGCCCTACCAGAAAGTCAGAGGGGTGAGGGGGGAAGACATAGGAGAGAATAGATTGGGTGAGAGGGGATACACTGGGATGGCTGTTTTGGGGCGGTGGGTAAGAGAAAGATGGGGAGAAAATTTGTAACTCAAAATTTCGTGGAAATGAATGATGTAAAATAAAATAAAAATTCTCCCTTGGTTTGTACCTGATTAGCAATGGCTTTTGACAGGAATGAATAGCCCTTGCATTTAAAGGTTGATTATTATCACATAACCCCCAAATCTAGTCAAAATTCTCTTCTTCCATATCTGTCCTGGCTGTTATATTTGGCAGGCAAGCATTCTGGGCTAGTTGGGCTCTCTTTAACTAGTAAAAGAAGATTCACATTATTCTGTTACTTTGACTAACATGATATAGTACAGCAGTTCTCAGTTTGTAATTTGGCGATCTGTGATGTCAAAACTCTGTAATAGTACTAAGATGTTTTTATTTCTAATATGACTATCAATTGCCATGACCCCACATTAAAATAAAAATTTTTTAAAAGGGGAAAAAAAGCTTGCTGAGAGATCCTTAAAATAAAAGATACTCTGAGGTTCCTTCCAGCTCTAGATCTGTGAGTCTCAGAGCATTTTAAGTATTTGAAATGTGCATAGAACCCTCCTTTTCATGTCATCTTTAGGCACAACTATCCTTCTATGAGAAGTTAATAGGAAAATTCAGGTCATAATGATTTCACTTTTTCCACAATATCAATGTTGCAGAAATAGGTGATATAGTAGATGTGATAGTATGCCACAAGAAATTCATTAGCTACCATTCAGAGAAGATCTGTTGATTTCTCAAGAGGAGTAAAAGTGAGTTAGAGGCAAGTCCTTGAGAGTTCCTTACTAAACAGTAAAGAAAGGCCTACATTTTTTGACCAGAAGTAGATAGTAAAAAATAGGTCATACACAAGGGAAAAGAAATGATTGAATAACCCAGTAAGAGCTGTGGTGGTGTGGTAGTAAAATGAACAGCAGAAAGCCCAAGTTGGTGACTCAAAGCTCTATTATTCATCTCTTTTTAAATTATAAACATTCTATTAGTTTTTCTTAAGAGGTTTTGGGTTTCTTAACAGTATGCTTGTAAATAATATCTATAAACAGCTTGAAGCCATAAAAAGCTAAATTTTAAAATACTAGGTTATAAAAGTGATATTTCTTCCCTACCTTCCAAGAGTTTTCTGATGTTCTTTAAACATATTAAATTAGTCTGTCTGTAAACAGAACTTATTTTTGTCCTTTAAAGGGAGGAAAAGCATGAACTTAGCATTAGATGACGTATTGGATGCCAACTGAACTGAGGGGTCCTGTAATTTTCTTTTTCTTTTTTTTTTTTTTAACTATTGTGTATAGCAGAAGGATAAATTTTACTAAAATATTAAAATAGGTGCTGGTTATCAGTGTTCTTTGCACATAGCTGGTTAGAGGGCACTCTTATAAAGTCCTGAAAATTTGCAAAACAAAGAAATACTCTGTTGGAGGTTCTTATTTGGTAAGAAAGGGGAAGGATAGCTTACATATTTCTGTAATGTTTTATACTTTGGAAAATGTTTCCACTTAAATACTTGGTTCTCTCAGTACTCTTTGAAGTACATATCAGGGAAATAACTGAGAGTTCAGTGAGACTCAGTCAAGGGTTACAACTAGTTTTAATGATAGGAATCAATACTAGAACATAACTTCTGAAGTGAGTAGATAACTATACTATATGTGGTAAAAATAAGTATATTATGTTTAAAAGAAAATGCAGAATTTGTGAATAATTTGCATCTTGGAAGAGGTGCCTGTTGCTAGCATCACAGCCCCTGTGATGTCATCTCAGATCCCAGGAGGTAACTGAAACCAAGAGGTGTTGGATCCTAAGGGAGGGAACAGGCCCTTACCCTTGTTTAATTTATACAGTCACAGATTGCAAGATAATGAACAAACAGTGGATCTTAAGTTTGAATAGATAGAATGAGCAACCTAAAGATAGGATGAACATTGCTATGGTTAGCTAGAAGGAATGAAGGGGCAAATTAATCTTGACTACAAGTATTTTCTCTGCAGAGGCAAGTAAGCTTGTCATCCTATTCTCCACCCCCATTCCCCTTTGACTAACAGCTCCACCCTGGGAACTCAGCAGTGTAATTCTTCTATCGGCCATTACCTTTGTGTCTAATAAACATATTTTACCTATTTATTCTCCCTATTACCTAATTGATTGCCCAGCTACCTATGAGTAAACTTAAGGAGAGTTTAATTACCTCCTTTTCTCTCATCCCCATCTTCCTCAACTCAACATCACTCCCTTATATAAAAAGAGGCAAAAGATAGTCTCCGTCCTAAAGGGCTTACAGTCAAATGGGAAAACAATAAACAACTTACAAATTGAATACGAGATAAATAGGAAATAATTAGCAGAAGGAGGGTACTAGAATTAAGAGGGTTTGGGAAGTTCTACAGCTTCCTGTAGAACATGGGGTTTTAATTGAAACTTAAAGCAACTTAAAGAATTCAGTAGGCAGAAAAGAGGAGGGAGAGCATTCCAGGTATAGTGGACAGCTAGAGATAATGCCTGGAAATGAGATGATGTGTCTTGTTTGTGAAATAGCAAGGATACTAAGGTCATTGGATTGAAGAGTTGGTGACCGAAAATTAAATTGTAAGAAGACTAGATTTTACACTCCATCACTGGCTTTACCTTCTCTTATCCCAACTTCTGATAGCGGTTTTGAAGAGTGTCCTGTTTGCTTCCTGTATAGCCACTTCAACTCAACCTGTGCAATCATCACTGGACAGCTTCTCCAAAATTCCATTAAAATTTTTCTCCCTATAATGCTCGTGGTGGCTATTGCCTACTGACTCCCAGTTCATTCTCCCCGGTTTTCTTCAAAACATTTAGCACCTAGCATCTTCCTCATACTGATGTTCTAAAACATCTTAATCTCCCAGTTTTTCTATCTTCTCCTATGTCTTATTTCTGTTGAAAACAACACTAACCTTCTAGTCTTCCAGATTCTTGACCTCATTGTCCTTAACTTGACTCTTTACTCTATCTTTCCCCTACATATCCATTCACTTGTCAGATCCTGTCGTTTCTACCTCCACATCTCACCCTATAATCTTACCACCTTATTAATCACTTTCTTGACTATGTACTTCAGTAGACTATGTACTTCAGTAGACTCTTGCTTCTTTCCACCTCAGATTTCTTCCCCCTCTAATCCAGATTCTCATACAGTTGCCAAAATTCTTTTCCTTACGTTCGAAGAGTATATCTGACGAAAGCACTCCCCAGTAACCTCCGTTTGCTCCCTCTTGCCTCTAAAACTATTTAAGAAATTTTTTGTTGGGCTTTTTTAAAGCTCACCAGTCTGGTCCCAGTCTATCTTTCCAGTCTGATTATAAATAATTATACCTCCTATTCTGTCCAGTTTAGTCATACTGGCCTTTTTTTCTTTCCTCACCCAAAGTACTCTCTCCTTGGAGTATCCTTGCCTTTGCTGTGCTCTCTCTTCTTTCTGAAATGTGTTCTTTCCTCATTTCTACTTCATAGAATCCTTTATTTCCTTTGTACACAAGCCTTTTCCTGATCTCTCTCCAAACTTGTACATTTTGTCTATCCCAAGAAAGCTCCTTGAGAGTAAGGGTTGTTTGCTTTTTTAATTAAAAAAAAATTTTTTTAATGTGTATCCCAAGTACATAGGGCATTTTTAATGCTGCCTGATTTATTGTTTTATTTTTTCTTTAACCCCATCACATTTTTATATTTGCCTATTATATTTGTCTTCAAAAACATTGCATCCATTTCTTTATTAGAATTAGAGTTCCTTGTGGACCAGGCATTATTGAGATTATGTTTTTACATTTGTATCCTTTACACATAGCAGCATTCCTTGCAGATGAGTACTTAATAAATGTTTATTCAATTAAAGGCAGAAGCTGCTGCCTCTGAAAGTCTTGGCATCTTGTGATGTAAGTCATTGAATTTTTTTTTTAACAAGGGAAAGCCACAGACTATTGAATGGGTCAGGATACTCAGAACCTCAGCTTTGACAGTTTGGCAAGTCTTCCCCATGGGATGAAGGAGTTAAAATATTAACATTTTAATCGTGTTTAATTAGTTTATATTCTTAATTTATTGATAAGGTATTGAGGGAAAAGGTAGAATGAGAGTAATTTTGAAGCATGAGTTGTAGATTTAGAGGTTAGAAGGGATCTTGGAGAGTACTTTAACCTTATGGTGGAGGAAATTGAGGCCCAGAGAGAGGTTGGGTAACTTGCACAAAGTCACACAGGTAGTGAGTGTCAGAGATCAAGCCTGTGTCCTTTCCACTCTAAAGAGTGGTATTAGATCCCTGGAAGCCAAAGAGCAGAAGATTTGGTAAGCTGCTGCTTTGAAGATAAACTGCTTCTGGGAGCCAAGGAGTCTCCTGTAGGTTTTAGGTAGATTCTGAGTCTAGTGGTTTTTCTGTACTGTTTCTGAAACTCAGGTAACTAAAATACTTGTAAAATGGAGACTTTTTGACCCTAGTTGAAAATTGATTCACAGAATCATTGACTTTTAGAGTGTTTTCCATGCTGTGTGGTCTGTGGAACTCTGGTGCTTAAAGCTATATGAAGATAGGGGTTTCATGAGTGAATTTAAATGTTAGTGATAATCCTCTTTAAATCTGTTAATGAATTTATTAATAACTGACATTTATATAGCACTTCAGAGTTGGGTTTGCAAGGTAATTTACAGTGCATTATCTTATTTAAGGATCACCGTTATTTGCATTTTATTAATTCAGAACCAGAGGCTCAGAAAGGCTAAATGACTTGTACCCTTGTCACAATGGAAATGTGTTAAGAACCTAGGTTTTCTTTTCTTCAGGTCTAGCGCTCAGATATTTATTGCATGTGACTTTTATACTATTTTTAAAGGGCTTAATTTCCTTTGTTTTAATCTCAAGTTTTACTTATTATTCATCTTCTATCTTCATTATTAACACACACACACCAAGACATTATGTTTTGGCATATTTAAGGAGAAAAGTTCCATTTTCTTCCTGTTTTATAGATAGATAGTGAAATGTAGCACTGAACATTTAAGCATTTTACCCATTTACATTTTGGTTTGTCACAGAACTGACACCATAAACCATGCATGTTTCCTGACTTAAATCTTTATACCTCAACTGTCTCCTTCAGTAACTCAACAAATACTTGAATGGCTCTTGTATTGTAAACACTTTCTAAACATCAGGTTGAGGGGATTGGAGGTTTTATATATTCCTTGGTCCTGAGAGATATGCCAGGAAGATGTGAAAGAGGTAAAAACATTTGACTTTATAGCATTGAGACATTAAGAAATAGGATGGGGCTAGAGAATTAGGGACTAGTTCATGAATCTCCTTTTTGGTTGTGATGAGTCATAGGTTGAGTTCTTGCCCTAGTTTGTAAGGGCTGTCTCTGCTGCCTTTGTTCTTTGGTCTCCTCTCTGCTGCCTGTGAGTGAGCTTGGGCCCCGCCCGCCCCCCCCCCCCCCCAAAGTGAATGAATTTAGGTGGATCAGGATGTATTGGGGTGTTGTTGGGTTTTTTTTTTTCTGCTGATAATTTGGGCTGGCACTGATTTCATTCCTGCTTTTATTTTTCAGACCATTAGTGAAATTAGGTGTATGAAAAGTAGAAAGTGGTCTTTTCTTTATTACTTTATTTAAGTCCTATTAATTTTAGAACTCTTACACGTGATATGTAGATAGATAAATGTTAAATAAAACACTGTCTCTTGCTCTATGAGGTTATAGTCCCAGTTGGGTGAGAAATAACACAGAACTACAATTTGGGTCAGAATGAACTAAAGAACCATTTGAGTTGTATAAACAAAATGATATTAATAATTGGGGGAGTGGGTGTGTTGCTACTACTCTTAGCAAAGTGATTAGTGATCCTGAGGCATAATTTAAAGTAGGCTTTGATCCATATGATTTTTATAGTCAAAGTTTTTGTAGTCAAAGAAAGGAAGTGTGTGCTGAAGGAAACACCAGGGTGTTGTCAGACCATGTTGAATAGAGCAGTTTGGTTAGAACATGGGTTCTAGATGTGAGTGTTGGAAGTTAAGATTGTTAGGGGATTAAGCTTATGTGAGGTCATATAGATTTTGGAGTTTTTTTAGGTGCATTTTGGATTGCCTATTACAAATGATCAGCAGGCAGTTGGTAATATAGCATTGTTGCTCCACAACAAAGTCTCTGTAGAAGATGTAGCTGGGAGAGTAGATGAAATTTTTGTGGGAGAGAATACATAGAAGTGGTTGGCAGTTAGTATAAAATACTGTAAAGATCTCAAGAAGGTTAGTAGAGAAATTATTTAACATTGGTAATTTTAGAAAAAGAGGCAATGAGTATGGACCAACTATCCTTCAGGTACCTAGACCAGTAAGGTCAAGTGAGATGCCCCAGGAATAGTGGAGGGCATCACAAAAGTCCTGAGTTTAGAAGGGAGCTAATATGTTCAAATCATTTGTTGATTGACGGTAAGATTAAAGATCCTGTAGAGAAAGTACACAATCAAGTTGAGAAAGATATAGGAAGTAGAAGTAAGTAAAGGATAAATAGGTAGAGGGGTTGGCCTTGAAGATTAGAAAGGATATTGCTTATTCAAAAATAGAAAAAGACAAAATAGGTGAGACCAGGTTAAATTAGAAAGGAGAGAAAAATAGGGAGTTTCTCTTTCTAAGTGGTATCAACTTTACTTTTTCCATTGGCAGAAAATATTTGGCCAGGACTGAAGAAGTGTGGAATTCTCGAAAGTAAAGGCTTTGAGTTTGGTGAAGGATAATTGAAATAACTTGCCAAATGCAGTAATTGTGCTAAGCAGTCAATAGGCGTATTAATAAAATAAGTTGCAACATTATGCCCGTTAGAAGTTAGCATGAGTTTATAGGCTAGGTTACACTGGTTACACTGGTTCCTTGATTTTCATGTCCAGGGAGCAGGAAATAGTAAAGAGGAGGTTCAGGGGTGAACCAGAAATGGGGGAAAACAAACTCTTTCTTAGATTTATTAAGATTTACTTATTTGAGCAGAGTACTTTGAAGAGCAATGATTTCATCAATGTAGATACATAATTTAATCTATTTTTATGGTCTTCTAATGCCTCAGAATTAAAATTTATGAACCTCCTTCATCCTATTTAGAAAGCATAGAGATTCAACAGGCTCTTACTGCAGGACAGATACACCCGCAGTCTGCAGTCAGTAAGCATTTACCCAGGAAGTTAATTACCTTTTGTTAAAAAATAATCTTTTAATTTTTGCTTTTAGCATATTTGTTCCCTCTTAAATATGGAATAAGAGCAATATATATGTATATGTATGTATACATATATACACACACATTTAAATGTTCAGGTTTACTGCCTTTGTTTTTGGAATAAAAAAATTATATGAAAATCAGTGAAATTTTGAATTGTTGTTTTTGCTTGAACTTACAGGCTGAAGAACAATTGAGAATTGTTGAAGAACAAAGAAAGATTCATGAGGAAAGGATGAAACTAGAACAAGAGAGACAACGTCAACAAAAAGAAGAACAAAAAATTATCCTGGGCAAGGGAAAGTCCAGGCCAAAACTGTCCTTCTCAATAAAAACCACCCAGGATTAAATTGAAAATTCTGAACTTTTTACAAAGAGAAATGGAAAAACTTTGTATGGTAGCTTCATGTTGAAGTGGTTTTTTTTTTTGTTTGTTTGTTTTTTTAATTTGGAAAATCTGGAAAGTTAGCTTGTTCTAATAGGGGCTGTGCTCTGCAACTTTTTTTTTTCCTTTTTAACTTCCATTAAGTCAAATCCTTATCAGATCATTGTTGTCTTCTGAAGAGTGATATTTTCACCCGTTTTAATTCTGTATTAGTGGTCTGAAGCAAATCAGGTCACTGTATAAATTGTGGATGGTCTGATAAGGTTTTTACTGACCCACTCACCTCAGAGTCATACTCTGTTTATTAGACCATAATGCTGGTTTTGCTGACTTTTTTTCTTTTTTCTTTTTTTTTTTTTTTTAAGAAAAAAAAACACAAAAAAAGGGAAAAGTTGGTAATTGCATTGGTAAATTCCCAGGGTATTACTGGACCTATGTGATATTGTTAAATCAGTGTCCTGTGATACTGTTCCACTGTTGCGCTTGATGTTCCTGATACAGGTAAGGAATAAGTTGGTCAACTCTGCTATAAATATATAAATATATATATATATATAGTTCAGTATTGTCTCTGTTCAGTTTGTTTTTCTTACATTGACTAAATCCAACCAGCATTCCCCATTGTGTAAATAAATCAATTTGCTGAATAAAATAAGTCTTAAATTCATATGTTTAAGTAATTTTTTTTTAAGTTCTGTTTTTAAAAATACTTTTCGTCAGTAAACAGTTTAGTAACACTTCAGGTCACTAATTTTTCTCCCAGTTTATACCTTTAATATAGAATTTAAAATAAGCTTGCGAATTAATATCTAATGGCTATTTTCATAAATATCTGCTTTATAAGGATAGAATGATTATAGCTTCAGTATTCATGTTTAACTGTATCATTTACAGGACCCCAGATAGGCATTTAACTTCTAATTCTCAGGTTTGTGCCTCTAAAACCATTAGGATTTAAGTGTTATCACCACAGATTGTTCTTAAAACTAGGAAAAAAATATTTTTAAATTAAAATGCAGGGGTTTGGGTTTTTTTTCTCCTTGGAAAATTCAGAAAGTTTAAGAATTTGTTTATTCAGAATGTTTTCAGGTATTATTTTTAATACATGCATATATTTATTTTTAAGAAGTATATATTTGAATTATAAAATTTCTTATGCTGGTCCTATCTTTTTTTAAACTGGAATTCTGATGCCCTCAGTTTGTCTGTGTTTGAGTTTTTTGGTTTTGTATTTTTTTCCTTTTACCTACTTATACTAAAACATATGAGCATATGATTTGGGTATAAAAAAGTGATTACCCAAGTTAGAGAAACATGGAGTAGAAGTGAGAAAATAACTAATATTATTTCATGGGCAATTTCAGTACAGGCCAGGGTAACTAAAACTTAGACTTCTTTTCCTTGCATGCTTACTTCCATTCTTATCTTGTGGATGAAGATAAGGTAGTGGCAGTAAAGTAAAAGCTACATGGTCATTTTAAATAACTATTATTGACAATAAATTTTAAAATAAGGCACATAATTAAAAATAGGCATGAATTATAAGAACCAGGCTTTTAAACAAGTATGATGTCAATGGCTTGAAAGTTATTTTGTTTTACTGGATGAAGGACAAGCAATTTAGGATCAAAATATTTTCATTATTGCTGCACTTGCTTTTTTTTTTTAACCTTTGGGTTTAATTTTTTTGTTTTCATTTTGTGTTTGCTTTGGGGGAGGTTTATTTGTGGTGTACGTCTACACATCCTTTCTGCAGATTGATTGCTGTAAAGTTCTGTATTCAGGTTTTGGGAACTGTGTTAACTTACCCTACTTTGCTTTAATTACAAATGTATTTTCACAGCACGATATATAAAGAGATGGCTTAGGCTTACGTTATTATAGGTAGCTTTTCATGCCTTTTTTTGATCCTGTTTCTTACTGCAACAGGTGGTATGATCAAATCACAATAAGTTGCATATTGACAAATGTCTGTTTGTATTATATCTGCTTGCCATCTGAGACTATAGGTTTTGAAATATTTCATGTGCTCAGTAAAACAGTACTACTTCTCTGCCAGGCTGCAGGGAAGATAATATGATAAATGTTAAGTAATATATACTAAGTCCTTATTTGTGCTGCAACAATGTAGTAATTCCTTTACAGTTATGTATCCACTGCCTTTGTTAAAAGTATTATACAATTATATCACATTTCATTTACAATTAAGAATGTACAATAATGATTCAATCTGGTTTCTTAAATTTAGAACTTGTTTTTTAAAGTTTCAATGCATCCTAGAATTATTTGATTATAAATTTTTGTTTACTTCTGTTAATTTGAAATGTCTTAAATACAGTAAATACCATTGCTATTGACATAAAATGAAGTTTGCAGAATACCGGTTGTATAAAGAAAACCTTCAAATTAGCTTTGTGTGAAGACTCTTTAATGTCTGAAAGAGTCTTTCTTCCTATTTTAATACTACTGACTTAGAATTGAATTTTCTGTCATTCCTGTCTGGTGGAGCAAGCTTTTTTATATGCTTGTTCTAACCTTAGCCAAACAGCTCGTTATAAAGTATGAGTGAATATGATGCAAACATGTTTTGCTACTAACATACTCAGCCTTTTACTAAGTGTCAGTATTTCTTAAAATGCAAAAACTTGTAAACAAATATATGAGGAAAAAATGGACATAGTTTAAACATAGGTAATGGACTTCTACACAGCTTCTTGTATCATTTTTAAAACCAAGAGTTTAGAGCTATCAGCATTACTAAATTGGCTAATCTTAGTTGTGAACATCATCTGGAAGTTTTCATGTAACAAAACGTTAACAGATCTTGCTAATAATAAAAGAATAGTTCTCTCAAGTAATTTTCAAACCGAATTTCCAAACAATAATTGACAATTGGCTATACTAATGTAGTCTTCTTGAATGAGGATTATACTTCATTGTATCCTCTTCTGTAAATTCAGTTCTTCCTTTCCTCTTTCTGTAAGCAATTAAAATTTATTTGGATCAGATGGAAATGAGTTCTGTATATTTTAGAAGTTTGAAGCATTTATTGCCTTCTCAGTTATTCATTGCTGATACTGGTGATCAGGATCATAGGTAACCCAAAAGATGCTTCTAACTTGACATAATAGAATGTGATTTTATAGCAGATTTGCATTCCTGATTATTTTGCTTCAAATATTTAGTCAGTGTTCTGAGCCCACACTTACTAAATAATTGGGGAGCTGGATCATTTGGGAACAAATGATAAAAGACTTTGAATTAAATAATTTAGGATAATCCATAAAGCATCACTAAGTGTTTACATAATTGAGAGCTTGACTGCCCAGTTTCTCTAAACAATAAGATCTTTGCTGTGGTAGTGCAAAATTATTTCAATATCAGTGCTTGTTTTGGTGACCTTTGCACAGTTATGTTACAATCTATCGTTTATTGGGATGTTTTAAGTGAATTATAGAATACTGACGTTATTGAGATGATGACTATTGTATCAATAAAAAGTTTTCATGTGGAATGGATGAGAAGAAAGAAGATGAGCCTACTCTTCTAAGCACCCATTTTGTTGTATGTTATTAGCATTAGGGCAGACATAATTATATATGTAAAATACCATAACTACCTTTTTAACAAATTTACTGATTTGACACCTGTCACTCATTCATGTTCTTTTTACTCCTGGGTAACACTGTCTAAACACATGGAATAGTTATTACTAGTACAAATTCTTATATGAAACAAAGTAGGTTATAAAATCATGACCCATTAGAGTTAGGTGTGGGCTAAGTTATTGCTGTTATATATAATTCATTTAGAAAGTAATGATATTTGTACATTTCAATACCTTCTTCAAATTAAGTAAATTAGAGAGAGTGAGGAACCAGCATGTGTACCTATAATAGTTTTTTGTTTTTCAACTTACCTTGGTGCTTGCACATGACTGAAGTGGTAAACTAAGTTACTTTAAGAGATTTGATGACTTTGGTCATTGAACTTGAAGACCTTTTGGTATTAGGCTATAAAAATGTCATTTAGCGTTCTGGCCATGGAATTCACTCCAATGAAGAATTAAGTACTTACTATGCTTGGCATTAGTATAAAAGATCACATGAAAAAAGCCCTTGGCTTCAAAAAGCTTACTTTATATTGGGTATATACATTGTCAGTTGAGGAAAGTCGGTATATCCTCTTTGAGAATATTCGTATGTAGATCAACTTCTGTTATAAAATAGACTAAGCCAAATACAGCATTGCTGAACATTTCGATCACCTTTTGAGTTAAAACCCGAAAAGCTTGAAGAGTTAGCATATCCGGAGTAAAAAGTTAACAAATGTTAGTTAATATTTCATATGAAAACATGACCTTTATTACCACTAACAAACAGCAAATGACTAATAAAATTAAAACATTTATATCTGCCAGGTTTTTTAAAAGAGGTTAATGTAATGCTTTAAGAAAATTCAGTATAGGAAAATTAAATCCAAGAAATGAGAGGGTACTTTAAACAAAATTTTTTTTTAAAGCTTTCACCACAGGATTTTAATTCATTTAAAAGACGTTTTGCCAAAATTTTGATTTAAATAATATTGAGTAATGAGATTTATATAGCACTTGAAGATTTCCGAAGCACTCATTATCTCATGTGAGCTTCACTTCAAAATTATAAGTAGTATGTTTATCTCTTTTACAGGTTTAATGAGAATTACACTAGTAAGTGTGGAAGGCAGGATTTAAACCAGTCTTTCCTGACTTTGAGTTCAGCATTTTCTGTGCATTGACATAGATGAATAAAATGGGCTCCCAGCTCCCAAAGAAGCTTACAATCTAATAGAAGAATTAAATACGCTACAAATTAGAATATTAGAATAAACTTTTTTGTTTGTTTTTTTTTGCTAAAAGTTTCTTTTAGCAAATTTGTGAGGTATTTCATGTAAGAATTATCTTACAGACAGGAAACTAGCTTAGAATGACTCACATAGCAGCCCACCCTGTAGAACCAAATCCAAATCCATTGCTCTTTCTATTACGCCAAAGTGCCTTTTCAGTAAATATTGAGAATGATGAAAGTCCTATAAAAAGTCCCACGAGAGTCACTGGAGTATTTTAAATATTTAACTTACTGAGGAAAGAAGATGTATATTTTTCCAGTCTTTATTCTGGGAGATAACCACTTTCTGTTTAGTAAGGGGTTCATGCTGTATTGGACAGCTCTGTTGAGGGAATCAAGAATGTGAGGTGACATCCAATTATGCAAATTCTTATCTGTAGTAAATTGTATCAGTGATTTTATCTATTTGAGTTATATGAAAGTTCTTTAAAAGACCTTGGAAACTACTGGCTGGGAGTAGGGGGATAGGGGGAGGGAGAGAGGAATTTCTGGAAGTAGAATTTTAAGAAAACCAACTGAATCAGCTTAGTGGAGTAAATTGAGAGCTAGTCTTAAAAGGAAGAACTGAGTTCAAGTCCTGCCTCTGATACACTGGTTGTGAGACCTTGATCAAGTCACTACAGTCTCGGTGTTTATCCAGTTTAAGAAAATTTTCGAAGGCGTCTATGGGCAGAAGTCTCAAAGCACAGGTGTTTAAAAACAGGAAACAAACTTTGGTTTCTCTATGTATGGTGAAAGGATATTTTAAGCAGAATTTGTGCTTAATTTTTATTTCCTTACAAAGATAATCTCTCCACTGTCCTTCTCTACTCTGTCACTTCCGTCCCCATCCATCCCAAACATGAACAAAAGCTTCAGTTTTTCAGAAATTCTCCAACCTGGCATGAATAGATTCCTTGGAAATGGATTTCCTTAAACTACTTGATTCCTTGAAATTTCTTCTGGATATCCAAGGATTATAGAAAGTAATCAAAATAAGTCAACCAAGTAGTTAATTTTTGCATTTTGCATTAAAAATATAAGCAAAACTAGTAAGGGATTTCTTAGCATATCCTCTGTAGCTTTGTACACTTTTTCAATTTTTTATCGAGAGACTTGGAAATATCTATAGTATGCTTAAAAGGATCCCTCATTTCTAGAAGAACATATTCAAAATTGTAAATAGTAAAAGGTTTATGAAAGCAATCTGCTCAAGGTTATACTTTCAAGATTTAAATGTACACTTTTTTAAAAGCTGTTAAAATTGACAACTTGTAGTTAATTCTCGTCAGGTTTTTTTTTTTTTCTTCTCAACTATGCTGCAGTTCAGAAATTACTCTTCCATTCACAACCTTGCAGTATCGGTCATCAAGCATTTTTGAGATGTGTTAGGCTACCAAAAAACCCACTGCCTTGTAAAATGTGCCCATCCTTTTAACTCGTTCGAAGATGAGGGAGGGGACGTCAGAAGACTTAACTCATCCGTGTAGTGGAATAATTACTGAAGGATACGAAAACATTTGACTTACTAATGTGTGTTTGGAAACCAGAATCATTTTCAGACAATGCAGGTCTCGTTTTCCTCTCAGTTACTTAAAACAAGGATGTAGAGAGCTAAGAGGTTACGCTTCACAACTCTTAGTACTTTTCACAGAAATGAATTTACAGCATAATGGGGAAATGCAGGCATTTTAGTCGTTATGAATCTTCATATTTTAAAAAGTTAAATCAGACTCATTGTTGATAGCAGATTTCAAATGAATTCCTAAAGCATCTTAAGTTTATTCAACAACTACTTCCTCCATTACCTCTGAGAAGTTGGTAGATGTGCTTTACCTTGAATGATACAGAGTTCTTTCTTTTCTAAGATCACATCGCCAAATCTTCCCGTTAACCCTCCACCATTGCACCAGATCTGAGTACCTTGTATTTTAAATTAAATCAAAGGTTTGTTTTAAATTAATGGACGGGAAGCTTTTCAGTTCTTTACCCTTTAGGAGATATGTTCAGCACTATTAGGTTGAATGTAATGAATCATCGCTAGCATTTAAATGTATGGCATTTTGTTTTACTTTTTTGTTCATTGTTCTAAATTCCAAATTAAAATGTGCAATGACATAACAAAAGCGATACTTCTTTTAAGCTTTAAGGAAAACGAAATTTTGCTTTATCTCCATTTAATGTTTTATTGGCAGTGTAGGAAAAAAATTCCCATTTTTATCTACAAAGTATCTAAACTGAATGTTTTACTACTACTTTCCCCTTATGAAATGAGGTGAGGTAGGAAAACCAATATACAATATAGTTAGAGTCTGATTTGTACCGTTAAAGTTCTTTAGTATATTGAAGATTTCAGTTCTGTGGATAGTATATCACCGCCTTTAAAAAGCTTTTTATAGATCTCTAGCGTATAATATTTGTTCAATCTTTTAAAAAATTAGATCAATGGATTATTCCAAACTCACTTTGATTGTCTTATTCTTTCCATATGCGTCTTGCCGGCAAACTTACTTTAAAATAATTTCGATTTTCTGCCGGGACTGGATTCCACCGAGTTTACTAGCCCTGGTAGGTAGGTGAACAGACAAGTCTCTTACTCACTGAACTACAAGAAAGTGAGAAATGACCGCAAGTGGGCGCTGTGGCTCCGCGGAAATGAGCTCTAGTGAGTTTGAGAGAGCGTTCTGGACCCTAGGAATGTTTCGAAACTGAGCTTCCTGCAGACACATTACTAGGAATGAAAACCATGAACTATTTCCTGCCACCTCTTCACCTGGTTCCTTTCGATCTCTATTAATAAAGTCCCTGCATTTCTAATGTACTTATTTATCTCTTTCACATCCTCTCGGTTAAATTTCCTGGTCACCTCTGGGAAAGTGTTAGTCTCACCCAGAGAGAGGCGAATTAAGAAGAACGCTAATGCAAGTTTTCGTTTGCCGGGAAAAGTTACACTGTGTTGTTTTCCCAAGAAAAGTGAAAAGCTGGAGAGAGAAAAACGCCCACAAGAAATGTGTGGAGGGGAGAAAGTGGCACTAACTCCGACAGACTAGGGAGAGCGAGGAAATTCACACCCAAGCTGAGAGCCCCCTCATTATCTGCAGCATATTCAGGCGCCACATCCTTTTGAAGTTGCTCTGCATTTCCATGCCCTGTTTACTTAGGAAGGACCCCAGCTAATTGTTTTGTAACAGAATAAATTTTGAAACCCATTATTAAAAGGCATCGTGGGAAATACTGGAGAGAGCCAAGTAACAATAGAGGAGACAAGGTGCCTTGGTGAATTCAGGAGGTTTCAGTGTATCTTGGGAAAAGATACTTACGGAACGATTCATCAAATTGTTTTTGGAACTGCATAAGATTTCCCTGTCTGATATTACCTACATACAGAAAAGTTTTACACAGAAATTCTGCAGGACAAAAAAGCAAACAAACACGCCAGACTTCTAGAACGGTTCGGATAGGAAAAATCCTCGATTGTGGGAGGCAGTCGCGAAAGATCAAGAAAGGGTAATAAGCCCTTTACATTAATCTCTCTCTCTCTCTCTCTCTCTCCCTCTCTCTCTCTCTCTCTCTCTCTCTCTCTCCCTCTCTCTCTCTCTCTCTCTCTCTCTCTCTCTCTCTCTCTCTCTCTCTCTTTCTCTCTCTCTCTCTCCCTCTCTCTTTTTCCTCTCCCCATTTCCCTTCTCCTTTCTCTTCTCTTTTCCTTTCCTCTTCTTTCTCTTTTTTTCCCGCTCGCTCTCTCGCCTCTGTATTCCTCCCAAATCACATAGGAGTCGGAAGAAAAATTGCAGGGTGTATTTCATTGTTGAAAGCATTTTCGTTACGTGAATATAAATATAGCTGGGGATGCTTTCTTTCCCAGTGGCTTCCAATTTACAGTACTGTGGTCTAGTTTATTAACGCTACGACTGGGGATGCGGTGCTTGGGGGCGTGGGGGTGGGGTGGGGGTGGGGGATTTACCTGTCAGACATCAGCAAGCCCCACCCAGAGATCGAATGTCGGCTGCTGGAGGTGTGTGATGGACTCAGGCGGCACCCAACCAGATCCAAGCTCTAAGACAGCAGCCCTATGAGCTTCGCTTGAAGGGGCGGATGGGCCGAGTTTATATTGCTATGACAGCGAGCTGGAAGCGGTTACTTTCGTTCACTGAAGACTCGGGGCAGTAGCGATTTTAGAGCCTGAAGGAGTGAGAAGGAAGAGGCTGCTGCTGCTCGTACTCGCTCCCTCACATACAGACGCACACACAAAGCCACACACGCACACGCACACACGCACACACACACACACACACACACACACACACACACACATACACACATACACATACACACACACCAGGCAAGCAACAGCAGGGGCTGGAGTAGCAGCGGCAGCAGTGGCGGCGGCGGCGGCGGCGGCGGCGGCAGGGGCAGCAAGCTAAACCCACACCCAAAGCAAAGGAAGGCTCTTTCTTCCTCTTTTCTTTTCCCTGACACTGTTTGCTGGTGCACGGTTTCGCAAGTCCTGCTTGCAAGCTTGAGAAGGAGAAAGAATGGTGGAGAGATTTTGATGTGATCTGGAGGTCTTCCCGCACGCCGCCTCTCCCCCCACCTCCAATTTTCTCCTTCCTCTTCAGCAGAGTCAACGAACCCCGCTCCCAGGAAGAAAAATGGAATCTTGCAAATGTGGCTTTAATGGACTTCGTGCGCTGATCCTCCCCCTGGATTTATAGACCAAAGCTGCGTTTCTCAAGAGCCCTGCAACTACCCGGGCCGGTCCTCTGGGGATTAC
The DNA here is from genome assembly GCA_028646515.1 of Pseudochirops corinnae. Taxonomy (NCBI): domain Eukaryota; kingdom Metazoa; phylum Chordata; class Mammalia; order Diprotodontia; family Pseudocheiridae; genus Pseudochirops; species Pseudochirops corinnae. Next base: position 81,783,041 of record CM053591.1, read on the forward strand.
ACCGTGCAAGCTTGGTTGGGGGTGGGTGGAACGGAAAATCGGAGACAGCGAGACGCTTTTCAGAAGATTTTACCTATTTTTTTGGTCACTCGCGCGCTCTACAGCTTTTGTTATTATTTTTTTAATTTTCCTTTTTTTACCTTCAAAGATCAAACGCCGTGAATGTGCCCGGGCACACTGGATCCCCACGGGAATTTGCCGTTTGAGTTACATCTTGCGCTGTTTTCCGGAGCCCCGAGATAGCAGGCGGGAGGCGGGGGGTGGGTGGGGGGACTCAAAGAGAGTTTTTGCTTTGGGGGTATAGCTGAATTCTGGAATCATTCGTTTGGCGGAGCGCTCAAAGGTCCACTGTAACTCAGATGACTCAGTAAATTGGCTTGCAGCAATCACCAAGTGCACAGATAATTTTTTTGCTTTAGGTTTATATTATTATTTTTTTTTTAATCGGAAGAATTGGAATTACGGGCGCAATACTTGGTCCTATTCAGGTACGGAAATCTCAAGGAGTTGGGAGAGGCTTTGCAAAAAGGGACTTGGAGCGGCTCGAGCATGGCTGTGAGGAGGGACTCCGTTTGGAAGTACTGTTGGGGAATTTGGATGGTTTTATTCAGGACTGCAATTTCCAGATCGATAGTTTTAGAACCGATATATTGGAATTCCTCGAACTCCAAGTAAGTTTCATTCGCCCATTTAATTCCCCTTTCCCTTCCTCCATCCTCATGCATCTTCTTTTGCCAGCTCCTGTATTTCTATAGGTGTCAACATCGTAAAAACGGAATTAGAGATTCAAAGCGCACTTTCCCCCTTCGTCAGTGGCACTATGCCCCTCCGGGGTTGGTGCGGTATTCTCAAGTGCTTTCTCCCAGAGGACAGTGCCGCGGTCGTCGCTGAAACAGCCGTCTCGGATCACGTCTTCTTTTTATTAATCTAACCACCGAGCCTTAACCCTTTCCCCTCTCCCCGCCCCCAACCTTCTTTCTCTAGTCACTTTTCACTAGGTGGAGACTCCCTCCTCTGGTTTAGAGCCTTCTGCTAGAGCAGCGGCATCCCCTAGCTTCTGGGCCACAGAAAAAAGAAAAAAACCACCCCTTTCCTCTTCCCATCCCCCAAAGGAAAGCAAAGAAAGCGTTCTCCGGTGCTAAAAGCCTTTGGTTTCATCTTTCACTCCACTGAAAGGTGTCAGATTATCTATACCTGAGCCTCAGTTCTTTAAGAGGAGGGGGAAAAAAAACGCTGGCCACAACAAATGTTATGCGCTGGAGAGGTGGGAGAGTGTGTGGGGAGGAGGTGCGGGGACCGGGGGCCGGGGAGTGGGAGAGAGGTTGTGGAACGGCAGGAAAGATTTCTTTTATCCATAGGAATTGATTTTGTTGCAAGGTGAGGGTGAAATTAAGAAGCGTAATAGCTGGATCTCGTGTGTGTGTGATGGGGCGGTGGTGATGAGGTGGAAAGGAGAAAAATCAAGAAATCCCCAGGGATTAACAAACAAAAACCTCATTTGATTCCCACCCCCACTCCCCATTTCTAAGCGTCGATACTTCTCCCAGGCAGCCCTTAACGCTACCTCATCTGGACAGCCAACCCGAGGCAATACTAACCATGCGGACTGCAGACAGCTACTACCGAGAATCCAAAGACAGAACTTGGGTGGCGAACTTGTATCTCCCTACCCCGTATCCCCCAGAGAAATCAAATTTTAAATTGCATAAACGCATCTTTGCTTCTATACCAACCACTCTGTGCTGTTCTTCATTAACGAGCCATGGAAGAGAGCTATATGTGGTCTTAATAGCGGGCTCTTTATTGAAAGAGTTTTTGCTTAAAGCTAGAGGTTTACGTGCATTTGTACCCTAAAATATTCGAATTTTGAGATAGAAGGAATCAGATGTTCTGGAAAGGATTCCTTTGTGATGACGGATTCCTTAGAAGGTACAATGTTCAGATGTGTTTTATCTCAATAAGAACTCAATCTAGGTTGTATTTACTAAATCTAAACTAAACAAAGTTTTATTTAGAGAAAGGGTGGTTTTATGACGTCTTCATCCTCTACTAGCACCTCCCTGCTACCTTCGAACTCTATCCACCACTGTTACTCGGCTATTTGGATGAAAGGTCTTGTAGAGCATAACTTTCTGTGACGGATATTACAATAAACTGAGGCTTAAATGAAACACATTTTCAAGAATAATAGCCGGAACTAATGCGGCAAATTGTTTACATATAAATTCAATATTGTATATTAAACCATTCTAGGAATGTATATCACTTTCTGCTCCAGTGAAACTTTATTTTATAGAATACCAGCTTAAAGACAAGTAGGAGAAGCCTATGATAAAGTGATGTAGACTGATTTTTGAATTAGAGAGCTAAGTACTACCAGCCAGATCTGTGATGTCTAATCCAGGTCTAAAGCAAGTTTAGATTAGATTTGAGGGTGTAAGAAATACCAGGCTGGTTTAGAAATAATGTTCCCAACTAAAGAATTTACCTTCCACTCTTTTTCAAGAAGAAAACTGATTATAGATTTGTTTCATCATTCTCAAGAATAGTAAGATTGGATATTCACCAAAAAAGTTACCAAAATATTCTCTATTCAAAAGGGGAAAAATGATTTTAGTAATTTTCAAAAACCTTCAGTGCTACAAGATAATATTCTAAACATTTTATGCAGTTTAGAAGTTAATGTAAGGATTCAATTTAGACTACCTGTCTGGACGTGCTCTTTAAAAACATATGGTAATTATTATTTTTTCCTTGACTTAGAAAGTAGTGATTAAAAAGACTTACCACCCCAAAAATGCAATATGCCAGCTGAATAGAGTGTAAATGCTTAATAGGTACAAGGAACAGGATGCACTGGTAGGCCTGTTGTGGCTGAGAGTACTTGCACATAACTGCACTGAAGGAATGAATTCTGGAGCTAGTGAGCAGTTTATTCCTACAGAGGTCACTCTTCCAATATGTAATGCTCTCAGCAGGATGGACCTCTTCTCTACCCGGTCTGGTTAGACTACCCTTACTTCTCACTTTCACTAAGAGGCCCTTCTTAGGTGTTGATTTTTCCTTTCATGATG
>CM053591.1:81786614-81851895 GCA_028646515.1 Pseudochirops corinnae
ATTTAACCTTCAGTAGTCTATATCAAAAGATCTTTTTTTTTTTTTTCATTTATCCAGACTCTGCTAAGCCTAGGGATACCCACTTCTAATTTACAGGCTGGTCACATCCAAGCACCTTGCATTCTGCATTTGACAATGATTGCTAATGGGCCATTCAACTAAAGTATTTGCTTGTTAACAGGGAACAGAGCATGATAAATGTCCAGCAAGCTTGCAGCCTCCTTCAGCTTTTCAAATGCAGACTGGTGCATATTTATGGCAGGCAAATGACAAAAGAAGTAGCTGAATTACTCTGGCCTTATGCTTTCAGTTAGAACTAGGGTTAAAGTGATTAAAGAAATAATGCAAAAAGCAACCTCATTTGTTTGCTTACCATTATATACCATTTAGCTTTCCAACCTACTTGCCATGACACATTTCAGAAATATTATAGATAAGGGTAGTGTATCTATCTAACAAACCATAGGAGAGAACTATTTTCTATGCAGTGAATGCCAGGTAGGCCTATTTATGTAGCTCCTACAGAGAATCAGCAGCAGGTTCCAGACTATCAAAATATTGTTCATTTTTATATATAAATTTAAGGGTATACTTAGGATCCAGAAAATTTTGCAGTTGGTGAATGTATTCATGCTGATTTCAAATAAAAACATGTAATATGAGAAAGTCCCATTACGGAAAACAAGTCTGTCCTGCTCTTGGTAGTTTTCTAAACAAAATACGATGGGGGAAATGGCAATAATGAAGTGTTAATTGGTTTGCTGTTCTTGTTCTCCAAAGTACTAAATATGTGGATTTTCAAAATAGTTAAGTGGCAGGTACACATTATGAATGCTCTAAATGAATGAATACCTCGTAGGTGTCCTGCACCATTTTGATTTCAAAGCCCATCATTGTATTTCAGTACTACAGAACCTTTCTATTTTCTCTTTCTAATTAAAACAATCACCCACATTCTCCCTTTGCTTTACTTCTGTGGCAGCCAGTTTTAATTAGAGGTTGTGCTGCATTCCTCTAATTCTCACTAGCCAGGTCTGCATTCGACCTGAGGCATTTTTTCTTTCAGACAAACCCTTCTCACACACTCACTTTTGCTTCTCTTGCCCGGATTTACAGAATTTTAAAAATGTGAGCTGTAAAGGAACATTAATACAGACAGCTCCCTCATTTACAGGGGAGGAAACTGAGACTCAAAGCATCTTCTTGTGGTGGTAAAAGCACAGGATTTGGAAAGTGTGCCATACTAATGGTGTGGCACCTAGCAAGTCATTTAACCTCTCTCTGACTCAGTTTACTGTTCTGTAAAATGGAAATAATACTACACATTGAGAAGATCAAATGACAATATATCAAAAGCGCTTTGAAACTCTTGAAGCTTTACAGAAATGAATTGTTACTATGAATGAATAAACGAATAAGGCACATTAAGTGCTATGTGGAAAGCGCTGTGCTAAATGCTGGGTGTAGAAACAGAAAAGTCAGAGTCCCTGCTCTCAAGGAGCTCACATTCTAATAGGGGAGGATTACAGATAGGGAAAGTTTCAGCTGCAAGTCAGGTGGAAATGGCCCTTGGTTCTTAGGGTGCAGAGGCAAAGCAGATGGTAATTTTTATTCAGTGTCATTTCCACTGATAAAATCTTGGTTTCTGCTTTTGAATCATTTGGCCATGCTATGAAGGCGAGGCTGAAAGCAGAAATGGTTGGGGTGTGTATGTGGGGGGTGGGGTAGGGATGCTGTCCCTCCCAGGGTTCCTCTACCTTTTGTTGATGGTGGTAATGAGGAAGGTGTGCCCCATTTCCACAATGACTTCTTCCTCCAATGATGGTTTTTGGGACTGGTATGGAAGTAGGTATGGTTTTTATCATCACGGTCATCACTGATTTATTTAAATGACTTGTCCAGAGTTGCACTGTGGCAGACCCAAAACTAGAAAGTTCAGACATCTTGACTCCTAGTCCCATGTTCTCTCTACTAAACCATGACATTTATCTGCATATTTGAGATTAAGATCAATGTGTTTGGGCGATGGGGAAAGGAATATGAGTAAATGATTATATGGGCAGAGTCTTTCTCCTGTGTGTTTTCCAATTCAGAAACTCTGGGGAAGTTTAGACCTAAAGAATTTTTTTTTTATGCTAACTTTCATATCCATTATATGCTCCTGGAAACTCATAATACCTTTCCCAGAATGCATTTTTCCCACAAAAAGTGTTATAAATAGTTTTGGGGGAGGGGGTAACTGAAATAGTGAGATTAGTGCTCTGTTGTAGGCCCATTACATATTAAATATATATAGGGGGCTTTCCTGGGAACTCCCAATTTATGATATGTTTATATGTGAAAATAAAATATGGGCTTAATTCCAAACATGTGAAAGAGAAATGTTCAGAAGATTATTCATTATTATGGGAATTTCTGTATTGCATACATACCCAATTTATTTCTAGAGATCTCATTTTTATATGAACACTTCTAAAGGCATAGCCAATTATTATGTTATCATCTTCTCAAGAAAAAGTTTGTAAGCAGTGGGAAAACCTAGCTTTTGCCCTTATAGAGTAGTGGAATCAGGCACTGAACTTGGAGTGAGAAAGGCAGGGCTTCAAATCCTACCTCATAATCTTTCCAACTGTATGATGTAGGCCTAATCTCTTAGTCTTATTTTGCCTCAGTTTTTCTGTAAAATGAAGGGGCTAGGCTTGATGGCTTTCTAAGGTCCCTTCCAGTTCTAAACCTATCATTCTATGAATCTCTGTCACTTATGGGTAGATGTTACTTAATTTCAGGAAACTGATTTCAGTTTTCAGCCTCTGCATTGACTCACATTATAACTCTATAATTTAATAAGTAGATGACTGTTAATATAAAGGATAGATTTGCAGGCAGAAGACATGGCTTTGAATCTGATCTTAAATCCTTAGCTGTGTGACCCTGGGCGAATCACCTAAAGTCTTTGAAGCTCTGGTTTTTTTTTTTCTCTATAGAATGAGAGTAATAATAACACCTACCTCTAAAGATCAGATGAGGTGATATGTGTAAAGTGTTATGTAAACCTTGGAACACTATATAATTACAAGTTATTATTTTTTCTAAAGTTGTTATATCTTAAAAATTAATTACCCTTTGTCCACTTTGTAACCAGTCTCCTCTCTGGACTTAACCTAGGCTGTTCCTTAAGTGATGGCCACATACTCATTGGACCCATATTTGCCAAAGTGCCAGAGTTTATGTTCCCCAAGCTTAGCCTCCGACGGTACAATGTCATTTGTGTAACACAATGAGGCATCAGAGTAGTGCTTTAGTGGACGATCATGGGTGAATGTAAGAAGTGAGGAAAAAGAAAAAACAGACAGGACAAGTGAAAAACAGTGCTAATATTTTAACCTGAACATAGGCTGTGCAGATACATATGTATTATAGATCATCCATAAACTTACTGCTATGCTACTTTATATACCTGGATGATGGCCCTCAGGAAACTTAGAGCAGAAATTAGATTCAATAACCACTAAGCAAGGCACTGTAAATACCCAGACAAAAACAGTCCCTGACTTCAAGGAATTTACACTCTGCTGAGCACTTAAACATATACTCATGTGAAAGGGAGTAAGTAGAAGAAGGGGAAGAGTATTTGTACAGTGTCTTCTGTGTTACAGACACTGTGCTAAGCAAGGTAGGTACTGTTGTTCTCCTCAGACAGGTTAAGTGACTTGCCCAGGGTAACCCAGCCAATAAATGTCTGAGAACAGGTTTGAACATAGGTCTTCATGACTCCGGGCCTGAGGAAGACCTGAGTTCAAATCTGTCCTCAGACACTATCTGTGTGATCCTGGGCAAGTCACTTAACCCTGCTTGCCTCAGTTTTCTCATCTGTAAAATGAACTGGAGAAGGAAATGACAAACCACTCCAGTATTCTTGCCAGGAAAACCCCTGACGGGGTCATGAAGAGGTGGACATGACTGAAAGGATCCAAACAAATAAAGGGTGGAGAGTTAACGATAAGTCACGTGACCCACAGGCCTAACCCTGCTGAATATCATTAATTGGTTCTGTGAAAATATTACAAGCAAAATAAAGTTTGGAGCTAGGGAGTAGTTAGTTCCATGTAAACAGTGTTAGAAATTATTGAGAATATTAGAGCTTAGGAATTTAACAGTGGGATTTGCTTCTAATGCATTAAAAGTATTTCAGAATAGTGCTGATCAGAGTAAATTTATTCCTGTGTGTGTGAAGAAAATAAAACCTGGCACAGTTGATTACATAACATTTAGAGCTTGAAGGGACATTAGAGATGTAGCAAAATTCTTTATTTCCACTATGAGAAAACTGAGGCTCTCCAAGGTTACGCAGTAAGTAAGTGGCCGCTAGGGGTGGCCAGGTGGCACAGTGAATAGAGCACTGGCCCTGGAGTCAGGAGGACTTGAGTACAAATGTGTCCTTAGACACTTGACACAGCTAGCTGTGTGACCTTGGGCAAGTCACTTAACCCCAACTGCCTTGCCTTCCCGTCTCCAAAAAAAAAAAGTAAGTGGCGGGGCTAGGATTTGAAACAAGTTCTCTCTCTGCAAACCCACTGTTCCTTCTATCCTCCCTTCCACGACTGGTTTCCCCCGTATATCAGAAATGAATGACCCAGCTATGTCATGTTCCAATTCACCTTCACAAAAGGACAAATACTAAATGATTACTCCATTCTTTGTCACTGAAAAATTAAATAATCTGTTAAATGGAAATTAGTCTTTGGGATAGAAAATGTAGTTAATTTCTACTGCATTAGCCCTCTTGTTTAGAAAACATAATCAACCAATATCCATTGAGACTTTCAATATATGGGTATGTTAATTGCAACTCAGCCAATTTAAATTTCTTGTGGTTAAAATACTGATCAAAACAAGAGTTGAAAGGTAGATAGAATTTCTTTGTTGCTTTGTTAATCATTTTTATTTATGTTATTTTATTCATAAAGTTTTTGTAATATATATGTATATATAGTGATTTCCAAATGGTTTCTAATTATTACTATAACAAGGTTATGCCTAATGAAACCAGAAGCAGTTACTAGGCCCTTAAAGGGTAACTGTCCATTTATTGTGATATATGATAATCATACATTTATTTTACATTACTCTTTTGTCTATCGAAAGGCATCTGTTTTATGAACCGATCAGTTTTGAGGAAAGAAAAGAGGTCAGATAAGCAATGAGTTGGGTTGGCTAGAGGCTGGGTATGTATAAAGGCTAAGGAGATAGTATGACATCTTTTTTAAAATCTAGTCACAATTAAATGCCATTTTATTTTGGATTTTGGGATCTTTGCCAGCTTCCAGCTTGTCAGAGCTGAGAAGACTCAAATCAAGTCCAGGCCTATTTCTACAGCAAACTGGAATCCTGGCTTCTTGCCTGTAGATTGATTCAATGTACCCCATCTGGCTTTTGATGTTCTGCAAGTTTGAAGCAGTTTGTTTAAGGAAGCTATGCAGTGAATCCTGGTGAACCTATCTGTCTTCATATATTGCTGTAATTCAAAGTCTAGGATGGCGCATCTTTTTGAATTTGCATTTTCACTGGTGCATACCATCTGTTTACCTATTGACTGAGCAGCAGAGGGTCTCTATACCTGATTGGATAAAAAGTACAGATTTGGAGGCAGGAACATCTTGACTCCTTTTGGGGCCCTGAGGCCTGACTGCATTCAATGTCTGCACTTCACTTGGCTTTCTTCATGTTCAATTAACTTCAGTTTAGTTCAATAGCAGCCTGTTTTAATCACTCCACATCACTTAACATTTTTTTTTTTTTTGGTCAAGGTAATTGTAGGCTGCTCAGGGTGGTTGAGCAAGAGAAAAACTATGTTGGCCACAAAATTGCTTTATAGCACACATCATATTTTTCAAGGGCATATATTTAGTAGAAAATATATGTTTAACCATGAATTGATTACCCATAGTAAGATCATAGGTTTAGGGCCTGGAAGGGTGCTAGAAGGGAAAAGGGACAAGCATTTTTTTTTTTTAAACCCGTTATTGTGCCAGGCACTAAATTAGGAACTTTAATTTAAATCTGGGTATTTATTTAGTCTGACCTGACCCCATTTTGCAGATGAGGAAACTGAGGGAGAATTAAATTAATTGTTTGAGTGAACACAGTAAATCAAAGATGTGAGATTTGAACTTGGGGCTTGTGGCGTTGTACCTAGGACTCTTGTCTACTATTCTACTATATTTTTTTTTTTTGGTGAATAACATCAAATCTTGAAGTGTGTGTGTGTGTGTGTATGTATACATACTATATATATGTATATATGTATATATATATATATTTTTTTTTTTTTTTCTTTAGCTTCTTACTTTCAGGTAGTAAACAGTGAGCTGTTTTAAACCTTTAGAGGGATAACTTCCATGAATTTACTACAAAGGAAAGGGTGTCTTCCTTGTCATGCTTGAGTATAAAGCAGTAGTGCCAGTGACCTAAGCTGATGGAGAGAGAGAGAGAAAGAGAGAGAGAGAAGCAAGGAAGATGCCTGACCTGGAATTCTCTGGTTACATAGCAGCCACTTATCTGATTATGAAGGACTGCTAATACCTTCCTCCATACAGCACCTTTATTGTGCCAGTTTTAACGTGTCTCTGGAAAACTCTTGCCAGTGTTATAATACCGACTCACACAGAGACAATATTCAGAGTAGAATCTAAGATGATCCCTAGCATTCACTCTTTTGAACTGGGTCCAGAGGGAACTCTTATCTTACTACATACTTTAAAAAAAAGACAGAAATCTTAAGTGGTATGGATGTTTCCTTTTGTATAATTTAAGAGCTTCAAAATAGGAAAAAATATTTAATTATGGGTGGAGAAGACAGTGGTGATGTGAAAATATACATCATTCCAATTCTAAGTTGTAATATAATTATTACTATTTATCTATCTATCTATCTATCTATCATCTCTCTCTCTCTCTTTCTCTATCAATCTATCCATCTATATACCATTTCTTTACTTTCTCAAATAAGTAATGCAACCTAGTCTCCAACTGGATTATTTAAGAATGCTTTCATCTCTGTAGTTTTCTTAAAACCAGCTGAAAATACTTTTTAAATTTTATATATATATAGGTATAGAAATATAAGAAATAGCTGCTGTTGTCTACTGTTTCACCTATAAATAACCAGTCCCCACCCTCTTTTATAGACTTTTGCTTAGAAGCATGGCTTAGAACAAGACTGTGCAGGTGAGAATAAATTACAGTTGGGAAAGAGAAGACTCTAACCTCTTTCTGTCTATGGGTTATGAAACATTTGTTTCAGTAAGGGAGGCAGTAGAACCAGCATAGTACCTTATGGCATGAATGAAATCATCCATTTGCTTTCCCCCATCCCCCATCTCCTTGTCCTGTATACCAATCATTTTTTAAACCCCACCCCCAGTTGTGGGGGATTTGTGGATTTTTTTCAGAAACTCTAAAAACTGTCAGTTTTGGGGGGGGGATTGGAAAGGGGGATGGGACAGCAGAATCACCCAGATAAATTCCTCAGTTTTCATTTTGAAAGAGTTAAGTGGGGTTGGGGTTTTTGTTTTGGTCTCTTTCACTTTTTTTTAGCCCATGCCGGCTGGTTTGTGTTAACCTGTAAAGAAAAAAACATCTCATGTATATCACGCACATGGCTTTAGTGTGTCTGCTTTGTTTTCAGGGGATTAACACACTGTAGTTCTGTATCTTTTAAAGCAGGAGATATGCTTTTCATCCTCTGCTTGCAGTATATGTTACCACCCTCCTTGTGGAACAGGTTTTTATTACAGTGTAATCAAGACACATATAAAGAAAAACAATAAATAATTGGGGGGGAATGTTTCTGGGAGAAAGTGGAAAAACTATTCTAATCTTCATAGGAGCATTTTAAAAATAAAGCTTTAGTTTAGCATCAGGTTTTTTAAGCATTGTATGATAAATAAGTAAAAACACCAACATTAATATCAAAGGGAGTCAGTTTTCATTACAGTAAAGGTTTGATTGTGCAGTGCTATAGGCAGTGAAATTTAATATTATTGTGACTTGTACAGTAATTGTAGAATGACAGAGGGAAATGGATTAAGTTTAAATGTAAGTGTACACAATAACACATGGACTCTGTCATATGGAAGTTTAGGTTATTGGAGCAAAGAGAGAGCCCTCTGGCTCTGTCATTATGGATTAGTATTTTGTAAATAACTAGCCTCTGGACTGTAGATTTATTACTTTTCTCAAATATACATATACGTATGTATGTATGCATGTATGACATGTACACAGATGCATCTATGCCAGTTGTAACTGCATTGGAGAGTTGTTGAACTGGTTTTTGGCCCAAATGCTTACAATGCATTTGATTCTCTGAGGTTCTCATCTTTCTTTGGAAAAAAAAAAAGATTGTGCTTGCTGTTGGTGTGAAGCTTGAAATGCACACCCCTCACTTTTAGCTCTGAGATTCATAACACTTTAATGGCCCCAAATCAAATAAAATCCCTGATTTGCCGCTTTTCTTTTCCTTGAATAAACTAGGTTCAAGTTGCAGATGATCTTTGTTTTAGAAAAGTGTGAAAGAAGGGGCACCTGTGAAAACAGGCAATTGTCCCAACCCACATACACATTTATAGAAAATGTCAGTTAAAGCTTCCAATTTCTGCCTTCCTTCTTGGCAGTTTAAAGCCAAGGAGATCTAGTGGTGCTGGTTGCTTGAAGCTTTAAGGTAATTGTTTGATGCTCCAAGAGTCGTATCTGGTAACTTAATTCAGTATAAACCTAATATCCCCTAGCTACACCCCACTCTCTCCCTTGCTTTCTCTATAAGTATCTGCAGAAACCTGTTCTAATGTTAGAGTGCAAAAGGGGGCAGTAAAGGGCTGTCCACAAAAATGGAAATATTTTTTCAAGGGTTCTTTTTATAGCCAATACGGCTGTAGTAATGCTTGGGCCTCTGATTTTATTTATTCATTTTAAAATGAGAATTTTTTTCCTCTTTTTGGCATTTAGAGACTGCATCATTAAACAATCTAGCATTTGAATCAATGTAAAACAGAATATTTTGCATATATAGGAAGTGGGCCATCAAATTGGAAGTATGGACCTAAATCCTTTTTCAGAAGTATTTATGTAGTTCTCGACTACTTAAAATGTTCCCTAAAGTAATCTGTACTCCCAATGAACATAGAGCTCCTTTTCCTTCTGTATTAATGTAATTACACCTCGGCAGAAAAACCAGAACAAAACAAAACTTTTGAGGTTGAGGTTTCTAGTTGAAGTACCAAAGTGTGTGGTAATGTCATAGGTCAAGAGTTGGGCTTTGATCCAAAGCAGCATGCATCATTTATCAAGAGTTAACTAGGGGAAAAAAAATAGCCAATTGCAATGAACCTTCAGAGTGTTTTCTCATTCACAAATTTTGGAATAGTTTATAAAGATTGGGTTTTAACCAGTGGTCCATGGCATTGGAAATTAATGATTAAAAGAAGAAAGAAAGAAAAGAGGAAAATATTTTAGGAAAAAATACATTTCTCCTGAAACATAGTAGACTGGAAGTGTGTTTAATAGGTCACTAGTGAATAAATCCCTGAATGGATATGTTTTTGACTTAGTAGTTTCTAGGGTTGTGAAGTACATGACTGAGGATTCAAATTCCTAGAAATATTACCCAACTCCTATCTTCAGAGAGTATAAAGATCAAACACAGCAAACTGATTGAGAATAACCAGTGCTACACATTATCATGTCTTTTGCAGTTCCAGGAATTTGTGGACTAATCTTACTAAGGGTGTAATTTTGTTGCATTAAATTGCAGACCAAATGATAGCACCCCCAAATTTTAAAAGTGCACAGACATTTTCAATATTCTATGTAATTATTCTTAAGATCCACAGAATACTGAATAGTCGAAATACACATTAGTGTGTCTCTTTGAAAATACAGACCATATGGGTAATTTTTTTTTTAATGGGTCTAAGGAAAACAATTGTCTTGAAAATTTGAATCATGTAATATTTAAAATGCATTATTTTTACCAAGAAAACCTAGTATTATCCCTAGTATCCAAAGGAAAATATGGAAGTTGAATGATGGCAAGAAATCTGGGCAAAAGCATTTTGATAATGTAATAGAGGAAATGTTTTTAAATTATGCAAAATCAATACTAATAAAATAACAATTTGTACTCTTTAAGATTTCAAAATTTAATTGCAAATAAGTTTTTGGTAATGTGTTTAAATATTTTGCTGACTTCGGGATACCAGACTTGAGATCTAAATTAGTTTTTATTATGTAACATATTATAGAAGTCTGCCATGTTTTTTTTTTTTATAGGTTTTGAACCAAGTTCTGCAAAATAAATTAGAAGTGAATGGTGTTGATAAAATTCAATGACATATTTAATTTGCTTTTACTTTTTTTGTTGCAACAAAAATGTTTGATTCTGTTTCCTTTCATGGTATTACATTGTTAACAGGCCCCCCTTTCACAGGTGAATGCTGCATGCTATATACATATCTATACATATCTATATATATACACACACACATACATACATACATACATAAACAATTTTAAAAAGGGCTTTTTTTGTGAATACCATTACACAGAAATAGCTGAAGAGCTGAGAAACTGGTCTCTTTAAAGTAAGATGTCCTTGTGGTTTATTTTTTGGAAGCACCATCATTTTTTCTCTCCAGTTGTAGGAATGTGTCTTCTTTCCCAGTTAGCTAAGTTTGAAAGGCTAGGCAAAGAAATTTGTTACTCCATTGTTATTTATTCTCACTGCTTAGACTTTTACATTGTGCTATTTCAGTATTTATGTATGCAATTTACACGATAGTAATTTGCCCTTTTTAAAAAAAGTGTTTTAAAATGGCTTCCTTTTGCGTGTATGAGTTGGCTCTCTTTCTAAACTCTTAAGTCGTGTAACCATGTGGAAGAAGTTACAAACTTGTGAGTCACAGCTTGAGTTCAAAATCCAGGCATTCCTGCAATATGATCTTGATCCAGTTATTTAACTTCTCTGGGCCTTAGTTTCCTAATCTGTAAAATGAGGGAGGGGGCAGTGTTGGATGAAATGATCTCTAAAGATCTCATCTGATTCTAGATCTGTGAACCTATAATCCACAGTGTTTATTGCTACATACAAGTGAGCACTAGATAAATGCTTCTGCCTTGATTGGCTCAATCTGAACAAATGTTTAAGAATCTAATTGGTCATGTGGTTAGAGGAGATAGGAAGCAGGACAAATGGCTCTCCCTGTCTATGGAAGGAATTTTTTTCATACATCCTTTTAGCCCTTTATGGTTTTGGAGATAGAGCCTGAGCTGGAACATGGTTGCCTGTTTCAAAAAATATAGGTTCAATTACATAGCCCAGCTCATCTCCAATAAGAACAAGAATGGGAAGAGAAAGATGGTACTCTGTTGCTTGGGTCACACTTATAGAGACACCCTAGTATAATGGATACAGCACTGGACTAGCATTCAGAAAGGCTTGAATTCTAGATTTCCCCATAGAGGCTTACTAGCTGTGTGACTAAGCAAGTGGTTGCCGTAGACCGAATCCCTTCTTATAAAGTGATGAGAATCATAGCACCTACCTCACAGGGTTGTTGAGGAGGGGTATGTGTGTGTGTGTGTGTTGTGAAAATGAGATCGTGTATATAAAAGGCTTTGTAAATCCTGAAGCACTATATACATTTCAGTCACCCAACAAACCTTTGCTTAGTGCTTACTATGGTCTAGGGACTAGCATAGTGGCTACAAAGTTAAGTCAAAAAATCGCTGTCTTCAAGGAGCTCACAGTCTAACAGGGGAGATTAGATACAAATAACTAGAGACAGATGATGATGATAGATAGATAGATAGATAGATAGATAGATAGATAGATAGATGGATGGATGGCTACATGGTTAGTTACATAGATACATAGAGAGATAACATAGATACATACATAGATGGATGATTGGATAGTTGGTTGGATGATGAATAGATAGATAGATACATACATATATAGATATATAGATAGATACATAGACACATACATACATAGATAAATGGATGGATGGAGAGATGGACAAACAGATAGATAGATGGATACATAAATATTTACATAGATACATAGAGAGATAACATAGATACATACATAGATGGATGATGGGATAGTTGGATGATGAATAGATGGATAGATAGATGCATACGTACATAGATACATAGATAGATACATAGACACATACATACATAGATACATAGACAAATAGACGGATGGATGGACGGACAGACAGATAGATGATAGATATCTCTACAAGGACATATACTGCTTGTATGTGTATGTATTTTTTACTCATAAGTGTGTATTATCTGCTATGCAGTCTTGTGTATGTATGTGTATGCACATACAGCATGTACACATATTAGGTATTGGAGTAGGATAATCAACTGGGAAAGGCCTCTTGCAGAAAGTGGGATTTGAGCAGTCCTCAAGGAAGCTCAGGAGAGCATGAGGTAGAGGTTAGAGGGCAGCAGCAGACACAGTAGGGAACAGACAGTGCAAAGGCAGAGATTTCTTTGTTGTTGTTATTATTTTCCCTCTGTTTCAATAACAGTAGGTTTTTATAAATTGTTTAATCTCATTTATCAGGTTTTTATTTTGGTGAATTGCGGTAAGGACCGTCATTTTCATTTTTCTAGTTACCAGGTTTTAGCAATACAAGAGAATTTGTTCATGACGTGATTTGTTATTATACAGATTGCCATGAGGGCAGATCAAATCATGTCCCCTCAAATATAACAGCTGCAAATATACAGTAACCCTAGAAGAAAAGGGCTAGGCATAGAACCAAGAAGCATAGAACCAAGAAGCATAGAACCAAGAAGCTTTATTATAAAAGGGTTCCACCTTGTTATTTTAGAAATAAGTTCAGCAGCGTCATCTCAGTGGAAATTAACATTAAACCTAGAGAATACAGAAACATCATATTAATTTAGTCCAGTGCACTGTCATTGGCTCATTATACTTTTTACTTTCTTCCAGTGTCAGTGGACTACACTATGAAATCTGAGCTTCAAAAAGATGACATATGTATGTGTATACACATATGATTTGTAGGCAAAAAACACACAAATAATTAAAGCTCCCATGTATAATGTATTTTAATTTTTACAAAGTCCTTTCTTTCCTTATAACCATTCAGGGAGGTATGTAGCACACCTATTATTATCTTTATTTTAAAGATAAAGAAACAGACTCGGAAACAGTAAGTTGCTTGCCCATGATCACAAAGCGGGTGTAGTAGGAAGAGCCACAAATTTGGAGTCAGGATGTGGGACTGAATCCTGGGTCTGATAGCTTTGTGACTTTGGACAGCAAATTCTTCATCTGGAAAATGAAACGGTCAGACTAGGAGGTGAATGCTCAAGGTTCATTTTAGCTTGACGTCTTATTACTTTATAGCCATTGCATTGGAGATTTGAACATAGATCAGTGACTTGCCTTTAAGACATTTCCACTACAGCAGGTTTAACCCTGGAGGCCTAGCCCTGGAACAGACCTATAGTAACACCAAGGATCCCAACAAAGACCAGACCTCTATTATGGTCTAAAATAGCTTTGTTATTAAGAAAAAAGTATGCCATCGTTATTTGCCTGTGTATTCAACTTCCCTCGTTAGTAAACAGAGATTGGTTGCTTTTGCATATCAATTATAATTTTGTGTAAAAAAGAAAACCATGCATTTAGTCTGCTTTATTCATGCTTCAGGGTTATAGGCCCCCGTGGGGCTAGGTATACATACCAGGTGGCAATGTTTTATGATCCTACAATCTCAGATGCCTATCTTAAAAGAAGCCTCAGGGCTTTAGACACAGCTAATGTGCTGTCGCCTTGAAGCTTTACACCCCATGGCTCTTAATGTGACACTTGTGAGCCCTTTTGGTATATTTCCTTTCTCTTGACGTTCCTTGACTTCATTTTACAGCTTTAAAAGTGTGTTCAAAAAACTCCAAAATTGAAAGCAATTTTTTTAATCGCTAAATTTAAGACAAAGCAGCCTAGCCAGTATAGTTCACAGAGAAGGGACTCTTTGGGGTGAACTGAACTCATCATATTTGTCACTGATTTTGTAGTTTTCTTCATTATATACATGTGCTATAAACGGGTGGAGGAGATCATATACATTAAATTCCATCTTAGGAAGATGTGTGGACAAGAAGAGATCCTTTCTCCTGACTACGCTCTAAATCTTGCTGGAGTGGAGTACTAAATGGGAGGTGTCAGTCAAATTTCTCCTATGACCTAGAAAGCCTTCCCTCCCCAGTTCAGCCTTTTGTGATCCCATCATCGTTGGGGTACAACTCCGATTTCCCCTTCGTACTTGGTTTTCCTTGATAACCACTACCCCAGAATGACCACTTGTCCTTGTTCCTCTAGCAGTGACCACCGGCATCACCCATTAGGTACTTTATACTCCACCTCCGAGTGTGTAACATTTCTGTGTGTTTTACCTCCTAGATAGATGAGCTTTTAGAAGGGAGTCAGGAGAAAGTGAAATAGTGTGGGGAAAGCCTTGACCTGAGAATTAGGAAACCTGGGCTCTAGCATGACTGTATTGCCTTGGGCCAATGAGTCTATTACCATCTTCAGTGTTTCCTTCCCGAAGCTTATGCATTTACTTATCTTGTTCTCTCTGTGAGACTCTCTCACACACACACAAACACACACACACACCCCCACACTTACTTGTTGGTGAACTTCCTTGCCCTCATTGTTTGCACAGGTGCCTAGAACTATGCTTTGCACGTAGTAGGTATTCAATAAGTATTGAAACTTGATTGAACAGTAGTCATTTAATCATTGAGTATTTGTTGCTGTGGTGATAATGGTTTTTGGAATCTTATCTTAGTTCCTTCTTTTTTGCTCTACTTCTCCCAGCTTCCTTGTTCCTAACAGATAGGAGGACCTGTGTGTCTGGGCATACAAATTCATCTGCAAAAGAGATCTACATTCAGTGGATAACTCAATGTTTAATTTTAAATTATTTTCAGCTATAGTTGATCGAATTTTGGAAGAGGAATCAGAAAGTCTGTTTTAATTTTATAACAACCACAGACTGCCTTTCTATTGAGAAATCACTTATTTTTCAGTGCATGAAAATTCTCATTTATGGGCTTGAAGAAAACTTCCTAACCAGTAGAGCTATTCAGAAAAAGAATGACTTGGCTCAGGTCTGAGTTCCCAATTCTTTGTCTTTGTACTAGTTGGATTAGATGACCTCTCAATCCTTCAAACTCAGAGATTGTGTTTCTCTAATATATCCATTGGTATAATAAGCAAATGGGCTAGTTTTCTTATGAAAATTTGTGATTGCTCAGATTTTTAAAACTTTGTAAAACTCTTTGGACCATTTAATATGAAATATTGGATCTTATCTTACTGGCAAATGGTAGATAAATTACTTATTTTTTTCACTGAATTGTTTAATCACTACTTTAGACCAGCATACTAAACTGTTGCCCAGTTTCTCCAACAGTAAATAAAATAAGTGCCTAATGACACATTTTTTTCAGTTTTGAGTGCTAACACTGGATAATTGATATATTAAAACATTACTTTTTTATTTCATGCCTTTTAAAATGTAAACTGATGCTGGCTTTATTAATTTTCATGATTACCATTATTATTACTTTTTAAAATTATCAAGCACTTGTTTCACATGTTGGGTCCTATATAAAGACAGATAAATAGATGTGATCTTAATCCTATGTGAGCTTATTTTTTTAAATTAGGCAATGCTCAATAAACATTGAATAGATAAATTTATTAAAATATTAACATAGTTTTACCTTTGCAAAATGAATTAGGAAATTGAAGCAGTTGCTTAGATGATACAAGAAATACCCTATCCCCACTCTCCCCCATTCTTTTCCCAAAATATCTAAGTAATTGAGATCATTTCAGAGAGGTGATAGTTAGGGTTCAGATTGAGACACACATTTGTATACAGATGTTGAGGGAATTTATTTTTCTTAAATATTTGACAGGAATTTTTTTTCTTTTTTTCTGATGGGGTATAGAATGAGAAAGAGAAAATAGATTTTTGTTCATTAAAAAAATGGCAGGGTATTACACAAGTGAAATATTTCATGTACTTTCAGATGAGGTCACTGTACTATTGGTTTTATTTAACTGTTTTGCTTATTTACAAGAGACCTCTCAAGAAGTGGGCATAATCTGTGAATGTTTGTAATGTAAAAACAATACACATCAATAAAACTTTAAAAAAGGGGGAAAAGCAATCAAAGTTTAAAAACAATTTTTAAAACCCTCAACTTACTAAGAAAATTACTTTAGTTTTTCGTTTTACTTTCTTAGTATAAACATAGCTTAAGCTTAAAATATAGAAGGCAAACCATACTTTGTCAAGTGGATAATACAGAAACTCACAGAAGTTGTAGGCCTATATATGCTGAAGGAGAAAATGTCCACATACTCACTTATTCAGGAAAATTCTCATAAAGAAATAGGTAGTTCAGGAGCTTCTTGAATGAAGAAAAAAAGGGAGAATGTGCCAGGTATCATTTAAAAATGGAGTGTGGTCTGGGAAAAGATCATAGACCTCATGTGGATCATAGATCCTCTTTGCAATCCGCTTGAAGCCTGTGGACCCCTTCTCAGAAAAATATAACAAAAGTATATGTAGTGCGTGTGGTTCCAGTGCTTGAGAGAAAAGGGCAGCTTTAGGAGATTTTAAAAAACAAACAAACACAATTTTGTTCATGTAAAGTGAAAGAAAACTTAGTGGCATTTTCCATGCCTCCTGCTTCTTGAGGAATTGGTAAGACAGAACACAAAAGAAGGGGCATGTAGAGAAGAGAACAGTTTTATATC
Source organism: Pseudochirops corinnae (assembly GCA_028646515.1). Lineage (NCBI taxonomy): Eukaryota > Metazoa > Chordata > Mammalia > Diprotodontia > Pseudocheiridae > Pseudochirops > Pseudochirops corinnae. The sequence continues at coordinate 81,803,500 of CM053591.1, forward strand.
TATCTTGCTGGTTTGAGTTAGCAGTAAGATATCACACTGAATAGAAGGTGGTACAATGAATAGAGTGCTGGGTCTAGGGTCAGGAATATCTTAGTTCAAATCGAACCTTGGATGCATACATGCCATGTGATCTTAGGCAAGTCACTTAACCTCTGTTTGCCTCAGTTTCCTCATGTGTAAAATGGGAATAATAATAGCACATAAACCCCCTTCCCACTCCTCACCCTTCAGTTGTGAAGATCAAGTGAGATAAGAATTGCAAAATGCTTTAGCAAAAGTGCCTGGCACATATTGCAATATAAATATTATTATCATCATCATTATTATTATACCATAAGGCTATGAGGAACTAGATTTTAGAAGGAAAGTTTAATGTTAGACAGACTTCTGTTTCCTTTACTGAATAGGTGAAATTCCCTGAATTCCTCATACCCAGGCTAAAAGTAGCATGGAGCAGTGTGGTGTGGGAGAAGGTGCTGGATGTGGAATAAAAGAACTGGGGCATTCGGATCCAAGTTCTGCTACTTACTACCAGTAGGACTTTGTTCAAGTCCCTTATTTCTCAGGACTCAGGTTCCTCACAAGAAAATGTATTATGGGACACCATCACAAGTACTCAACTAGCGGGGACTGGGTTTATTGATGCTTCCAAAGAATTGATACAGCAAAAAAAAAAAAAATAGAGGCGATACTTTGATAGTATCATCATTGACATTTCTGGAAAAACCGTGGGTTAATTTGTGGGTCCAACTAGAAAGTTGTTTCTGATTTACAGTTCTAGTATAATGATGGCATAATCACCAAATGGACATTTTGCTTCTTACATTAGGGAGGGCTTTTATATTAGATTGGCTTCTGGTTTACTTTTGAACAGTATGAGTAGACTACAAAGGGGGCCATTAGAGGGGAAATTGGGTTGTTGGGTATTTTTGTTTTTGTTTTTTTTTAGCTCTAAAATGAAAAAAGCCCAAGAGAGAATGGCATACTGTAGTGTACAACATACATTTTTCCTGCCATAAAATGGCATTTAAAAAAAATAAACCTGTAATTAAATTTCTCTTTGTCGTGTTACATGCTATTTCGGAACTAACATAATGCACTTACAGAGAAAATTAATGCCATTCATTAGTATAAATCATAAGCTTATGGGACCAAGCAAGTCCCCACATGGATTTGAAATTGGGGGGTTAAACCATATTTTTTTTCTTATTCACCAGTGAATGATGACCCAATAACAATCCTGGCTGGTGGGCTTCTTCAGTTAAATAAAGGATTGTATTGGAAGGATTCAAAACCTAGGGCTTTGTTCTCAGGCTTTAATATTTTAATGAGCCTGCAGGCTCTGCTGCCTACGAATGAGCGGGGATTTCTAAGTGTGTTGTTTAATGTTAGCAGTTGTAGAAGGATGTTCATTAGGAAGCTCTTGTTTCAGCTTCTCAAAGAAACTCTCCATTAAGAAAGATCTTTCAGCAGCATGGAGGGCCTGAAAGAGAAAGAGGGGCGGGAAGCTTTTAGCTTCAGGCATTAGGGGATATTGTATCAGTAGCCTTCATTCCAAAGCGTTGCTTCTAAGCAGTAATTGGAGCAAATACATCTCAAAAAAAAAAAAAAAGATTAGTACAGAAGGACAGTGGCTGTTGTCCCTGCAAGAAGAGGGCCCTTCATCTTGCAGCTGAATCAATATTACAACTAATTATTTCTAGTTATCTTTTATGGGTTTGTAAGACATTTCTTTTGTTCAGTATATAAAAAACGTATTGTTTGATCAGTGACTGACTAATTATGATAAGTAATTTGAAACACTCTTGATGAAACTTGTCTGTTAATTAACATCAACAACAAATGGAAAAGAACAGGACCACAAAGTGTTAGTACATCCACTGTTCTCTGAGATTGATGAGATCTTTGTATGGAATTCCCAATACACCAAAGCTGCCAATTCGTTTAAACACACATACACACATACAAAACAAACAGGTGGGAAGGTCTGACTCACCAAGAAGGAAAATTTCTTGCAGAGTTAAACAAAGAACTACTGAAACATTATGACTGAGGGGGTGGGTAAATAATTAGAACAGGACAGAACACACTGCTTCTCTTAAAGGGTGTATTCACTCCTCTCCCCTTCTACCTCTTTAAATCTGAATCCCTAAGGCCTTAGTGGTAGACCATCCCATGGTAGGGTGATGTGATATAGGACAAATTTGGTTATCGAGGGTATAGAGCTGCCCAGTGGGAAATTTTAGAAATATTGCATTATGCAGTATTGCTATTTAGTTCAACTCAAATGACATCTCTCTTCTGTTTTTGGTTCTTTTAGATTTCTACCTGGACAAGGACTGGTACTATACCCACAGATAGGAGACAAACTGGATATAATCTGCCCAAAGGTGGACTCTAAAACTGTTGGCCAGTATGAATATTATAAAGTCTATATGGTTGATAAAGACCAAGCAGATAAGTGCACTATTAAAAAGGAAAACACACCTCTGCTCAACTGTGCCAAGCCAGACCAAGACGTTAAATTTACCATCAAGTTTCAAGAATTCAGCCCTAACCTCTGGGGTTTAGAATTTCAAAAAAACAAAGATTATTACATTATATGTAAGTACAAAATGCAAATATTATTACTGATTTATAATATTAAAGATAAGCTGGATGGGTTTGTATGCTTTTAAATTTTTCATAAAATGATTTCTTGGTAAATCAGTTTCATTGAGGATATCTGTTCAAATGCTAACTTTGAAATGCAGTTCAGTTTATTGCAGTATAATAATATTGGCTAAAAGCACATGTATGTTTCTAGATAAAGATGGTGTGTGTACATGCGCAAAGTGAGAAAAGGGTTTGCCCAATGACTAGCAGCTGCTTGAAACATGGTATATTTTTGCTTTCTTACTAACAAACTCTGTTTTAACGATTGCCTATGAGTCTTTGATAGTTATGTCCCACACAAATGATGTCTTGAGGGGGACTTTGACTCAGACCTTGTGGTTACTTTTCACCATGATCATCATGATTACCTTTTAGTTAAAACCGGCTTAAGATGTTTGATATGGAGAACTAGAGTTAATGCGTTAAGATAATTCATTTTATTTTTGTGGACACACTTTGGGCCTTAACCAAGTAGTGTACAACTGTGGACGGAACTGTACACAAGCACTGCAAATCATAGGAACCCAGAAATGTCAGCTATGTTCAATATGGAGCAGTCTTTGAGAGATCACATATAGAATGAATGTTTGCATCCTTGGGTCAGGTCAGATACTGCTTTTATTGATAAGTTTTAATTAGTAAAATTAATAGCTCTGTAGCTATTTAATAAAATCAACATGTTTTAACTGGGTGCCTAAAGTCAGTAAAGCACTCTGCTGTATAAGAAGGTCAGGATTTGAACTAGGTGGAATTTTGACAAAGTGAAATGATACAATTATCCAGATACTTTTTTGGGGGGAGGGGAGAAGAATTCCTATAATATTGAGAACATGTTTTGTCTGACAGGTATACAAAATTATTTAAATTTTAAATTTACATAGGTCTTTATTTTCAACTCCTAGTAAATCTTTTGATCAAATCAACAAATGTTAATTGAGAACTTACTGTGTGCAAGGTTCTGTTTGTATTAAAGGGATAGAGACTGGGCCTGTGATTTCATTGAAATAGTGAACAATTTGAGTAAGGAAACTCCCATTACCAATGCATAAATGACTTGCCTAGGATCATATAAGATGTATCCCAAGCAGGACTTGAATGCCAGTGTTCTCTGCTTTGAGGTTGGCTCTTAATCTGTACTCTACAATGCCTCTCTCTTTTTTGTGTCATAATGCCTCTAAAATAGATGTTATTGAATCAGAATCTCCCAGTACTTAAACTACTTTTTGCAATCAATTTGGAAACTATTGCTGGCTATCTCATTCCACTAGGCTACCATGTTTTACTATACTAAGTTAATACTTTACTGGATGTTATTCTAATTTCTACTGGGATTATCTTGGCAAATAACAGATTATTTCCTAATATATTTCATTGTAATCAAAGAAAAAGCATCGAAACATTTTACAATGAAATTTTAAAAACATATTGTTATTGTGTATTTTTTATCTCTTGGACTTTTCTTGAACCTGGAATGCTAGAGATAAGACAAATCAGCTTTTAAACCAAGTTAATTCAGAGTGATACATTCAGAACAAGTCACACAAAATAAAAGTGGGCAGAGTGATATTGTAGGTAAAGGGACAGTTGTGAGAAAAAATGAAAATCAACCTAAGGGGATCAGAGATTCAGATTAAGGAGAAAACATATAAAAGTAACATCGAGGGGTTCTTTCCTTTTTTTTGAAGTAAGATATAGTTACTATGTAAGTAAAAATACTAATACTTCAGAAATGAGATTTGTTGGGACTCTTACAGTTTGAACCCAATTCAATTTGCTTTTGGCAGGATGGTGTAATAAGACTGTTTTGGTAGTAAGTGGTTCAGATGTACAAGGTCATCTGTACAAAGGTGGCCAAATTTGAACAAATTCAGAGTTTTTAAAAATGCTATCTTAGATTAAATAGTTCAGAGCAGACCAGTTATAATAGAAGACATTACAGTTCATCCATCCATCCATCCATCCATTCATTCAGCAAACATGTAATGAGTTCCCACTCTGGTATTAAGGCACTATATTGTAGGCTGAAGAAAAAATAGGGATAAATGATGGCCTTGTCCTCAAGGTTTATCATCCAGTAGGGGGATTAATATTTAGTGAAATGATTCTCATGATTACTCTGATTCTTTTATATGACCCATAGAACTTTAAAGCAATAGACATATTGTTCTCCAGGTGACCTTTGAGTCATAATAAATGAGTAAAATTGTCATAGGTGATTTTTAGTTGGGGTAGACAACCCTTTTATTAGCTTTATTATTTAATAAGAGAGCTAAAACTCTGAATTACATGAAATGTTACTTATGGAGTCATAGGATCTAGAGCTATTAAGGGACCTTAAGTCTAACCCCCTTATTTAGCTGATAAAGAAACAGATCCAGAGAGGTTAAACAATTTACCCAAAATCACATACCTAGTGGTAACAGAGTTGGGATTTTGCAGTCTTTCAAGTAAATAAAACTAGTTCACCCAAATGGAAAAGTGAGTATTGTCGCACAATTTTTATTAATATGGTAAAAATGGGGTTCCACTTAGACCAATGGCATTTCAGTTTTTGAATCAACAGCTTAGATTGAACTATTAGATCATAGGAATTTTACACACACACACACACACACACACACACACATTTTATGACTCTGTGGTGGTATCTGGGTGATGGGCTTGTGAATAGTGATAATTTACTATTAAAAAATGATATAATAATGTGGCTTCAATATTCCTTTACCTGGTGGAGGGAATCATAGTTAACTAGCTTAAAAAACTGAAGGGTTGTGTATGTACCCATTAGTATATGAATATCAAATAATTAGAGAAAGTACCTTGGGCTCTGAAGTTTTACCAAGAAGCTAAAGCAGCCAAAAGCTATATTCTTTTACTGTTTTCTCCCCACATCATTGTTATCCTTATAAGAGTGTGAGTACTACTATTTTACCAAACTGCTAAAACTTTAAGGCAGGTCTCAAAACTTTGTTCCAGATCTAGAAATCAGACACAAAAGGAAGGAATGACATTAATTTCATAGGGAAGTCTCATTAAAAAGTGCTTTCAGATGAGTGAGTGTGGTTTAATGCATTCCTCCCTGAATCCCCTTGCAGACAGTTGAGGGGAAATGAAAAATAGAGGAAGGAGAAAGAAGTGGAGGCTTTAAGGTTTCACTACAAATAATCTCAAAATTTAACCTTTAGTAAAGATTGAGATTTCACCCTAAATAAAAAGAATTATATCTCCCCCACCTCCAACATTCAATAAGATAGATAAGTAGAGCTTTTATCCAAGAAGGGGAAAGCTTTGAGTCCATATCTTTTTTTGGGGGGAAGAAGGGAGGCAAGGTAGGCTTGTTTGCTAGTAACTCTAATTCATAATGTAATATCTTTACTATATTGGATTTAGTTGAATTTGAATAAATTCAGTTGTTTAAATGCTGCCTCGGGAAAAATACTACAAAGATCAGTCATAATAGCAGAAGACATTAAAATTCATTCATTCATCTATTCTACAAACATTTGTATGTGGTTTTGGTGGGGGCCTGTGTGGGGAGAAGCTGTAGCGGGGGATCCACAAGGAGATGTAGTTTGTAACCGGTCTCAATGGAGCCCTGATATGTTCAGAAATGTATCTCTCCAATATGTTCTTCTAGCGCCCAGGGTCCCAAGAGGTCCAGCTGAGGGATGTTGAAAATGTCTGTTGCTTGTTACTGATACCTCCTTTCTTCAACTTCCAGAAAGACATATATGATACTTTGAATGTCTAATTTCAGTATGTTAGACCTACAAAGTATCTATCAGTATGACTGAATTTTAATATTGAAATGTGCACATATACACGTTGTTGAAAGGAGCTTAGGCGACATGATGAGATTTCTAGTTGCCTGGAATTTGTTGACTCCTGTTTTGATACACTAGAGAAAATTGAGGTGCTAATTCCTTTTAAGCCCCACAGAACTGATTTTTATGTAGGCCTTTTAGAAATGAGAATACGGGATGGAAAACAACTTAAAACTCTAGTCTGTATCTCAGTGCTAATTCTTTTGCCTTTTCATATTCTTCCAAGGCAATGGAAGGAGAATTTTAAAATAAAATTATTACTTTCCATGGAAACCAAGGTGATTTAAAGTTTTAAAATGATTACTTCTGATATCAGGATACTCACATAATGGTACTATACTAATATTTTTTTTATGATGCTTAGAGAGCAAATACTCTGTATTTTAGAAGTAGGCAGACTTTTAAAACCATGTATCTTTTATAAATTAATTCATTCAGAGAGCATTTAATGTGCTCAGCATTATGAAAAGGGAAGTACTGTATATATTTAACACGATTGTTCATAATAACCAGGTTTTAAATACCATAACAATGAAAAGGATTGTGCTCTCTCTACAATGGAGGAAGGAAGAAGAATGAGTTTGAAGGAGAATGTGATTAGCATGGTTTGGGGGTAATCTAAAGTGTCAGTTGATTTATTAATTAGTATATAACAACTCCCAAATGAAATGTAAATCAAACATGAGGTTTTTTGTTAATTTTCAAGTTATTAAAGATTTTCTGGACCATAATAATTAAGACTTTTGATTTAAAGTGTTACCAAGTCTTAAATGTTGGCCATTTTGGAAGGATAAAAGGAAATCATGTTTATTAGTTGAAATCACACTATAAGACCTGAAAAGTATCTATCAGACTACCTTAGGAAAAGCTTTGTAGAAACTATGTGGAGCCTCATTATCATAGCTTACATTTGACATCCAGCAAAATGGAATATATGGGGTTCGAAAAATATTAAATATCAATTTATTTTTTCAAATGACTTGCCTAAGTAATTGATTTTGGTTTTAAATTATATTCATTGAGTGTTTGAGTTTGAAGAAGTGCTTTATTACTCTTTGGTCCTACAAAGATCTCCTACTCTTCAATAGAATAAAATGTTCATTAGATTTAAAACAACAATCAATAATTTTACATAACTATATAATTTTATTTTGTATTTAATGGAAATTCGTGTTAGTTGTAAAAAAAGAAACTACTTGTGTGCCATAATACATAGCCCATCTTCCAAAGGCAAGCAGATTCTTTTTGATTTAGTGAGTGCTTAAACTAATATTGGCAAAGTGTTTCTAGGAAAATGTGGTGTTTTCCTTTATAACTATGCCATAGAGCTTCTGTTTGGACACTTTGCATGCCTGGTTTAAATTTTGAGTTTCAAGGAGGTAAGCCAGAGCTGAATGAATCAGCATTTTGGTGATTTGGCAATCCTGGACACCTACCCTTTCATGGTTTTATGGATTGGCCATCCAACCTCCTGAAACAACCAGGCAAAGTACATATGAAAAGATTATAAAGAGGTTTTCATTGTATGACCAACATTACATGAGTCAGAGGTTGCATTAAAAGTAGAAGCCACTTTATTAGTTTAAAAAAAAATTTAAGTCAGTGAATAATAGCTGTGACAAAGCTGTTGGGTGGACAAAGAAATTGCTATTTTAAGAGATTAGATCTTGGTTTGCCTTTATATGGGCTTTAGATACCTCTATATTTACTGCTCTATCTTGTTAGAAACCACCAAGTTCCTGATCCAAAAGTATAGTCTGAAAAGTCAGGCCCCAAAGATTATGTTTGATTAAGAACTTTTTGTTTTAAATAAAGTATATACTGAGGTGTGCCCAGTAAATTCATACATGGGTGTGGTATTTCCCAGAGCCACGCTGCAACATTCCATACCCTAGTAAAACATTCTTTAAGAAACACTACTGCCTAAGTGAATAAGGCATTCTAAAGGCCTTTCCTGGTTCAGTTCTCCAGAATAGGTATTTCACACCAGCTTATAAAATTGGGAGGATTCAGAGGAAGCTTAGAAGTTTGTTTTTTTTTTCCCATTCAGAATGGCAAAATGAATGAAAATGATTAAATAGATACTATAGTACATTTAAAGTATTCAGACCAAAAAAAGGAGAGCACTTGATATCCCTGTCTCCTTTTTAAGTATGTATGAATTTACTTTTCTTTTGTGCTAAAATACTCTGTAACCTCTTTCCTAAGTAATCTGGCTTTAATAACTTACCATTTCAAATTTTCTTTTTTGTATGCTTTCTAGAAATGTAGTCATATGTCAGAGTAAAATGGTTATATGGTTTGTCAAAAAAAAACCTAACAACCCAAACCTCCAGACCCCACACTACAAATATTTTGTGATCAAATGTTTTCCCACTATTTCAGATATCCAGGTTTAATAAGAAGAGGCAGCTAGATAAAGAAATAGTAACCATTTCAGTTGTGGTTGTATTTTACTTAGAATTACTGAAATATTCATGTGTTTTTGGTATCTGATGGATCATTTATAGATTGATGATCCCTTTACCAGACTCAGCTAAGAGTCACAGTGCATGGCACATCGAACTAGAAGTCAGAAGACCTGAGTTCAAATGCTACTTCAGAGACATTCACTTGCTGTGTGATCCTAGACAAATCATTGAACCTCCTTCAGCCTTACTTTCTTCATCTGTAAAATGGGGGTACTAATAACTCCTACCTCAGAGGGTTGTAGTGAGTCTCAAGCAGTATAATTATAGGTAAATTCCTTTACAGACCTTAAAGTACTTGGTAACTGCCAGATATTACTATTAATTTTTCTGATTTTACACTTAAAATGCGTCACTTTTATAAATGACCTCCACAGTCCACCAGCCTGTCTCTAGGCATCTGTCATTCCCCTAACGTCGTGGCCTATACAGAATGATATTTTCAGCAGAATCAAAGGCGCAATTATCATCTTGCAAAAACTAGAGGGCCTAGGGAAGGTGGCTTGGTAAACCTGTAATTTTTCATTTGAAAGCCCTCTATAAAATAAAGAAAGGAGTTTATAAGTTTATAAGTTTCAGTAACTTACGATCCAATTATAAGACCTCCCTTACTCATTTTCTCTAGTTAATATACTTTTCTCCTCTGTTTCCTGTTACCAAGAAACACTCACTTGAATCCTCTGGTACTCAGTATTGCCCAAGCATGTTAGCAGATCCTTTTTAATACCTACGAGAGACAGACAGGGAGGAATCTCCAGATCTTTGTAATCATTCTCCTCCCCACCTTGTATTTCCATCTAATTCTCATGTCAAAATTTTTTCATATCTCTTTACATAAAGAAAACTGTATCAATTGAAAATTTAGGAGTGGTCTAATGTAGTTTGAAATGTCTCCTGTAGATTTTTTTTTTGTGTGTTTAAAAGCTGTCTTGTTGATGTGACTGGCCAGGAAGTACATTACTACCCAGATTTTCCCTTCTGTCAGAATATTAGATAAGCTCTGTCTATCATTTTGTCCTGTAAAGTGATAGTTGGAAGGTCACTTTCTGACTTGGTTGAAAGCTCTCAAAAGGGTGCATACCAGCAAAACTACTTACTGAGCTGAAGATAAATAAAGCTCATAAAAGTTATGTTATTAGGGAAGGAAAATCTTAATGCCTGCATAACTTCTAATGGCTAAACAAAGTCTGTGGCCCCAGGGCTTAATGGAATTGTGGTCCATTGGGATTTTTGTGTATGACTACATAGAGCTTGGAAGAGAATAGGGCTAAAAATAGATTGATGATATTTGTTCACTTTCAGTGGCATTCCTGGGTAGTTGTGATGGTTTATCTCCTTTAAAGCCAGACAGAGGTAGTATCTCCAGAAAGCTGTAAGTACCACCTCCCTATTCCCAAGGGCAACAAATGAAAGAACAGGATCATTTGATTGTTAAAAGGATTGAAGGATTGGTGAGCAAAGAGAAACTAAAAATACTACATGTAAAGTGGATGTGAAAGCAGACAGAAAATGAAGAATGATTACTTAGTAGGAAAAAAATTATTTAGGAATTGCTCAGAATGAAACTACTTTTAATATTTCATAAGATACGATTTAATATCCAAGCTGCTATTTATTTATAGTCCTTTTTAGTTCACTTAGCTTTATAAATGATTTAACAATACTAGAGATACAGTACTAACACCAAAAAGGAAACAAATTCTCTTCTTAGCCTTTAAATATTCATCATCAAGATCAGAGTTTAAAGCAAAATGAAATGTAAAAATGAATATCCAACAAAGGTGTAGAAAGACATTATAAATATCTATTACTATATGGAGGCATATTTACATAATTTTAAGAAGCCACACATATTTGTTCCCTAAATCCAAGTCCTCATGCCAAGTTTCCTGTAGTAAAGTTGGCAGTGCTATAAGAATTAAAAGAAGTTGAATTAAAGAATTAAAGCAGTTGAGGAAAACATTCCTTCTCAGGGATGTGCTTAAACTCTCCATTGGTCAGACAGAAGCTATGTTCCCACCGGACACCCCCCCCTTCATTCCCCCCCAAAATTCCATATCTCCAAGTCCAACCCTCTTATCTACTACATTACCCTGATTACCCTGTCTCTCACATATTAGGAATAGAGAAAACAGATAAAAAACACAAACTTGGAGATTCAGGAATACAGTCACTTATATGTATGTGTATGCACACTTGAATGTGTCTATGTATATATATATATTTTATGTGGGGAGGAAGGAGAGAGGGACAGAAAAAAAAACAGAGAACAAGAAAGGCAGAGAGAGATACTGAACATATAATGACTTCCATGTTTATATTACCTTGGACCTCAAGTCCCTGGTACCATTTGGTAACTAACTAAAGATCTTAACCCGACAAAAGATAAATTAATTCAACTATTATTTTTAAGTGATGGAGAAAGATGCAAGAAAGTGTACTGCCATTGTGGTTTAGTCAGCATTCTGTTAGATCTGGGTTCTCACAGTCTTCCTAGTAACCAGTTTGGGGAGCTCAACCGTGTGACTTAACTTTCTGAACCTCCATTTCTTCAGGAGACCTGTACCATTATAAAAGGTTGTGTAAACCTCCAATGAAAGATGCCTTAGGATGCAATTCTTATACAAACACCATCTCCATCTTCCTAACAGCAGCCTGTAAACACACATGCGTATGCACATATGTATTAAACTTCTGACTAGCTTAGCCAAGTAAAAGTGCTACTGTTTTTGGCAAATCCCCCGGTAGTATCATAATTGATCAAATTACAGAGGTGCCAAACTACGTGTTACTGAAGGATAGTTATGTGATTGTAAATAGCTTTTTGTGTTTGCAATGAAGCCCAGTTTTGTTGTGCCTGATGTAAAATCAGGAGATGAAGGTATTCTTTTATTGAAGCAAACATGTGGAAAATTGCTCTAGATTGTTATAGTATAGAACATCTCCCCTGAAAGGAATGAGGTTCATCTATAGGGCAAACTCAGACAGTAGCACTTTATTGGGGTTACTGCTGGTCTCTAGATGGTCAAAGCAAATAATGTCATGTCCATCTAAACTATTATACCATCACAGGGGCACATTTTCTCATCTCTAGTGTTATATTCTAAACTGTCAGTAGACATTAACTCAGGCAGTCGTGATGTCCTACCACCTAGAGATGAACTCTGCCTCAGAATGATGTTTTCCACTTCAGTGCCACTCGTCTGGCAATTACTGGGTCATTAATATCATTGCATGCAATTAGTGACAGTAGAATGAGCAAGAGGTTCGTGAGTTTGTGGGTTGTTGGGTTTTTTCTGTCATTATGAAGTTTTTACTATAACCCTTTCTTAACCAGATGCTTTCATCATTATACAAAAACTGAGATTTTTTTTTAACAGCAGATTCAGTCAGAAAAGAAGTTTGTGTTTTCTGTATGGGAAGGATGGGGTACCAAAAAAATGCTTCCTCAGATAATATATGTCATATATTCCTTTTTTTTCTTCCAAAACTGCCAGTAGAGAAAAATAACAGTCGCTTGGATGTTAACCAATTCCATTAGTTCTGTTAAACAGACCTCATCATGGCGATAGGGAAGCATTTCTTTCCATTTATATTTGTTTGTGTAGAATGAAGCACTTCTCCCTGTCTCTAGAAGGCCAACTGTGTAAAATGTTCACTGACTTCAGTTGAAACTGATCATTTAGTTACCTCCTTAAAGAAACTCCGACTCATCTTAATTAATGGATTTTTGTTGATAATAAAATTTCCCTCTCGCGTGCATAGTGGCATAATCTCTTTATACTATTGGTATTGAAGCTTTCCATAAATTTACCTTGTTTGAATCACTGTGGCAATAAGACAAGATCTCTTAAAGCATGCCGATGCACAGCTTTTTTATAAGGTCACTTCAGAACTTATCCTAATAAGATGTTTCACCAGCATGAGTCTTTATAACTTTTTTAGCAACAGAATTTGGGGCCTATTAAAGGATTCTCCACCCCAATAGAATTGGTTTCTTAGAATTTAATTAAACAGGGAATACAGGGATAGATATAACAAGAGAGTTTGTTGGTTTGGTTTTTTTTTTTTTTTTTGAGGGGGAGGGCAAAGGAGAAGAGAGTAAAATAAACTACACCATACTAAATTTCATGCATTTTAGCATACTTCTAGTTGAAGAAAGGCAGACAATTTATTATGGTCAGGACCATTTCATCTTCCTGAGAAAGCAGGATGGGTTGGAGGGAGCTTGCAAAGGTGCTTTGGAATTTGTCTTTCTTTGTCATTTTGCTCTAGGGACGAGGAAATGACAGTCAAGGTTTGTCTTTTAAACAAAGTTGATGATGGCCTCTGGAATGCAAGTTGATTAAATTAAGTGGTCTAAGCTATCAGTATTCTGTGTGGTTTTAAAAGACTGTGACCATCTATGAGTAAGATGTTAAGTAAGGTAGAATTTGTTTTCTGAACCCTATGTATCTACTGTTTCTTTTACTATTACCTGTACTTTTGAGATTGACACCCAGAGATGCATAGGTAAGGCACCGGCATTGTGTTGGCTCCTTGACTCACTTATCCACTTCTTCCTTTCTCTCATCTGAGAATGACTGGAGCATTAAGTGTCATGAAGACATCTGGGTTAATGTTCAGATCAAATTATCCTTTAAACAAATCTCTAAATTCCCATTCTTCCCCTTGACAATCGTTTTGTAGAATAGATTATGATACATAATGCATATTGCAAAGTAGAAGGGAAGGTAGGCCGTTCCATATTATCTTTTATTTCAGAATTAATGTATCTGCAGTAGCCTTTTGATATTTGTGGGAAATACTAAACTGGTCAAAAAGATTAAATTGTAACTTGTTACTCTAGAGGGAGTTTGATGTAGTAGACAGAGCACAGACCTTGAAGTCAGGGACCCTGGGCTCAAATCCTGCCTGTAATGCTTACCATCTGGGTGACACTGGGCAAGTTCCCATCTTTAAAAACAAGACCCTAAAGGTTCTTTCAGCTGTTAAGTATAATCCTATCTAAATTAGTTTTTTATATGATTTACTTTTACCTTTCAAAAAAGTAATTATTAGCATTTTGAATTTTTAGTCCAAAATGACTAGAACACAACACTTGGATCTTGTATGAGATTTTCATAGATAGAAAAATCGCAAACATCATACAGTATTTTACAAGTGAAAATAACCCACTCCTTTTAGTAAAGAAAAACCAATACAACATGGAGAGGAGATTTAAAAAATCAAGGACTGGTAAGAAATGCTAAATTACATGTTTCCTCATGGAGGGATTTGTTCTTGTACCAGTTGATTCTTTATTACGGCAAAGGGAAAATGTGTAGAAACATCCACAGTGTTTGCTTCAAAAAAAAAAGGTATAGCACCAATGCAATATTCACAGTGCCAGTGGTCACAATAAGTATACTGGTATAGTGCTCAATAGCAAAATATAACAGACTCTCCATAGAAAAGACAGAAGCAGAACATTTATTCAGACACCAGAAAACCAAATCTCAAAACCAGTAAGCCAATTCCATCATAGTAGCAACGAAGTTAATAAGGCACAATAGCACAGAGGGCCACAGCATCCTTTAGCCTTCCCACAAACCAACAAAAGACCAATATTTACTCACAAGCCTATCTGGCTGTCTTGGAAGTATGTTCTCCTCCCAACCATCTAGCTTGTTCTAATTCCCAGCTTCCTGTGGGCTCTGCTCCACCCTTCAGCAAACTCCTCCCACCACAGGCTCCATGTGATTACATTCAGCCTATTCAGCCATTTAGGGGACAGAGTATATTTTCAAAGCAGGAAAGGTCTTTAAATTTCCATTACCATTACAGAAGATGAAATTTGCTTTCAAGGGAAAAAGTTTTTGGTAGAGTTTTGAAAGGATGCTTCTGACTCTTGCTCTTAGCGACAGACTAGTCTAGCAGCCCTCTTGGAAAGTCATGCTGTGCTGTGCTCTTCATTTAGGGCATTTTCCAAAAAATTCTCAGAAAGCTCTTTGCTGCTTTTCCACTGTTTCCTCATCCCAGGCTTTCCCTGAGAGTCCTTGATTGGCTACAAAGCAAAAATAACACTTGTCTTTGGTTGAAAATGGTCATGACTATGTGCAGTCCTTAGCTGCCTTAAAAGGATGGAATAGGAAGTAAACCTGTGTTTTCATTGTAGGAAGCTCCCAGGTGAGGAAATTCTATTTGTTATGACATTCAAGTTGACACCCTCTCTCTAGTGGAGTCTTAGAGAGTTTGCTAGAGCTGAGAAATGTGGACCTGTATTACAATATAGCCTGCCTGTGTTAAGAGAATCGACTTGAACACAGGTCTAGCTTCACTACAAGGCTGTCTCTCTATACCATACTCTCTCTTCTCTTAAAAAGAAAGCCATGTGTTGTTAATGCTGACTGAGGCATCACACTGCTTCACTTTGGTGCCTAGAAGTTGATTCTTTTTCTGGTCCTCATCTCTTGAAGTATATTTTTGAATGTGTTAACATTTGATGACAGTGAGTTTAAGATAGATGTATCCTGATTTTGTTGCACAATACTTTTCATATTAAGTAACCTAACATCTATCCACCTACGTATTCCTTGGCTGGCATAACTCATTCCATTTTTGTTTCTAGTGGAAACCCAAAGATTTGTAAAAAGGAAAGGCATAATCTGGTTCATATTTCATGTGCATTTTTAACAATCACTTTGCCTTCCTTTTGTTTTTAGATTATATTGTGTTAATTTCTTCATTTTCTACATAAAAGTCTTCTGATATGATCAAATGAGATGGTGTTTGTAAAAAGCTCTTCGCACAGTATCTAGTACATAAAAGGCACTATTAAGTGCTTATTCCTTTTTCCTTTATGGAGATGTTAGAAGTCTGTCTTGAAAGGCTCCATTTCTGTAGAGAGGTAGGATGGACCTAAGATATCTCAGGCTCACACAGATTGTACGAGGTTGCATGGTGGAAAAGAAGAGCGTGCATAGAAGAGATTATTCGTAGAAGATTTGCTTTAATGTTTTAAGTAAGTTGTTTCACACAGAGACAGCCTAGTAGATTAGCTAGTCTTGAAGGTAGGCCATCTGACCCAGGGCAAGTCATTTAACCTTAACCTTTCTGTGCTTTAGGCAGCTTTCTAAGGCTTTAAGTCACAGGGAAGCTTCTGGCCTACATTGGTAGAAGGCATTTCTTCCCCCAGGACTTTTTCGTTATCCGAAAGAAATCCCTAGTCTAGTCCTTAATCATGAATTTGCTTTATAATTAAATGAAGTTAGAATTATTTATATTATTTACCATATCAATCAAAAAAAAGGGATTGAATTGATAATAAGTGTTGCTTTTTTCACAAAGTCCAGGTTTTTACTTCTATAGAAAATGTTTCAACTATTATTCAGTCTCTCTCTCTTTATTTGGCTTTTTCTGTTTTGAGGAATACTTTTATTGAATTTAGGATACCAAACTGTTTTCAGTTCTCTCTGCCCATCTGTACTTAAAAATAATTTATACCTAAGAAGTAGTGCATAGTGTATAGGCCAGGCTTGAATTGTTGTGAGTTTTATAGTTTAAATGCTTTTTTTTAAATAATTAAGGTAGTAGGAATGTTTTTCTTTTAGTTTTTAGAGTAAAACAGCCTTGATTTTGCATTCTTGCCACCATTTCTAATCTCTTTGTGAATGGAAAGCCATATATAGGCACAAATCCAGGAGCTTAATTCTCCATCTGATTAGAGCAATGTTACCAACGTGATGGGCTGGACACAGCCAAGATCCATGCAGCAGCTTAGCCTCCTGGGAAGCAAAGTAATAACAATCAAATGAAGACATATTAAAATGTAATATTACTTCCTCTCCATGGGGACTGTATAAAAATCATAGCCAGAAATATTCTCGTCTGCTGATTCTGGTTTTCTCGGCTTGCCTTTTTTTGTACTGATAGCCAGGGCAGTACACGCACAGTTAGCAAGGGCTGCAAGTAAGCAGAGAACTGTGAAAGAAGAGAACTGTGAAAACTCA
Organism: Pseudochirops corinnae; assembly: GCA_028646515.1. Taxonomy (NCBI): domain Eukaryota; kingdom Metazoa; phylum Chordata; class Mammalia; order Diprotodontia; family Pseudocheiridae; genus Pseudochirops; species Pseudochirops corinnae. The sequence goes on from CM053591.1 coordinate 81,820,438, forward strand.
AAATCTGATCAATGTCGTTTTCAGAAACATTTGGGGCCATTTAAACAATACGAATTCTGGGTGCCTTTGACTGAATGACCTTTACTTACTGCAAATCAGCCTTCGAGATCTGCCTGATGGAAAACTGTTTATGGCAACTTTCCATCTTATATATATATATATATATATATATATATATATATATATATTTTTTTTTTTTTTTTTTTTTTTTTTTCTTGGAGCGTATAGTGATTTGCCACTCACCAGAAGCTCAGCTATGACAAAATCAGGCTTTTTTTCCCTGTTTAATTGAGTAAATATAGTTTCATCCATTTAGCAATCTCATGTCTGTAGGTTATGGTGAAGAAGATAATCTAGAAATACTTGCTATTTCTGGTGCCGTTATTTAACTGAAGCTTAATGAATAAATATGTTTTTGCTTTCTTATGAGAATAATTAAAAAAATAAAGTAAATGTGAAAATCATTAGATCATATGCTACTAAAATTTTATCACTAGGCTTTATTCCTGAGCGTTAGGTAATATCTTTTTTTTTTTCATATCACACTGTGTTTTAAAGGTTTCTTGGTGGTTGTTGCTGGGAAGACAAGACTCAGAATATTAATTTCTCCTTTCAAATGCAAGCAATTAATTTCATAATTTCATAACTGTCATGCCTTCAGCTGAAACCATCATTAAAAAAAATAACTACCAACAATGACAACAAAATCCCAAAACCACAAAGTGAAAAAAATCTCAGTGCTCCAGCAAAATCTTTGCTGTAGTCAAAGCCAGTGTAAGAGGGCTACAGGATTATGGTCACCCCCTCCTCTTCCCCAGACGAGCATAGAATAGGTTGGGGACAGGGAGGATTGGATCAAGGTAGCTGTAATTTGCATCTAGGATCAAGTATAAAACCAGCTGAAAACATTCAGGAGTATTTTGCACTTGGTATTATGTTTGACTTTTGTACACTGAGCTTTCAACAAGTATTAACATCTTGAAACAGTGTTTTCTTTGACACCGGAGATGATTCCTCCCGTCTAAAATGGAAGTCCTTCGTCACTGTGAAGCCTAGAGAAGTGGGTTTCAGCTACCCCCACCCAAACGGCCCCATAACCAAATACATCAGGTGATATTTTGACAGTCTTAATGACATTTTTGGGAATAATTTCCTCAAGTAACCTTGGCTAATTAGCAGTTTAATTAAAGGGAGGAGCAGAACCTAGTCCTTTTCTGAAAGTCATTTCTCAGAGTATGCATTCAGCTCTAAGCAATATCCTGTGTCTTCAGTAGAACCATTGGAAGGCAGGAAAAGTGGATTCTGTTGAAGATTCATTCAGCCAACATCAATGCCTCAAAAGCTGGCCTTAGTAGCAGTAAAAAACAAAAAAGCACAAAACCACACACACACACACACACACACACACACAAAACAAAACAAAAACTAGTTTGATCTCATTAAAAAATAACATACATCAGCTTTATTATAATTTTGGTCTTACCCAGTAATACTGCTGAGTTAGATCTGCCTTCCTCACACCATCTTATCTTCTTGTGTCCCTGGAGTGTTAACTCAAGCTACCTCTGTCATTGGTACTAGTTTTATTTATTTATTATTGTTTTTAATTTTGTGGGTGGGAGAGTTTGGTTTGACTGCATCTTAGGCTAAATCCAGCTGTTCCCAACATAACAGAAATGATATTCAGGAGACAAGAAATTTTAAAATTACCCAAATATTGCCAATCTAAGGGCAGTCACAAATCAGATACAATCAGGAGTGACTACCTAGACTAGAGATGTTCAACCAGGAATCCATGAACTAATTTTAAACAGTATTTTGATAGCTTTTCCTTCAATGTAATTGGTGTTATTTGTAAATCTATGTATTTTATTTTTAGGCACTTAAAAATGTTATTCTGAGAAAGGGTCCATAGTCCAAGCTGTCAAATTGGCTTATGACACACAAAAAAGATTAAGAACCCATCACCTACATGTCTGTTCAACTTTTTAAAAAAATAGTTTCTATTTATCATTGCATCTTTCCTTTCTACCTTCCCCTCATCCTTGTTTTTAGGCACAAAGTACATAAAGTTTGGCACATTTGGTATATAAAAAAATACCTTTTGGCACCCACATGGTTGATTTTGCATCTAGAATTTCTCCCTTCTCCCCCACTTTCAGATGTAAAAAAACCAAACATTTCTTCCCATTATTTTTGGTGGGACTATGGAAGCATGTTTCAGATCTTGTTTTTAGCATAGGACATGAGCTCTGATGGTTTTTTTTTTAGCCCTTTCATTTTGTGGGGTTTGATACTAGTGTAAATGAGGGTACATATATAGCTCTACAATGTAGAATAAGGACATATTGGAAGATTACTTATTAGCCAATAGCAGAAGTACAAAGGAATAAAAAGAACAAAAATCAGAGTCAATCCAATGAATGTAAGTTGTAAAACATTGAATAATGCCCAGAAATAAGTGAGGTCATGATCTAAGGAAGAGTCACAGTTCTCCACTTCATCCTTAGTGTATAGCTACCTCTTATATTTGAAAAAAGAATCAAAAGAGGAAAGAGCTTTGGGTCAAGAACAGAACTGTGTAGGTAGGGCCTTGTTAAATCTATATTCAGAGATGATGGGAGTCCACTTAGAGAAATATGTGGTGTCCTATTTGTTTGCTTTTTTTTCTAAATGGGTGGACTGATTGATAGATTAGAAATAAAGAAGATCTCAAGTCTGTGTTTGAATCTGACGAAGGGAAAAACTAAGGACTCGTGAAAGACAATGAACTTGGCTTCTTGCAGGCTACAAAGACTCAGTTGATTGCTTAGGTTCATGCTAACTGTTAAGTATTGGGTTGTTGCCCTTAAGTAGTATGGCAAATAATTTACTTATTTCTTCAGAATTTGTAGTGATTCCAGGTACAGCACTAAAATAATGCAATTAATAATATTATTAGTAGAGCCTTCAAGCTGAGAGACTGTATTTGGTACAGGGGTAGGAATACTTTTTTTTTTTCCCCAATTAGAAAACCTTACTTCAAATCACAATTCTGCTGTTCATTACCTGCTTGATTTTAATAATCTCTCCAGGTCTCAGTTTCCTCTGTTCGATTACCCAATCTCAGGTCCTGTCCAGCTCTACATCTGTGGTCTTATGGGAGCTTTGTGTAGAAGGAACCTGTTACAATAAAATTATTTTTAAGCTTAGAATTTAACTTAGTTTTGCAAGGGTCTGTTAAATGAAAAAAGTCAATACCAGCTATAGCAGAAAAGTTAAGACTGGGGGTGGATTAGAAACATCAGCTGATTGATGAATAAGCATTTATTAAATGCTTGCTATATGCCAGACAATGTGTTAATAAGCTCAGAGGATGCAAAAATAAAAGTGAAATTATTTTTGTCCCCAGGATGCTTACATTCTAGCAGGGAAGATAACATGTGAATATATAAGTATATACAGAATATATACAAAATGCCTGCAAAGTAGGTTTGGGTAAGAGGGTATTAGAAGTTGTATGGTTAGAGACAGCTAGGTGGCACAGTGAATAAAGCACCCGCCCTGGAGTCTGGAGGACCTGAGTTCAAATCCAGACTCAGACACTTAACAATTACTAGCTGTGTGACCTTGGGCAAGTCACTTAACTCCAATTGTCCTGCCTTCCTCCCTCCAAAAATTAAAAAAAAAAAAGCTTGTGGGGCTTAGGAAAGGCTTTAGAGGTGTCACTTGGGTTGAGTACTGAAGGAAATCAGGGATTCTAAGAGTTGGAAGTGAAGAGGGTATGGATTCCAAGAATAGGGCCCACTAATGCAAAGGTTAGTAGGCTAAATATTTAGCATTGTATGTGAGGAACTACAAATAGACCAATATGGCTGGACTGTAGAGTGTGTGGAAGGGAGTAATATACAAGAATACTCAAAAGATTCAAAAAAATTCATTGTGACCAACTTAATATGCTAGACAGAAGAATTTATGTTAGAGCCTAGAGAGGAAGTCACTAGCGTAATAGGGAGCCACTGGAATTTATTGAATTGGGGGGGATGTGCTTTGGGAAAAGCAAAAAACAGTATGAACACAGGGGAAACACCTGTTTACTTTCTTAGGCAGAAAGCAGAATGAATCCTGAGACTTTGAGAAGGCAAGAGTAGTAAAAATGCCGTCTCCTGGTGCATAAAAATATCAGCTTTCAGTATTTAAGGACTAGGTGCATGGATGGGGATCAGGTAGAAATTAATTCTCAGACATCACAGTTAGAGAACATACTCTTGTGTCCTCTTTGGAGAATGCTCTCTGCATTTATGTCAGGAAAAAATCTGACCTTCCTTTACATGCACAAAAGTGCATGGTTTTTTCTTATGTAAACTTCTCTAGCTTTTCAGACTCTTTTTTTAATTACAGAAAAATTCTCTGTCATATGAAACACTCCATTCTTTGCCCTCTGCAGTTAGAAGAAATACATTCTCCTTCTGAATCTGCTTCTGGCAGCTTCTAGTCCTCTTGAGGCTGGGACTGATATTACTAATCCAGCTATTTAAATAAAGTCTTTCCAGTCTTCTAACTACTTACCGTCAGTTACAGAGCTCATCTGTACTCACGATTACAAGGGCCAGAACAAAGCATTTAACAACAGAAAAATTTAACAGAATTGAAAGAATATTTAAACTAAGCTTGTCACAGTGTCCACATTCTTTCCTTTTCCCCTTTTACTGCAAGTAGCCAGTCAGTCCCCCAGTCTTTGAATCAGTGCAGGGGGTTGGACTACAATGAGGAAGCAAGCCTACACCCACCTTCCTACCTACCTGGACCTGGACCGTGGGCTTTGAATGGGACTCTCAACCCTCTTGTACCGGATTGATGAGTAGGAGGCGTGTTGTGTCTAAAAGAAGTCCCCTCATATTCCTTCCGTATTGTAGAGGGAATAGAACAGTTAGTGTTGTGGGTGCGAATGACCCATTTGAATGTTTCCCAAGACCAGACTCTTATTGTGAAAGATACGGCCTAGGCTGTGAACCTCTGAAAGCCTACTAGCAGGAAACCCCTTCTATTTTTAAAGTAGATGTCTCTATTTAAAGAATGACATCAGGACCTGTAACCATGCTCACGGGAGAATAAATCTCTTTGGAGATACAGTACAGGAACCAGGGAAGAGAAAGGAGAGGTTGAGGGGAGGAACAAAGGGGGTCCCTCTCTGTATTTTGCTCAGGGAACTTATATTCCCTGGTGCAGGGAGGAGAATCGAGCTAATTGTTCTTTCAACAGGAAATCTATACTGAAGGAAGCAGGTGTTGTTTGGTGATTGTTACTGTAAAAAATGACTGTATTAAGTACCTTGCTCTTTGGAGCTTATCCCTGAGATTGCCGATTGGTTGGCTTTTTTTGGAAGGCACATTCCCTTTCATCTAGAGTAATAATACTTAGACAGCCAATTGTGAAGGAAGAAGAACGTGCTTAAGTAAATACGAAGCCTAATAACATACATACACCACTGTTTGTGTAAAATATACAACCTGCCGATTGGTTCATTTTTATTTTTATTTTTTGTGATTTTTTTTGGTTTTCTTTTGTTTTTTTTTGCTTTTTGACTTTGAGCATTTCATGCCTTTTGGGGAACAAACCCTTCTGGAAAACTTGACTGACTAAGAGAGAATTCTTATTTTTTAAAATTGTTTTCAGACATTTCATGTTCATGTAAACTTGGCTTATTGATTTCCTGATTTTTCTTTCTTTATTTTTTTTGTTCATTTTATTTTTAATCAGCTACATCAAATGGGTCTTTGGAGGGCCTGGATAACCAGGAGGGAGGGGTGTGCCAGACAAAAGCCATGAAGATCCTCATGAAAGTTGGACAAGGTAAAGACCATCTGCTGCTTCATGAAATCCCTTTGATCTGTTTCAGTCCCCACACTTAAGAGTTCAGGCTTCTTTTAATAGGGTGGACCAGTGTGTGCCAACAGAGTCTAGCTCACTCATTCTTCCCCTGAGTTTTGAAAGCAAAGCCTATTTTACTGTACGATGAGCTACTGACAGATTTCCTCAAGTCAGTGTAATAAGAATCTTTTATTGGAGATCTCTCTAAAAGGAAAGGCTAGCCAGGAAGCCAGCATTTCAGTATTTTTGTTTTCTTTCTTCAAAAGCAAAATATCTCCACGGTTCAAAATTACATGATATAAAATGAAAACTAATGTTTCTACAGTTTTGCTCGTTCCTGAATTCTGACTACAGAAGAGGTTTTTGTTCATTGTGTCTTTTCATATATAGATAACCTATTGTGCAGAAAGAAAGAATTATTCTTCTAATTAGAAATTGGTATAGTAGTCAGTCAACTTGCTCAGTTAAATTGAAATGTCATCTGCAAAGCTTTGCTTGCCAAATGCAAGAATCCCTATAGTTTCCACAGATGGCCTCACAATCTAAACCTCTGAAATCACTAGTATAACCATTTTGCTTTAAAAGGAAAATTACATTCTTGTATCTCACAGTACTTTGCATAAAGAATCTTCTGTTCAGAGCTATTCATGCCTCATGAGATCTATATCCAGCTCATAAAGCTTAATATCATTAGATGTCTAAGCTGTAATTAATCATTTGTTTTTCATATAGATGCCAGTTCTTCTGGGTCAACCAGGAATAATGACCCGACAAGACGTCCAGAGCTGGAAGCTGGCACAAATGGAAGAAGTTCAACAACAAGTCCTTTTGTAAAACCAAATCCAGGTAGATAAGCATGATTTTGTTATGGGGATGGTACATTCTAGTGCAGTGACCAGTTGGTCACTCCTAAGATTGTTGGGTTTTCTGTTTGGCTGATTATTTAAAATATTGACATCTGTAATCAGTTGAAGGCAGTCTTTTAGGAATAGAACCAAGTAAAAATATTTTTGTTACCCCTCACCCCATCAAAGGTTCTCTAGGCAGTGAAACAAATAATCTCTCCTCCTCCTGGTTGAATTTAGAATTAATTGCATCTAATAAGAAGAAAATCTCCTTCCAAGAAAGTTTGGGCTATACACATCTCAAAATAGCTTTATTTAGCTGTCCTAAGAGCTAGTCTGTAACACTAGCCTGGTAGAGCAGAGTAATTTTCAGTCTTTCTTTTTTCCTTCCTAATGCATTATCAAGCTGGTTTTGCACATCAGTTTGAATCTTACATTGATGTATATATAATTAATGCACTAATCTCTCATCTAATTATATCTAGTCCACAAAGAGCCTAATTGATCCTTTTGTACTTTTCAGATAGTTGGATTTTAAAAGATTACTTTCTAGGCCCAGTCTTTTTTTTTTTTAAATAGAACACTTAAAAAAATATTTTGCATTTTACATTTACATAAAAATCAAACAGATCACTGACAGAGATTTAGAATACTGCCAGGCAAACCTGATTGTCATTTAACTTCATTTTCTCAACAGTCTTCTTCTAGCAATAGCTATATGTTTGTTGCCATGCTAATGAATTTTTTATATAGCACTTGTTGAGTGGACGTCAGCAATTTTGTGCTCTGGGATCTGTGTGCCTAGTGGGTAGTCATGTGAATTTAGCATCTGCAGCAATATTCTATCTCTTATCAAGCGTCAAGGAGGGAAGTTGTTATTTCTAACTTTCTATGACAAGATGTGTCAAATTCTTGTGACAAACTGATAAATGGATAATATAATGATGCCAGGCAATTTTTTTAGCTCTTAACATTTGGGTTGGCAGTCTGTTCAGTGTGAGAGTTTCTCCTGCCTTCCAACTGTATTTTAAGTGCAAATCAAAAAATAAAAATGAGTTACGAGTGGAACGTTTTCCTGGTTCTCATCATTCTTTTCACATTCTAAGGCTGTTCTACCAGTAGGCGGGGCATTTCCTTAAAAGCCAGCTATTTTGAAGACTCCCATGAAACCACCACCCTTAAAGTTAAGGCGTCAGGGCAATCCAATGTGAACAGTAAAACCTGAGCTGAGAATTGACCATTTTCTTTTTGTTGCTTCCCCCTGTTGCTGCCTCAGGCTAGCTAACATCGGTTAAAAGATGAGGCATGAATCAAGAGCTGCCTGTCACTGCCAGTCCTTGCTGCTGATAGATGATGATGTATAAAAAGAAAACAATGTGGTTTGAAAGCAGCATAAAAGTAAGACCCAGAGACACAAAGTCTTGTTTCCTATTGATTGCTGACTTCTGCTGTTTGCATTCAGCTGTCGAACAGGGTAATTGGTTTGTCAAAGTTTAGCTGCCAGTTAATTCTTTGGTTCTGCTTAGTTTTCACATTTTTTTAAGGGCCGCCAAAATAGCCTGTCAGCATCCAGGGCAGTGATAAATTCTGTTTTTCTCTTTCTGTCTTGGATTCTTTCTAGGTTCTAGCACAGATGGCAACAGTGCTGGACATTCGGGGAACAATATCCTTGGTTCCGAAGTGGCCTTATTTGCAGGGATTGCTTCAGGATGCATCATCTTCATTGTCATCATCATCACCCTAGTGGTTCTTTTACTAAAGTACCGGAGAAGACATAGGAAGCATTCACCCCAGCACACGACGACACTGTCCCTCAGTACGTTAGCCACCCCAAAGCGAAGTGGTAACAACAACGGCTCTGAGCCCAGTGACATTATTATACCCTTAAGGACTGCAGACAGTGTTTTCTGCCCTCACTATGAAAAAGTCAGCGGAGATTATGGGCATCCAGTGTACATAGTCCAAGAAATGCCTCCACAGAGTCCAGCAAACATTTACTACAAGGTCTGAAAGAACTCTCTGGTGGTACCTTTTGATTTCCCAGAGGAAATTTACTGGTCAGATGCTTTCAGTTGAGGGTTTTTAATGACACCTTGTGCATTAGGATTGACTAGAGCACAGTGGGGGGAAAAGGCACCAAGCCCCTTCGCAGAGAGCCTTCTTGAGCTGGACAGCTTACCTAGTCTGTAGAATTTCTGTCTTGGTGAATAAATATTCACTAGAAGCTGGAAGACTTTATATAGAAGATACCCATTCTGATTGCTGTACTCTTGTTACATTCATCATCCTCTAAGCCATGTGATGCTGCAGGCATTCAGGCATGTATAAAAAGCCAAGGGAAGAAGGAGTGATTTGTGGACGATAATAGTTCTAGACACGCTGGGAAGGTGCTCTAGGATCTCGAGCTGAAAATGCAGTCTCCCAACTCGGAGTGCGTATCTCTCTCTCTCTCTCAGCGCATACTGGATGTGTCCCACAGACCTCTGTGGCTAAGTAAGACTCTTAAAAGTTCTCTTGCTTTTAGTCCATCACTGTTACATTCACTTGTGTTGTATCCAGGGCCCTGCCATTCTCCTTCACACAAGATTTCCTTTCACTCCACGTCCGGCATCACTAATGGAACATTAATGTTGTTGGGAGTTCTATGCTCCTTCCATTTGCTACAGCAGCTATAGTTGAATGGGTAATACATTTTCTAGAAATTGTGTTTGCTAATAAGGAGCCTTCCAGCCAGAAGTTAGGCCGTCCGTCCGCTGCATAAGACTAGGAGTTGGTGGATGGGGGTGGGGCGGGGGAAAGGGCTGACTGCGATTGCAGTTCCATTGCTGCTGCCTCTGAAACGTGAAGCTGGAGACAAACAAACAAACAAAACATTTTTTAGGTAGCACAGCACTTTGGTTTGCTAAGTTTTAAGAGGCAAGTAGGAGACACAACACCACACGCAGTGGATTAGGGCTGCATTTGAAGGAAATCACTGTTATCAAATAGCAATGTTCAGAGAGGAAAAAAAATAGTACCTTTTGGTTCAGTAGAACAAAGGCGGGGTATTGTTAGTAAATGAACAAGCTTGGAGGGAAAGACAATAGTAGGCCGCTGATGATATATTAGGGCAGGACTGTTGTGGTACTGGCAATAAGAGACACAGCTATGGAGCTGTAGGAAAGTCTTAGTCTGCTTTGGGATGGTTTTTAAAGCAGACTCAGCTGCTATACTTATCACATTTTATGAAACACAGGGAAAGCATTTAGGAGAATAGCAGAGAGCCAAATCTGACCTAGAAGTTCAAAAGCCAAAGGTCAAACGGGCTGTAATTTCCATCATCATTGACATGATTAAAGAATTTTCATATCTAAAAGGTAGGTCAGATCTCTCCCCCTCCTCCCCCATCCCATACACAGAGACCCAGATCGAGCCTTATGACACTTTGGTTTATGGCGGTGCTGTCCCTGCTGCACGGTGAAGTCTAGGTACTGTGACTGACACAGCAGTTCACCCGGTGCTCTGTGTAAAAGTTAAAGCACATATGGCAAACCTCTTAAGAGTCCACAAGACTGAAATAAATTATAATGTCGAGGGGGAGGAGGAAGATATGACTTATTTATAATAGGTGTATAGAACACAAGGGATATAAAATGAAAGATTATTACTAATATATATTTTAAGATTGCACAGAGTGCACACCAGAAGATGTGAAATTCATTTGTGGCAGTTAAATGGTCTGACCTCTCAGTGCTTTAAAAAAAATTTTTTTTTAATTGGACAGTTACTTCTGGGAAAAACAACTTCATTCCAAAAATAACAATAATGAGAGCAAATAGAAAAATAACAGAAGTCCTCTGAAGGCATCTCACGTAACAGTAGACTAGGAAATACAAGCCCCAGAATACCAGGAAATCGATGTTGCTGCATCATATATTTAACAATGACAAGATGTTCCGGCATTTATTTTCTGTGTTGTGTTTTCCCTTGCCTTATGGCTGAAGTGTTCGCTAGAATCCAGCAAGTCACATTGAGGGGGTTCCACTTTAAAAGTTTAGCTTTTGCCCCCTCCCCTCCTTCTCCCTGCCCTCCCTTCTGAAGGAAAAAAAGAAAAAAAAAGTAAACATGAAACCTACTTTTTATGTGCTATGCAAAATAGACATCTTTAATATGGTCCTGTTACTATGGTAACACTTTGCTTTCTGAATTGGAAGAAAAAATAATGTAGCAACAGCATGTTAAGGTTCTCAAATCTCCAGTGAGTACCTGCAAAAATGAACTGTCACAGAAATGATAATTCTCTCTATTTCCTGAACCTGAAAAATGACGTTGGTCCAAAATGCGTGTTTGTGTGAGAGAATGGGTGTGTGGTGTGTGTGTACATATATGTATAATATATATCTGCAATATATATTATATATATCTATATCATAGTTCTGTGGAATGTTACCATGGTGACTCACCACAGTACATATGTAATTCCTTCCATCACCCCCAACCCTTTTCTTCTTTATGTGAATCCATACAAGATTTTCTTGTAAGCCATTAAAATTTTATTTTCAGGGTGGGGAGAGGAAAGAGAAGGGGGAACCTGGGAATAGTGAGTCTGATTTTAATGAAATCAAATTTATGTATCATCAGTTGGCTATGTTTCGGTCATGTACTAAACTGTGAAAAATCAGATGAATTGATGAAGAGTTACCTGCAACCAATTGAAAATGTGTACTGTGTGTCTGTTTTGTGTCTGGTGCAGAATATGACAATCTACCAACTGTTCCTTTATTTGAAGTTGGTTCAGCTTTGGAAAGTTACTGTAAATGCCTTGCTTGTATTATCATCCCTAGTCACCTGACTTTGGAATTTGCACCATCATGTTTAAGTGAAGATGCTGTAAATAGGTTCAGATATACTGTATATGGATTCGGGGTGTTACAGTAGCCTTATTCACCTTTTTAATAAAATACACATGAAAACAAGACAGAAATGGCTTTTCTTAACCAGATTGTGTACATAGAGCAATGTTGGTTTTTTATAAAGTCTAAGCAAGATGTTTTGTATAAAATTTGAATTTTGCAATGTATTTAGCTACAGCTTGTTTAAAGGCAGTGTCTTTCCCCTTTGCACTGTAATGAGGAAAAAAAATGGTTTAAAAGGTTGCCAAATTGCTGCATATTTGTGCCGTAATTGTGTACCATGAATATTTATTTAAAATTTTGTTGTCCAATTTGTAAGTAACACAGTATTATGCTTGAGTTATAAATATTTTTTTCTTTCTTTGTTTTTTTTTTTTAATAGCCTGTCATAGGTTTTTAAAATCTGCTTTAGTTCCACATCGCAGTTAGTCCTCCCCCCTACCCCAACCCCCCCCGGAAAATGAAATCCGTGAAAAATCACATTCCACGTCTGTTTCAAACTGAATTTGTTCTTAAAAAATAAAATATTTTTTTCCTATGGAAAAATTGCCTTCAAAGTATTTTCCTTTCCTCTTTTTTTCCTTTTCTTTTCTTTGATTCTTTTCTTTTCTTTTATCCTGGTCTATTCCTCTGTAATTGCTAGGCATTGTACCTGTAGCATTCTTTCTGGAGATACATATGCACAAACTTTTCAAAGTAGGGCATGTACATTATGTCGCCCTCCATATCAGCTGCACAGCCATGAACTCACAACCATTTCCTGAAAAACTAGCCACACATTTAAAAAATAGTTTTACATCTTCTTCAGTTTTCTGAAACCGAGTCATTTTGAAAATGTCCCATAGTTTAATTAGAAGTGCATCATTTGACTATTCATTCACAGGCACTGCACTTTCTTTGGTGGTGCTGGGGGGATTGGAATGTGGTGGGAAAGGAGGGGAAAGATACCTTTGTCCTCCTAAGGTTTGCTTCTGAATTGTCTTAGATTTTCCACTTGGGGAAGGCAGCTTATTAAGCACAGCCCTCATTGTATAATTCCCATTTGTCAAATTATTTGTCTTCCCTGAATAACTAGGGAGGAATGACTGACAAGTTAATGCTGGTGAAGGGTAAACCTGTAGGTTGAGGCACATTTATTGATACTGGACTTGAGGTAAGCATGGAGGCTGGCAGTGAGTTTAATCGGCTTTACTCACATCGCAGCCAAATCAGCTTCTTACCTGCTGGAGGAGCCATTATGTAACTACAAAAAGTAACCCTCTTTAGTTTGCCTCACTTGCCTTTGGTGTAGGCCATAAATCCAAGGCCCAGTGCATTTGGAGGAAACACTACTGACTACCATCATTAGAGAATGTTCTAGTTGACTTTCCAGAAGTGGTGATGGATTTGCATTTTTTTTCTCTCAGGCTTCTCTCATAATCAAATCGTCTGGCTCTGGCTTATGGCTGTCACCTGTGATTAAACAATGGCAGCATTATGTGGTGGAGAGAATGCTGCCTTGGGAGTCAGGAGGCCTGGGCTCCGGACCTCGATATGCCTGTTGACCTTGGACTAATCACTTAACTTCCCTGGGACTCTAATGAAAAATGGATGTTGGACTAGGTGATCTCTCTGATTACTTCTTGTCTCAAATGTCTAGCTCCCCAGCGTTAAAACGAGGAAAGAACAATACCCGAGTAGTGCTATTGAGTGTACATTTTAGTTTTACTTCATTGCTGGGATGAGGGATTGCGTGGGATGGTGGATGAAGTGATTTACTTCGAGTGAGGAACATCTAGGTTCAAATCCTGACTGACCTTACCTGTAAAACCCTAATCTCTCTTCCCTTATCTCTATAAATGGGGTAACAGCACCTACCTCACCACATCCTTGTGAGGATCGAATGAAGTAGTGTGCGTGTTAAAAGGGCAACATGGTATAGTTCAAAGAATTCTGGGGTCAAAGATCTGAGTTCAAATCCCACCGCTGACACATAGTACCTGTAGGACCCTGGGTAAATCATAACTCCCCTAAGCCTCAGCTTCCTTTTCTCTAAAACTAAGGATTGGATTACTTGGCCTCTAAGGCTCCTTTCCCCAGTTACAAACCTTAAAGTGCTATTTACTGTAAATACTAGATATCCTTCCTGCTAATCACCACCTAGTCCCTGCTTTCAACACACAGTTCAAAACCAAGTTTCCCAGTATGAATCAAAGTTGATGGGTTTAATTAAGTAGGAAATAAAATTAAAATTTCCAGTTGTCCATCTAAACATGAGCCAATAGGGCATGATGGCTACGCTACTGGTTTAAAACCAGAAAAATTCGTGTTCAAATCTTGCCTCCGGACACTCTCTATCTGAACACAAATCAGTCATTTAGTCCTGCTAAGCCTTAGGCAATTCTCTGAGACAGTGGGTTATAAATTTTGATCTGCCCCAGTAGAAGGGATTCCTAAGCAATGAAAGCACAAGTCCTTGAGGGATTGTTGGTTTCCACCTAAATTTTGGACAGTAAGAGTTGATCATATAATAAGAGAAAAAGTGCCTCCTCACAGAGGAGGGATCACAAAGTGCTAACACTTCCATCTGCAACTTTAAGAAAGTGCTACGTTCAGCCCAACTTTTAAAAAATATCACTATACTGTATCTGTTTCAGCTGGTCAGTCATAGGTGTATTTAACTTTTCAAAACCCCTATGATGACTTTTTTTGGGGGGGTAGGGAGCAGAATAGTTATCCATTCAAGCGTTAGAAAAATCTCAGCAAGAGGTTAAGCATAGTAATGGGGGAGTAGGAACCAGGTCAGAGTGGAAGTCAATAGAATAGCCCTGTGTGTGTGGTTCATTGGCTTAATGGTGTGTTTTCAGCTTGGGAATCCTGCAAAAAATTCATGTGAAGTCACATTTCTGAGCCATAATTATATCTTACTGAAAAATTTGGAGTATTGAACTTGATGTCTTAAAGTACTTTTTGGAATTCTGTTTCTGATATTTGCTTTAATAACTTGTTATAAACTCCACTTGAGAGCCAGATCTGTGGTATATGATTGTAGGTAATGTAGCATTCCTTATCCCTAGCCATTTATTCCAGTTAGAGTCTCCATCACCAGTTCTGGTAAAAAAAAAAAATTATGCATCTGTTCATAATACATTTTTGCATTCATGTAGATGGAAGAACCATTCCAGTTGTCTTATTATTATTATTATTGCCATGACCAAATACATTTAACTATAATTGAAAGGTTACAGGTATAAGTTAGCTACAGAATTTTCTTATTCCAATATAGCTATGCCTCAATTAATGAATCCCCTGGGGGGAAAAAGTTTCTTTATGTGAAGTCAGCCTCATTTAAAAACAACAACCAACCCAAACCAAACCAAACACCTTGTAAAACAAAGCTGCTTGCTTTTGCAGCTGGATGCCAAAAGTACCTTACTCAGGGCACAGCTCCTTGCCCTGGCCTACCCCCGGCTGAAGATTAACAGGCTCATACTTCAGGCAAAGTGATGAAATCTGCAAACTTTGCCTTTTGTCCCTAGCGTCCTCTTCCTGCCTTGCTTTATTCAGATGGCTGAAGTGTCTATCCTACTCCTCTTTACTCCCAGCTCTATCGAAACAGGGTTGGCTGTATAACTAGTCATTGATGCTTGTTGCTTGATCGAATTGATCTTAACTGAAAATCATTCAGACTGAAATGAGTGGTTGCCTCAACCCAATATTCTGTTGTAAGCTTGAGATCACCTGTTGGGCACATTGTAGAAAGGATTTTTCTTTTTTTTTTTGGTCAGGTGTGAGTTGAATTAAATAGCCATTGAGATCTCCACTTCAGAATCTATAATCTCCAGCTGTTAAATGAAAAAGCTTTTCTCCTGGGGATTTCAAGAAACATCGGTTACATAGGGACTTGAGGATGCAAGACCTAATATAAGGAGCCTAATATGAGAAGCCTATAATTTGTCCCTCAGACAGCCTTCTCTCTGGTCACAGTTGTCCTTGGGCCCCTGCTTAGTGATCCATAAAGGGGGCATTTGGACTAGCTGATCTAAGGTGCCATCCAGCCTCTTACTCCCTTGGGAAAGTGGCCTGCCTAATCTGCCTCAGTGTATAATTTTAGGAGCTGCTGGGGAATGGAAAGACTCATGTTACTTCATTACTATTTTCTTCCCAAACCTGGAATCTACCTTGTTTTAACAAAAGTCGTCCTGCCATCAAATCCCCTCCCTCTAAATATTATACCCTCCTGTCTTGTGTAAGCACAGATGAAACTCCCATAACCTTCACCCAATCTCTGCCCTTTATTCCTTCTACTCCCAAACTCATAGATAAATATATTATGTATTCTGGCACACAATGTTATTTTAGTTAGTGCTTGATGATTTTTCATAACATGACCTCCTTATCTGATGTCTTAGAATGCATCCTATATTATTTCAACCCCTGATCACAGAGTTTCTGACAAAGTAGTCAGCGTCATAAGGATATATCTGTTACTGTATATAAGTGAACGGCATTAATTTTTTTAATTGAAAATTTTATCCTTAGAAAAAAAAAGTTTGATATGTGTCATCCAAAGGGGGAAAAAAGATTTTAAATGCTGATCTTTAGAGTAACAAGGCCTCTGCCCCAAGTTTCACTTTGTTTTCAGTTTCTGCAAATCTAATTTGTCCATCTTTAGGGAAGAGAAAAATATTTAAAGACAATAACAACTATTGGCACTTTTAGGTTTGCAGAGCACTTCTTTATAAATCTCATTTTTCAGTCACAGCAACCCTGGGAGGTAGATGCTCTTATTATCTCCATTCTACAGACAGAGGTTAAGCTGAGGTAGATAGAGGTTAAGCTACTTGTCCAGGGTCACACAGCTACTAAGGGTCTGGGCTAGATTCAAACCCCAGGTCTTCCTGATTCCAGGTCTGATGCTCTAGCCCCTATACCTCTTGGCTTCCTAAGTAATGTCAGTACCCAGATACCAGATATATTGTTGAGTCATACATTCCTTCATGAAAGCTAAAAAAAAAAAAATTCCCAATGAACATCACATTTCATTCAGCCCCAAGTATTGAATCCTATACAGCCCTTTACCAACTGGCTAATTGAACATTCTATTTAAAAATATTTAAAAAGCAGACTCAAGAAACAATATGTTTTCCAACCCTACAAAATCAGAATTTTCTTGTTTTCCTTGAATACGTCAGTGCTATTTGGTTTCTTTTGCACATTTTAGATGAAGCATAATTTACATTTTGAGAGGAAAAATATAAGAAAATAGGTCAGCCTCCTGAATCTGGAGCTTTTCATTGCATGAAGGAGGAGGGTAAGTCACAGATCTACCCAGGGGCCTTGAGAAAGCCAGTTGCAATGTGAGTAGGCCAGGAAGAATTCCTAAGGTATAATTCAATGATATGCATTTAAGTCATGGACATAAAACAAACCCAAACAAAAAGTATCAGATCTATAGCTCAGAAGGTCCTAATAGAGGAAAGCTGTTAAGGGTCAGAGAGCAAAAGTAGACATAGGCACATCTGGCCTTGCTAGTTCTGGGTGAATATCCCAAGACTCACAAAGATTCCATCCCTATGTCTTGTCACTCTCACCTAGGCAGGCAAACTAACAGTTATGTTTAAGACTAATGAATTTTGTATAGGTGTCCATACATACATAAAAACTGAAAAATACAAATCAACAAATTAACCCCCCAACCAAACTTGGTATCTTCCCTACAACCTTCTTGAGTGATCTGATTACAGATGATTCATAAATGTATGTTAATTGAAAGGAGCTAAACTGAACTGAGTTGAGCTGAAGAGAAATGAATTTAGCCAAACTGAGTTATATTCATACAGCCCTCCTCACAAAGTTATTGAGAGGAAAACACTTCATCAACCAATTCAATCATTTCAATTCAATAAGCATTTATTAAGGGCCTACTGTGTGGCAAGTGGGGCAGCTGGGTGACATAGTGGATAAAATGCCAGGCCTGGAGTTAGGACTGAATTCAAATATGGTCTCAAACACTTACTGGCTGTGTGACCCTGGGCAGGTCACTTAACACAGTTTGCCTCAATTTCCTCATCTGTAAAATGAGCTGGAGAAGGAAATGGTGCACCACTCCAGTATCTCTGCCAAGAAAACCCCAAATGGGGTTACAAAGGAACAAAACTGAAAAAATAACTGAACATCAACAATGTGCCAAGCATAGTGCTGGGGATACAATGGAAATGATCAAAATAGTCTCTACTGTCAAGGGGTTTATGGTCTACTGGGGAAATAACATATACACAACATGTAAAAACAAAATATATATGGGTGGCTAAGTGGCGCAGTGAATAGAGCACTGGCCCTGGAGTCAGGAGGACCTGAGTTCAAATCCAGCCTCAGACACTTGACACACTTACTAGCCATGTGACCTTGGGCAAGTCCCTTAACCCCAATTGCCCTCTAAAAAGCAAAAAATAAAAAATGAAAAACAATATATATATATATATATATATATATATAAAGTTAAATATGAATGACTGGGGAGTAGGGGGAAGGGAAGTTAGGGACAGGGAAACTATAATAAATGTCAGGATCAGGGAAGGTCTCTTGTGGGAGGTCACGTTTGAGCTCGACTTTGAATGGTGCATATAAGAAATAGAAATGAACTATAGAAATATGAGTTATTGCTATTACCACTCCAAGATTCCCTTTTGAAGGGAAATAAATAATGCAGTTGTTGTCATTCTGTATATTCCTTGAGTACCTTTTAAAAAAAGTATTTAAACTAAGAATAGTCTTGCACATTCCACCCATCTACACGTTCCTCAGTGACTGAGCATCAGGACATTTTTTACATTGCTTTACAAATATGCCAACAAGCTGCTTAGGAAGCTAATTTTAGTCTATCTGTTCTTTGAAATGTCTTGGTAGGTTGCCTTAAGTGACTGCCTCTGGCCTTAAAGGGTAGAATCAAGAAGTTTCCAATTGGTTCCCTGCCCACATTTCTACGTGTATGTGTGTTTGAAAGACTGCTTCTTGGCTATAATTGGTAGTTTTCCTCAAGACAGTTCCGAGGAAAGAATTGCAGAAACTTTCATGTGTGTGTATGGCAGCTTGCACTGGGCTTAAAACAAGGGGAAAAATGAAGTCTGGGCACCTGGGACCCTGGCCAATGTGACCTACGTGGCTACGTGTGGTATGAACGTTTCAGACTAACAGGCAACTTCTCCAACAGAAACAGGGGACATTTCCCTCTTGACTTCCTTCCCAGCTAAAACCTTTTAAAATAAAGGGAATAGGGGCATGAGGGTCTCTTCCCACCTCCCTTAAATATTTGAAAGAATAATAATAAGGACTGTGTTAATAAGAATTTTACTTACCCAAGTATTTTTTGTTCCCCATGCTTTTGGCTGATTCTCAGGAAAAGACCAGTACATACTAGTTTCCAGGAATGTGTGGGTTAGAAAGTTCATATTGTGTATAACAGTCACACATTGACTTTTTAAAATTACTTCTGTGCATGATAACAGCACTAATCCCTGCTTCCAAAAAGGAGACTGTTCCACTGAATTAGATGGTGTATCATATGCAGAGATGGTCCTATAGTAGCATCTCACCACACTTTAGTGATAGGGGCCTGCCTGCTGAGAATTGCAAGATGTGGAAAACATTCATTCTTTGTATTACAAAGCATTAGCAGAACTTATAAACTCATGTGTACCATGATTGTTAACAACGTGAATAGCAACTGGACTACCAACATAGCTCGCACCCCAAAAACTAACCTGGAAGCACATATTTTACCCTTGAGTCACCACCACCTCAAGGACATACAAGAGGATGTATTAAAATCATATGGCTTTTCATCCCCCATGTATTATTTTTAAGAGAAGCATTTATGCTTACATTAAGAATGGCTTCCAGAAGAGTGTTTGAAATATGGCAATATTATTTAAAAATAGGCTCGCTAGCCAAGCAGGTATTATGATTACAGCAATGATTAAGGCATGTTTAAAGAGCATGGCTGTATTTAATAAGATTGCCTGGGGTTTTTTTATGGCTTTAAATAAAAACCCTTTGCATGCTACTTCCACAGTGGAACATCCATCCATACTACTAAGTCCCTTGATGAGTTTCTTAGTTTCAAGACTTAACACCTAATTCCTTGACAACCTTGTACATGTTTGTCAAGGACTTTGAGACAAGAGTTAGCATGGACGTCTTTGTGTCCCAGTTCTATGTCACTTAAGCTGAGGGACCTATGAAGTTCTGTTTGCCATGAGTTTTCTGCAACTCTTTATACCACTCTTTTCCTCTTTCTCTCTTTGACATTAATGTCAGGACCATACCTAAGGGTAGAGCAATTGAGACTTTTCCTTTAGTCATTAAAATTTAGTAAGCACTGACAATATTTATATTTCTTCATCAGGTAGAAATCTCTAAACCTAGATTCTAACCTAGTTAGAATAATTAGCATAAAAGTAGTAATTTGAGGTAGTGGATCTAGAACAGACCTCAGAATCAGAAAGACTTGAGTTCAAGCCCCTTCTGACACATACTACCTATGTGACCTGGGCAAATTCAAAGCCTTTGGGAAGAAGGTAGAAGAAGAAGAAGGAAGAGGAGGAGGAGGAGGAGGAGGATGAGAAGGAGGAGAAGGAGAAGAAGATCAGAATCTTTAAGTGGATCCAGCCAAAGTAACTGAATTGAAAGCCTCTTTTCTACCAATGAGGAGTTTATCATCTGTCTTCTCAGTTCGCACCAGCATGAATCCATTATAATCCCTGAACTGTGACCTGCAAATCAGGTCCAGGCTCTCCACTCCTTCCCTGTAATGTATGGTCTTGCTGGACCCAAATGAGAACCTTATAAAAACACAGTGGGGTTCACAAGTTTGGACATCCAGTACCCCCAGGCATGCTAGTGGACCTGACTGAATTCCATCCTCCCTTGTATTGTAAGTTTTGTTTTCCTCAATAAAGCTTTCTTACTTTACCTTCTGTCTGTGGCCTCAATCAAAAAGGATGATAGAACAGAAAGTCGCTTAACCTTTCAGTGTCCTCAACATCTCCCTAAGAGTACAAGTTGTAGAGCAGGTATGGATCTGCCCTGGGAAATGGAATTTATTTGCTAGAAGTTTCCCATATAAGTGAAATCATAGCTCTGGTTAAAAAAGTTAAAATAGGAAGCAATCAGATTCTTGGCACTTTCTCTCCTTAGCAGCCACCCTCCAGGTTAGCTCTTCCCAACCTGGTTCTATCCTGTATCCTCTCTCTTCTTTCAGCAGCTTAGCAGTTTCTTGGGTCACTGGAGGCATGTTGAAAAATATTTGATAATCAGCTCTTGTGTGGGGGGGAAGTATGCATAAGACAAAAGTTTAGTCTGCTAGTTAACATTTTCTCTATCATTTTCTTAAGTCTAGACAATAAACAAAACAGTAAATCAAGGCCAATTGTGTAGTGTTTGTCTATTTCTGAGGTATAAATACCCGCACTGAAATCTGAACAATCAGCTCTCAAAAGCTGATTGTAACTGGTTAAAGGACATCCTTGGATCCCCCCATAGTTCCTTATGTATGGAAGGCTGAGGTCTCTCTCCAGAGTCTCCCCATTTTTTGTGACATTTATCTTGGGAATAAGAATTGCTAGCTATGACTCTAGTGAATATATTTGTTAACTATAATACTAGAATTTGTGGCTGAGGGCCTGAGTTTGAATCATGCTTTTGCTAGTCTACAACCTTGCAAATGTCATTAATTTCAGTCCTTCATCTGTAAAATGAGGGGAAGTGGTCCTTAATACGAATGTCTTCTGTATCTTAAATGTCATTTAAGAGGGAATTCATCAACGTTAAGGGTACGAATGTCTTCTGTAACCCTTAACGTTGATGAATTCCCTCTTAAATGATCTCCGGTTCAGCTTATATGTCTCTCATTTGTGTATGGGTCTTTCCATGTTATCTTTCCCATTAGACCGAGCTCCTTGAAAACAGGGACTATACCAAGGACTGTTTTCTTTTGTTTATTTTGCCTTTCAAAAAATATCCTCAGTTCTTAGTATAGTACCTGGCACATAGATGCTTAATAAATGCTTGTTAATGGGGCGGCTAGGTGGCGCAGTGAGTAGAGCACTGGCCCTGGAGTCAGGAGGACCTGAGTACAAGTCCAGCCTCAGACACTTAACACTTACTAGCTGTGTGACCTTGGGCAAGTCACTTAACCCCAATTGCCCTGCCCTCCCTCCTCCAAAAAGCATACATAAATAAATAAATAACTTGTCAACTTGAATTGACTTCCAAGGGTGGGGAATGTGTGGCCTTGAGGCCACATTTGGTCCTCTAGGTCCTCAAGTGTGTCCCTGAGGTCACTTACTGGTAGAGGGATCCTGGGCAAATCAGGGAGTTAGACTCAAGTCGCTTTGGGAGTGGGATCCTGGGCAAATCAGGGAGACTCAGTGACTTTTAAGGTTTCTTCCAATTCTAAATCTGTGATGCCATACTTTAATAGTGAAAGGCAGTCCACTAAGCAGAATTCAGAGACCCATCTTCTGCTATTGTACCTTAGTAAGGCCTCAGGCTCCTCCATTGTGGTCCCACTCCATTTCCATAAACATTCTCAACATTCTCATATATATGTCCCTACCTTGTCGTTGTCACGAAATTAAACATAGCTTGGTTGCTTTTTCAACCCTGTGGTATATTCTGAACCCAATGGAGGCAAAATGGTAATAAAAAAGGGAAAATATGATGGGACATCTTATCTCCTGAGGTTGAAAGCATCTATTATGCTTAAAGGACAATCATCAGGATAAACACAATATACTTTTTTTTTTTTGCAAGCTCCAGGAATTAAACGCAAATCACATACATTAAAAATGGCCAATTCTCTGAAGTTTCTATATCCAAAAGTTTTTTTGTTAAAAAACGTTTCATGTAGGAATCCAATTTGTTTATATGTATGTTACTAAAATTGGAGTTTTCTCTGTTACAGAATGTAACAGCTGATATAATTCAAAATCTGTTATTTTGTATATTTGTCCTGAAGAAAGTGCTGCCAACAATCAAATATCAAAGGTGATAGTCAGATAAAATATATATAAATATAAAATATATAATGAGATAGTGTCTAGAACAATGAACCTGGAATGTGGACACTCAAGGTTCAAATCCTGCCTCAGACACTTACTAGTAGACAGACCGCAGTGCTTCTCAACCTTCCTAATGCTGCAACCCTTTAATACAGTTCTTCATGTTGTGGTGACCCCCAACCATAAAATTATTTTCGTTGCTACTTCATAACTGTAATTTTGCTACTGTTATGAATCTATCTGATATGCAGGATGTATTTTCATTATTACAAATTGAACATAACCCACAGGTTGAGAACTGCTATAGGTAGAGGGATCCTGGGCAAATCAGGGCGTTAGATTCAATGACTTTTAAGGTTTCTTCCAACTCTTAATCTATGATGCCATTCTCTATTAGTAAAAGGCAATCCACTGAGCAAAATTCCTATAACTCAGAGACCCATCCTCTGCTATTGTATGCTAGTCTCTGATAGATATATCCCTTCTAGGCACTCTATTCCCGAAACCCCAATTTTTAGACTTTAAGCTATCTAGTCCCCATAGAGATGTTTTTTTCCTGGATTTTGGACTCTGGGCTGTGAGTTGATCTATGGGGGAGGGTTGCCATTTTTATTACTAGAGAGAAATGTAACAGGTAAGAAGAAATAGATTCAAGCATTAGGAAGGAGGTTTAGTGTAAATATTTTGGAAATAATAGCAGCTGAGTTAATGAAGCAGTTGACCAGTTTCCCTAGAGAAGTTATTTCTTGATAGAAGTTTTTAAGAAGACCTTATCTACACCAGGCAAATATTCCCTGGCATGTAGAAAGTTAAAAAAAATCAGGGTCTAATAAGAATTAGGCAACCATTCTAAAATGAGGTTTCCGTATAGATTCTGTGGCTTCTTTGCTCGTCATGTGTCTAGTCTAGAGGACAAAGAAGGTAATCCTGAGAGAAGTGGAAGAGCTCAAGAGTGATCTTTGCCTGTCGTAAAAACTCTCTGGATTTAATGATATTGAGAGAAATTATTATTCCTCTCTTACATTAATAATCATTTACTATTGGAGAGCCACAATTTTTTCCCTTCCTATTTCCTCATTTTTTTTTCCAGGGGGGAGGGCAGGGCAATATTAGAGTTAAGTAACTTGTCCAAGGTCACACGGCTAGTAAGTGATGAGTGTTTGAGGTCAAATTTGAACTCAGGTTCTCCTGGCTCCAGGGCTGGTGCTCTATTCACTGCACCACCTAGCCACCTCCCTCATTTTCTACTAGTCAAATTAGCCCCCTGAAGAATTGGGGGGACAATGAAATTGAGTTAACTTTCTCCTCATTATTGTTCAGACCCCACCAAATTTATGATCTGATCAAAAGATAAAGCTATTCAGGCTGGGAGTGGGGGTGGGGGTGGAGAAATTCTTTGTCTAAATTGTCTGGGATAGGGGGTGGTATGGGAGTAAGAGTGACATAAAGTTGTGTCTCCCAAACCCTCATTAGAATTATAATATTCATTCTCATTAATTGTTAAGCCATAAGAGTTGCCTGCCATCTATGAAGAACACCCACTCTTACAAGGGCAGATAAGTGTCAATAGACTGCCATGATCCATCTTTGGTTCACAAGAGATGGACAGGTGACCAATCTTTTTATTAATTACCCACTAGCCATAATTGATAAAAAGAATAATTACCCAGAAATTCCCACTCTTGAACATTTTATATGTCACAATATGGAAGCAGTAATAGATATGTGTGGGGAGGCTCAAAGTGTATGTAACCTGCATGGTATGATTTGGTGGACACTACGTAAAGACAACTTCCTCCCAAAATAATTAACAACAACAACAAAAATAAACACTCCCACAGGTCTGCAGCAGTGTCTGAAATCATATCATTAGAAATTCTTGCCTTTAGTGTAAGAAGATAAAGGATCAAATGAGGTAATGAACATGAGAGTACTTAACATTTGTAAATGTAAAACATACAAGCAAAGGGTAATAAAAACAATAGACATTTATATGGCACTTAGAGATTTACAAAGCACTTTATTACATTCTCATTTGATTATCACAAAAAGCCCCAATACAACAGGCACTATACAATGCAACAGATATTATGATCTCTACTTTATAGGTGAGGAAAATGAAGTTCAAAGAACCTCATAGACACACAGCGAGCCAGTGTCAGAGTTCAAATTTGAACCCAAGTCTCACCTCATTGGGAGCCTAGGTGACTCAGTGGATAGAACACTGGGCTCAAGAAGACTCTTCATCAGTTCAAATCTATCCTCAGACACTTACTAGCTATATGACCCTGGGCAAGCCACTTAACCTTGTTTGCCTCAGTTTCCTCATCTGTAAAATGAGCTGGAAAAGGAAATGGCAAACTACTCCAGTACCTTTGCTGAGAAAACCCCAAATGGGGTCAGAGAGTCAGACACAACTGAAGAACAACTTCTCTCCTTATTACAAGTGGAATATTCTTTGCACTGCGCCATTTTGTATCGCATTGAGGTAATAAATTCAACAAATATTGATTTTTAAATTCAACAAATTTGTTGCACATTGATTGTGGACAAAATAAAAGAAGTTACTTGTTAAAATAAAAATATACCTGAGGCAAGCTACTTATCATCAATGAATACCATATCATGACATAACTGTGTTGCATATGAGTTTGTTCTTTCTCCCAAATTACCGAGAGCACCCTGAAGGAAGGGGCATAGGTAAGTTTTAGTGGAGGAAGAAAGACGGTACAGATGCAGCATGTGTGATGCTGCAGGGTGCATGTTGACTGAGGGGGCGCTGCAGAGTGTCTGTGGTAAGGTCAATACAGAAAGAGAAAAAAGCTCACAACCAAAGAGGTAGAAAGAAGGCCTTAAAGACAACCTTTGCCTGCTTTACAATTGCGTGTCAGGCTCCTCCTATTAACAGAGAGGTGATATATGATAACCGAGGTGGGTCAATATGAAATTTACAGAATAAATATGATATTTGTATACCTAAGGATTTCTAAAGTCTATTTCCAAGATGGTTTTGGAAACAAGCATTTGCTAAGAGGAAAAAAAAACCCATTTATTAACTTCTTACTATGGTTCAGACATTGTGGATTTGTATATTTAATTGCGGGAGAGAGGTCATAAAAAGATGGTAGCGCATATTCATTGGATTCTTCTGAGTGTGAGCTGAGAGCGCCTGTATTACCCTTACCCACTAGAATTTCAAGTCCCCTCAGGCCAACGTCAGAATTATTCAAAGATAGGAAATGCTTTTCAGACACCTAAAAACACAACATGTTATATGCAGGGCTATTTCTGTTGTAGAGTTCATGAAGATTAAAGGTAAGGATATTTTATTTTTCTTTGGTCTTCCTTCCTTATGCTATGGTCTCATTACTCTAATAGGAATGGAGAAACTGGGCATAGACTTTTAATTATTTCTGCACACATATAATCAATAGGTAATAGTGATCGCCAAGAAAAAAAATGATACCATTCATTTTCTTTTAAACTTTCCTCTGTTTCTGGGTAATTTCAAAGCCAGAAAAAGAGCTCCCATAGAAATGTGTTCTGTGTATGTGAACTATGGGATATTTAAACCAAGCCTGACTAAACACACACACACACACACACGCACACACACACGCACACACACACACCAGAAAAAGCTCATGTTACAAGAGAAAGCAATGGGTACCACCCCCAATGAAACTTTTCACTCTATGCCAGGAAGCAGATGGTATGCTACCAATGGCAGTGTGGCTGATACTCTCTCCACCTTGCTTAAGAGGTGTTTTATTGGTCTCTAGTGTAGAAAGACTGGTTAAGTAAAACATTCTTTCATAACATACAAAACCATATCCACAGTTTCTAAATACCCATCTTCAATAGAGAAACAGCATGTAGTAGTGGAAAGAGTATTAGACCTGGAGTCAACAGATCTGGGTTGGAATCCAAGTTCTGTTATTTATTAGCAGTACCAAGCAGGACCAGTCACCCCTATTTCTCCCACTGTAGAGTTGGAATAATGGTATCGGGCCTACCTACCTCATATTGTTCTTGTTAGGATAAAATGAGATAATTCATATGTGCCATTTTGTAGCCATATGGCAGCTTATACATAGGACTTGAAGCTGGAAGGGTCCTTAAGAAATAATCTCATCTAACCCAATCATTTTAAAGATGAGGAAACCAGTGCCAAAGAGATTAAAGAGCTTGCCCAAAGTTACAAAGGTAATAAGTCTCAGAGCTGGAATTGGAACCCAGCTTTCCTAAGACACATAGAAAGGCCTAGGATGGAAGGCATACTGGATACAGAAGCAAAAGATATGGTTTCAGACCCTAACTCTGCTATGTAAGAGGAGCATGACGTAAGTCATTAAATCCCTTAGGCTTCAGAGTGCCCGGCATGAAGTCAGGAAGATTCATCTTCCTCAGTTCAAATCTGGCCTCAGACACGTATTAGTTGTGTGACCCTGGGTTAGTCACTTAACCATCTTTTCCTCAGTTTCCTCACCTGTAAAATGAGCTGGAGAAGGAAATGACAAACCACTTCAGTATCTTTGCCAAGAAAACTCCAAATGGGTTCATGAAGAGTCAGACACGATTAAAACGACTGACCAACATTTCAGTTGACCTCATCTATAAAATGATTAGACTGAATGAGGTGATCTCTGAGGTCCTTTCCCACACTAAACCTAGAATCCTGTCACTTCAAATACAGGGTTCTTGCTAAGTCCTTTGTGAGCTATACTGTAGTGCCTTCTTCTGACCCTACTGGGCTCCTGACTCCCCAGACTTTTCCACAAATGCCCCAGTTACTTTCTCACACAGTGGAGATGCCTCCACTCCTCTGAATGGTGAGTTCCTCCCTGGAACCTCCATTCCGGGAGTAACCCATGCTAATCATGCTCATTTCTAACTGGGCTTAGCTTCTGACTCTCTGGACTTTTCCTCCTTCCTCCCATCTTCTTCCTCTTGCCCCTCCCTCCAAACTTTTCAGCTCCCTTTTATGTTAGAAGAGAAGCTCCTTGAAGGCAGGGGTTGCCATTCTTCTTACTTGTGTTTGTATTCCCAAGGCTTAGTAAAGTGTTAGCATTTTGTAAGTTCATTATCTAATCTAATCTAAGGATTCCAATAATTGACACCAATACTTTTATTTGCAGACACATTTTGTTCTTCCCCATAAACTTGTCTAAGCCTATGAACTTTCATAACCAAAACATCTTTTAGAAGTTCAGAAGGGTTCACAAACAGGGCAACCTTGTTAAATTTAATATACACTTTAAAAAACCCTCCTTAACAGAAGTTTATGGTTTCAAATGTAATTCTCTTCCTGGTTCTTTATATATAGGAATGCCTATGTTTGTTGGTGATTTTTAAGTTCATAATAAAAAAAATAAATTAACCAAAAAGTTTTTAAAAATTATATTTTAGTAATAATGCAATTAGTATAAGAATTAGTGATAATGCAATTAGTATAAGAATACATTGCATTGTATTTGACTAAGCAGAACAAGACTATATTTAACTCTAAAAATACTATAGTAAGGGGAAAAAAAAATCTTTTCTTTTGAAACATAAGAGGGAGAAAATATACCTGCTTGGTTTTTATTATTGACTCTAATTTGTACTTGATACCAAGATACTATTAGCTTAGACTCAAAGTAAAAACTGGTTTTTCAGGTTTATTCTTTAAAATAGTAAACCTGGCAACAACACCAGCATAAAGAAGTATACAAAGAGTAATGTAATGATATTTAATATCTACTAATTGCTCTTACAATTTCAACACTGTTCATAAGAAGATATGCAAAGAAGTACATACAGAGATGTCCCAAGTGTATCACCTAGCCAGAGGTTTGGGTCAAGGCATAGAGAAGTGGCTGGCAAGAGCATCCACAGAGCAATGGGGCCCATGGGAAGATGACGTGGAGTCAAATGGAGCATTCTACAGTATGGGTTGGCCTTAAACATAGGTAAGGTTCATGGCTATCTGGCAATGAGTGTTTGAGTAAGTATATAAAGCCATTCATCCATCAAAAATATCCCTCTTAACAGGCTGACAGAGTTCAAAGTTCCTAGAATTAATGTCACATCTTAAAGACCTTTTTAAAGAGTCATGTATTTTAACTGGGGTAGAAGCACATTAGTTAATCATCAAATTAACAGAAATCAGTCATTTTATTAGCATATTAAATGCTATTTTTGTTTATTAAGGAGGGTAAAGTCCCATGGGAATAAGAAATGGCATGATAAGTGTTTTTTATAGGGAGCTTTGAAGTTTTGAGAGGACTCTTGGGATTAGTAGAACATTATATTAAGGTACTATACCAGGGGTAGGAAACCTGCAGCCTCAAGGCCACATGTGGCTTTTTGGTCCTCAAGTGTGACCCTTTGATCCAGTTTAGATACAGTCAAAGAGTGGCACTTGAGGATCTAGAGGGCCACATGTGGCCTCAGGTTTCCCACCCCTGTTGGGCAATTTGGAATATCATGAGGTCATCAGATCCTAGAACTGGAGGCAGAAAGAAACTGTGAAGGGGTGTGGAAGGGTACAAGAGGCTGAAAGGAGGGAGAGAGACATACTGAAGACTAACTTCAGCATCTTTATTATTGGGTCAGGGTGATAAACATTATAGAAGAATGAACACACACACACACACACACACACACACACATTTTTTAAATTACCAAGCAAGGGCAGAAGGTGTGTCTATAGTTTAACCTTTACGTGTGCCCAATTTATGTACATTTTGCTAGCAGACAGTTAATCTTCCCCTGGAATGTTTTTGTTGAGATAGTTCATGGGCTCAAAGGTTTTACAACTAAAGCAAATGCAGACATTGATTGACAAAACATTCTTACACAAAAGATTGAGACTGGGAGTGGGCAGGATGGATGATAGTGAGCAATAGTTATTTCTTTTTAAGAGTTGTTGATTTCTTAACTCAATAAAAGTATGACAGCCTTCTTTTTGTAGTGCTCACCTGTGATTTCTTCTGCCTTTGTAGAAACTCCCTGTACTGATACACAGAAGCATCTCAAAGACTAAAGTGTTGCTTGGGGCATTGAAAGGTTGGGTAAGTTCTCTTTCATCCTACAGTCAGCATGAGTAAGAGGCAGAATTTTAACCAAATCTTTCTGACTATAAAACTAGGTCTTTATTTTCTGTGCCATGGTACATCCATGCTGTTTGCAAATGAGAAGCTTCAAGTTACCAAGCTATTACTTTTTTTTCTACTACATTTTTAAGTACTTCTGCAAGGAAATCATTACAAAACTTTGTTTAAAAATTTTTATTGCCACTGTGTTACATGATGTTCACATACATGTTAGCATGAAAAACTTGAGAGAGGACAACCCAAAAGGTTCATGATGGAAAATGCGGTCCACATACACAGAAAGAATTATGGAGTCTGAATGTAGATAGAAGCATACTATTTCATCTCTCTCCTTTTTGTTTTGTTTCTTCTTTCTCATGATTCATTCTATTGGTTACAATTCTTCTTTACAACATGATTAATGTGATAATATGTTTAATATGAATGTATTTGTAGAGCCTATATCAGGTTGCACCCTGTCTTGGGGAGGAGAGAAGGAGAGGGAGAAAATTTGGGAACTCAAAAGCTTATGGAACTGAATGTACTAAACTAGAAAAAAAGGAAGGAAGGAAGGAAGGAAGGAAGGAAGGAAGGAAGAAAGGAAGGAAGGAAGAAAGAAAGAGAGGAAAGAAAGAAAAAGAAAGAAAGAGAGGAAAGAGAGAGAAAGAGAGAAAAAGAAAGAGAGAAAGGAAGAAAAAAGAAAGAAAGAAAGAAAGAAAGAAAGAAAGAAAGAAAGAAAGAAAGAAAAGAAAAGAAAAGAAAAGAAAAGAAAAGAAAAGAAAAGAAAAGAAAAGAAAAGAAAAGAAAAGAAAAGAAAAGAAACTTGTGAGAGACCCAGACTAGGCATTGCTAGGTTAGGCAAAGTAAGTGTTCTTTATGCAAAGTTTCCTCAGTATTCAAGCTGTGCCACTTAACTGGGACAGGAAAGCAGAGGGTCCTTTGACCTGATTCCCATGGATAACCTCTTCCTGATGGTTATGTAGTCAGTCATCACAGAGAAAATCATTTCACATATTTGAGTCCATATACTGTGGGTTCTATTTTTGGCTTGAGCCATAAAAGAAGATCTCACAGGGAGGTGTTTCTGTGCTGGCTGTAAAAGAAGTAGACTGATAACCTCCTCTGGGTTCCAGAGCTAATTAATAAAGAGGAAAACTGAAATCTCTGCTCTGATAAGAACAAAGAGCTAGTTAAAGATCTACAGGAGTTTTTTAGCACAGAACCTGGAAAATCTACAAAACGACAACAGAAGGCTAAAATGCTCAAGATTCTAGGAAGAATGGGAGAAGAAGGTTTTAGTATAGGTCTGGAAGAATATCAGTTAAATTAAGAGGTGATTAAAGTAGTTAAATCTGCTGGGAGAGGATCCTTAACTTGTACCTAAATAGTGGCATATCTTTAAATCTTGCTCCATATTATATCTTTAGATTGGTCCTAGCAAATATGGTAAGCAAATACTCTTGCTATTTCTTTTTTTTTTTATTTTATTTTAGTTTACATCATTCATTTCCACGAGATTTTGAGTTACAGATTTTCTCCCTGTCTTTCCCCTACCCACCTCCTCAAAATAGCCACCCCAGTGTATTCCCCCTCCCCCAATCTATTCTATCCTATGTCTTCCCCCCTCACCCTTCTGACTTTTCAGTAGGGCAGGATGGAATTCCCAACCGCAGTGCCTGTGTAGCTCCAGTAATAATAATAATAATAATTGTATATATATATATATATATATATATATATATATATATATATA
>CM053591.1:81852395-81881295 GCA_028646515.1 Pseudochirops corinnae
GGGGGAAAGAGGGGGAGAAAATATGTAACTCAAAATCTTGTGGAAATGAATGATGTAAACTATAATAAAATTTAAAAAAAAAGAATTTCCCTTTCTTGTGAGTCTTCGCAAATTTCTTTGAGTTTATTATTTATTTCCTCAGATTTCATTCCTTTTGGGCCATCATATGACTTTGAGATGAGGATGAGTTTTGCTTTGCGGTCTCTCTTCTCTCACTTTTCCTGCTTGATGGCTTTGGCTGGGCACAGCTGTTCTGTTGCTTTGCTGCCGTAGTGATGGTTAACTTGAAGGCAAACATCTGCTGAATCTCTTTTAATGTTCCCAACTTCACATGGTGCTTCCCCTTCTCACTTTTGTTTTGAGAAATTGAAGCAAGACCCCCAACCCCTGCCCCACCACCAATCCTTTAAGCAGCATTCTCGAGGGATGAAGATTTTCTCAGCAATACCCCATCTGGAAGTAACCTCAGATTTCCTTAATTTAGCTTGTCCCTACCTACCAGGAAATACCTAACGCTTTGTTATTGTGAACTTCAAAATATAGGTATAAGGAAAAACAAAGCAATTACCTTTTTGTGGGCTGAAGTTAATTTGATTCACACATTGCTTTGGACAGTGGTACAATAACAAAAGGAGAACAGACTCATTCTTTACATTCTGTTGGGCTTATAGCAAATCTTATAATTTCTGACTTGACTGAGTGTCCCAACGCTTTTTTTTTAAAAGATGTGATTTAACCACTGTGTTGAAAGCAATGATTTTCTAAGCATTAATTTTTACATTGCCTTTGTGTCCTGTGACCCCAGACTAGAGTACTTTGCTTCCTCAATTTCTCAATCTGTTAACTGGAATTATATTTATGTGACTGGCAGGAATATTGGAACATGCACTTTCGCTAGAGACAGTACTTTTTGGAAACTCATTTGCAGATCAGAAGTAGAGCATAAGACATACTATGTATCCAACAGTCATGTAATGTACCAAAGTTACTGAGTGAATCTGCATGCTTCTGCTTTTTGTTTTGAAAAAAAATTCTGTGATGTAACATTTATAACTCATTGTACATCAATGGTTCTCACTGAGGGGGAACTTCCTCCTTTTGTACTGATTGGTTGTCTTTAGTTTTTTTTTTTTAATTTTAATTTTACTTTTACTCGAAGAGGACCAAAATGACATCACTATGTTGGAGTCCAGGTACAGTGTGTCTGACCATGACTGATCAAACCAATATGATCTTGGCATGCTCTACCACAGGTCGCGCAGAAATTGTCCATATGAACATTTGGAGTGGAGATGTCTCTAAATTTACTATTCTCACATTTTTTTTTAAGCCACTTCAATTCTACTTTGCTCGTAAAGCAGAACACCTTCTTTGATGTGGGCACACCATGCTGAGTCGTCCTGTGCCAGTGTCTCCCATGTCATGCAATTGATTCCAAAATTCTTTTTTTTTTTCTTTTTGGAGGGCAATTGGGGTTAAGTGACTTGCCCAAAGTCACATGGTTAGTAAGCATGTCAAGTGTCTGAGGCTGGATTTCAACTCAGGTCCTCCTTACTTCAGGGCAGGTTCTCTATTCACTGCACCACCTAGCCTCCCCTGATTCCAAAATTCTTTAGATATTATCTTGAGAGTGTCCGTGTATCACATCTAACCACCATGGAAACATCTTACAGATCTCTGTAAAATAGCCTTTTAGTCAAACATACATTTGGCATTTGAACAAAATGGCCAGTCCATCAGCCTTGCAGTCTCTGTAGTGGAATTTGAATGCTTGGCTGTTTAGCTTGAGAAAGGGCCTCAGTATCAGGTACCTTATCTCGTCAGATGATCTTCTGAATCTTCCTAAGACAATTTAAATGGAAGTGATTCAGTTTCCTAGCATGGTGCTTCTCTACTGTCCAGTTTTCACAGGCATATAACAATGAGGAGAGCACAATGGCTCTGTAGACCTTCAGTTTAGTAGGCAACCTGATACCTGTTCTTTCCCACACTTTTCTTCAGAGCCTCCTAAATACTGAGCTAGCTCTGGCAATGCATGCATCACCCTCATCATCTATGTGTACCTCCTTGCAAAGTATACTGCAAGATATGGGAAAATGTATACAGGACACACTTTTTAGTTTAACCTGCATTCTTAACATCGTCTCCATTATTTTTTAAGTCTAGATGATGAACAAAACAATAAATCAAACTCTGATTTGTAGCATTTGCTGATTTGCAAGTAAGAACAGGCTCCAATATACCCCAGGCTTTACACAGACCAGCGATCTTCTCCCCCCCCCACTCCCCTTTGTTTAGCGCATTTAATGTAGCCATTGAACTGATGATAAATAAGTTAAAGCACAAGCAAAACAAAATCAACAGGACAAATCTTTACTTTCTCAATGGTCAGTTTTTCTTTTTTACAAAAGTTGTCCCACCCCCTTTTTTTCTTTTCTGAGTCAAACATATTTCTAAATTGGAGTAATCATCAAAATAAGAGAAATGTGAAGAGATGATGCTATATGCTGCCTGAGGAGTTAGGGAACCTTCATTTGGTACTGGTTGTGCTCACTAACAAGCCAAATGTCTGGGCCTATGTTTTATCTGTTAAATATCGGTATTTAATCAGGTGGTCCTCAAGGGCCCTTCCTGTTTTAAAATTCTATGATTCCGATCTTCTTTACTAATGTACAACATATATTCAGTACTTTCTAATTACTCATTTCTAGCTGAGTTTCAGAATGTTAACAGTGCTTAATAAAATCCTCCCTGGTTTTGCTCCCATTATTTCTTCTCGCAACACCATAGAAATTAAGATATGCTTGAGCTCTCTTGCAAACAGTTCCAAGATATGAAGTCCTAGGGATCAGACTGAGAGTTTCTGT
This sequence comes from Pseudochirops corinnae, assembly GCA_028646515.1. Lineage (NCBI taxonomy): Eukaryota > Metazoa > Chordata > Mammalia > Diprotodontia > Pseudocheiridae > Pseudochirops > Pseudochirops corinnae. The sequence continues at coordinate 81,855,263 of CM053591.1, forward strand.
GGAGGCGCCTTATCTATGAATGAGTCTTTCCTCTTGCTTAGAAAAATGGTCCCCATGGAAACCAAATCTAGGGATGACTTACCTGAGCATGATAAAAGATGTATCTTTTCAGTTAGACTTTTTTCTGATAAACCATACAGTCATTCTAGTCATCTGGCAATGGAAATACTTTGGTTAACTAGAATGCTATTCCATGTTGTATGCAGATATTAGATTCATAAGGGTGATTTAAACTGGCACCTATAAAAATGCTTCCATTTAGGCAATGCCTTAAATATATCAAAATGATGATTTGATTTAGCAAAACACAAGATCATCCCAAGCAAACCAGAAGAAACAAAAACAACCAAGCCTGGAATTTGGTATAGATAAAATATGGTGCTTTGATTAAAAAAAAAATTCAAACAGCTGGGTTAGCTAGTGTCCCATGGACAGAGTCTTAAGAACTGTTAATGTTTACAACGTGTTTTACTACAATTCTTATTTGTGGCTCCCCGAATGTTCCTGTGAAGTAGATTAGTAGAAAGAAGAAAGCTGAACGACAGAGCTATTAACTTGCTAGTAATCAGCCAGTACAGCATTGTCAGTTCCTAATATGGTTTGGCCTCTTTGTAAAGTGTATCCAGACCCTGACTTTGAGGGTTGACTTTTTTGAAAATTGCTTTCAGTATTGGGAAGAGTGTATGTGAAGGGTCCCTAAGGATTCAAATCCCCAAAGGACAAAGAAACGTTGAAAGGGGGAGTGAATGGCTTGTCTTGGGGGTTATAGAAAGATGATATCTTGAGAAGAGCAGAGACAATTTAGTAATTAGCAATATGGCTTTTAGTCTGCCATTTTTTGCATTGTGTGCATCCTTTAGACATATTGATTATGTTTTTAACGTTTATTATTCCTGCAAAAATTATGGTCCCAATGTTTTTTTTTTCTATTGCTCATCATGATTTATGGCTGCTTTTAATTCCATTCCTGGAGTGTTGTTGGAATTTCTGTACCCTGCAGAGTGAGGAATGGGAACAGAAACTTATGCTGGTTGAAATCACTCTTGCATTGCTCTTGAAAATAATGAATAGAGCCATCTAATTGCTACTATGCCATTATGGGACAGTCCATCTGGTTTGGAAATATGTAGTAAGCTTTCATTTTGCCGTAAGATTGCTCAGGTTCCTGAAGGGAATTAGTTTCCTAATGAAATTATATCCTTTTTTCCTCTCAAAAATTATGGTAAATTTCAGACATAATCTAACAAAATAGATCTACCAATACAACTGACATTGAACTAGTTTTCCAAGGTTCATTTTGTTTTTAAATCCTATACCAACTTATGATATATGTGTAGGTAAAAAATCAATCTGGATCATTTATATGACTTTTAAAGATCCATTTGGATCATTTTCCTATAAACATATCAATCCTATTATTGTCATTAACATTTAGGTCTAGTATGAAACCCCTGTCTTACCTCTCCCAGCCATAATTGTACTGTCTGAGGGAGAAAATAGTTTTTCCCTAGAAAGGAGATCATAGTCCATACCTGGCTAGTTTTCTTTTCATGAATGTTGTCTATTGACTTTTATTTTAATGGAACTTTGATATAGTCTGCTAAATGTAAGTTTCTCAGAGACAAGATGTTAATCTGTATTTAATGCATGTATCATAAGGTTAAATCTGGCATGAAAGGCAATTGTGATCACCACATTTCTTTGGTTCAGTGCTTTATAGGAGAGAATAGTAGCACAAATCTAATTTTACAAGGAAATTGTTGAAAAAAAATGAGTGTAATAGAATGGATATGATAGAACAAGACATTTAAAAACTGCATGCTTAGGTGGGTAATAAGCACTTAGAAATTATCTCTGACCACTGGGAAAAGGCATACTGACTCAAAATATATTACTATTGTTTGAAAACCACTAGTCAGGTTATTAACTTTACTTGATCCTGATTTTATTTTTCACTATTAAGGTGACTTTACTTCAAACACATTTAATTTTGAATGCTCCAACCTATGTGTGAACAATTATAAATATATAGACATATATGTGGTAGAATTCAGTTATAATATTCTAATTATAAGCTTACTGTGTTGAGACATTTTCTACATATTATATGTAGTAACATGATTGGCTACAATAGCCAAAGTATACGTATATACATAGATAACTTCCTTATAAAATGAGAAAAAAAAGGGTATCCTTTGAATTTCCCTCTTTCTTATAGAACACAAATAGTAGTTAACAACTTATTTGTATGAGGCTTTATAATTTACAAAGTGCTTGCTTAACGACCCTGATGTTCGGTTGTTGTTATTCCTGTTGCAGAGATGAGGAAATTGAATCCCAAAGAGTTTAAATGACTTTTACACTGTCATAGCTTGGTCAGCTAGATAGTGCAGTGGACAGAGTATAGGTAGGGCCTTGAGTCAGAAAGACTTGAATTCAAACCTGGCTTCAGATGCTTACTAGCTAAGTGACCTGGGCAAGTCATTTAACCCTATTTGTCTCCATTCCATCATCTGTAAAATGAGCTGGAGAAGGAAATACTTAGATACTTACTAGTTGTATGACCCTGGGCAAGTCACTTAACTCCTGTTTGCCTCAGTTTCCTCATCTATAAAATGAGCTGGAGAAGGCAATGGCAAAGATTTTGCCATGAAAACCCCAAATGGGGTCACAAAGAGTCAGATGTGATACAACAACAACAGCAATGTGATTCTCTTTACATTTTCATGGACAAAAATGGCCACTTGCTCTAGTGATTTATGTACTTAAAAAATTTAAGATAGCAACTGATGACATGAATTAATGCTCAGATAAAGCAGAAATGACCGTATCAAATGAATTCCAATGAAGATGAGGCAGTGTGGTTCAGAAGAAAGAGAACTGGATTCAGAGTTAGAACATTTGAGTTCAGAATCTGTTTTTGCCACTTGCTACCTGTGTGATCTTGGGCAAACTACCTTACTCCTTTGAGCCTTGGTTTCCTTCTCTGTAAGGTGAAGGGAATCTCTAATCAATCAAGAAACATTTATTAAGTGGTAATTGTGTTCTGGGCACTGTGCTAGGCAATGAGGGTATGAAGAGAAAAGTAATATATCCCTGTCTTCAGAAAGTTAGTAGTTTGTCAAGAAAGACAAAATGCCTCTGAGTGTGTGTATGTGAATGGGTGTATATGTATGTGTGTGTGTGTGCGTATGTGAATTCTGCTTTGGATGTGTTGAATTTGAGATCCCTGAGGGAAATTAAGTTCAAAATGCTTGATATGACATTACTCTTGGACTGAGAGTCAGGAGTGAAACTAGGGCTGTATATCTCTATCTCTATCTCTATCTAGGTATATATCTAGATATACATGTACATATACATGTATACAGATGCATATATGTATATGCACATATGTGTGTATACACATATACATAGCTATATAAGTATACTATATACACACATGTACATGTGTATATATGTGTGTATATATATATATAAATATTGATACAGGTCTGTGTGTGTGTGTGCGTATATGTGTGTGTGTGTGTGTGTGTGTGTATACACATGAAATCTGGAAGTTATCTGCATGGACATGATGACTGAACCCATGGGAGTTTGGTGAAGCCACCAAGTGAGAAAGTGTAGAGAGAGAAGAGGGACCAGGAAGGAGCAGGGGAGTATGCCTACTAGCAAGGGTTGTGATCACAATCTGGATATGAGGAGAAAAGGTAGACATTTACAGATTCTTGAGGTATTATAGACGTTACCAGATGTTAATATTATAAAATAGCCTCCACTGTTCATATTGAAACTAAAATTCTGTCTGGAGAGATGGGATCCTATAAATTTCAAATCCCAAGGGCAAAGTTTGGAGGAAATGACTGTGGCCTGTTTGTACAAGTGAGATGTTTTAAAATGCCAAGCTGCCCAGTTCCAAGGAGAACTCCAAGATGAGGGGCTGTCAAAACTTGCATGGGAGTCCTACTTCTTTAACTACACTATATTTTTTGGGGTAGGCCTTCACATGTTTCATTAACTCCAGTTATTATCATCATTATTTATGCAATGGAACAAGACCTATAACTGGTACTTTCGAGCAATTAAACTACAAATGAAAGAGACTCCTCCGACAGAGGCTGTTGAATCTAGGGTCTACAGTGGAAGATGGCATATGCATCATGGTGGTGAATTTCAAGCATTATAGACTTTGCTAGTCTGGGAGGTGTTAAGGAGTGATTTGACTAGTGTGCAGAAGGTTGTCTGGCAAATGTTCCAGGAACTGGGGGTGGCATGAAAGTAGGTTTGGAAATAGGAGTTGGCAAAGGAGATGAAAGGAGCATCCAGGAAAGTAACCTAGACAGAATTCAGAGGGGCAGGTGGGCATAGGTTCAGAGATTTGGAATGAGCCTAGCCTTAAGCGCTTTGGAACAGGGAGTTACTTGAGGGAAATTAGAAAGACTTTCCTCCACTCCCTGTCCCTGCCCCAGGGGCTAGGTCTAATGCCTGATAAGTCTCAATTGGAGATTTATTCCTTGGTGTTGAGAGGTTGCCCTCCGTTTACAATGAAAATATGCCTAGAAAGAGTAAAAGCAATCCAAATCAGTTGTTTTCACCTGAGTTTATTATCTTTCTTAGTAGGAGGTTTGTTTGGTTTTGTTTTGTTTGGGGAGGGGTGCTGGGGAAGAGGATGGAAGGGTAGGAGGAAAGTGATAATGTGGGCAAAGCAGCTTAGATGGTGTTATGTAGCAGAGAAACTGGGTAGCAGGAGGGCAGTAGAAATTTAGAGGGAGAAGGGTGAAGAGATAAGGTAGAAGTAGTAGTAGAAATCCCGGCCCAGTGATCTTTCCACTGAACCACTGAGTTGCCTATGATAAGTTATAACAATACATATTTTTGTAGTTCGAAGGTATCTTCTGTGAAATACTGCTTGATGTTACTTGACCACATACATGGGTCTCCATAGCAACCTAGCCTCATTTACTATATTTCACAACTGAAATGAAGAGGTTGTATAGCCTCAGGAGTAGGGCTCTGGATTTGCAATCAGGAAGACCTGTGTTTGAGTCCTTCCTCCTATAGCTTACAAACAGTGTGATCCTGGGGAAGTCACTTAACTTCTTTGGGCCTCATTTCATAAGTGGAGCATGGACTCAAAGGTTTCTACTATCTCTTCCTACTCTAAAGCTATGGTCCTATGCCCAAATTTCTACAATTCCAGTCCATCTAGAGATGAGTTAATGCTGCATTAGGCAATAGTCCTTCTCCTGTGAGACCAGAAGCATTCTAATGGAAAAGACCATCTTATAAGATGCTGAGTGACGCGTATTTAATATGATCACATTAATGTACATACACCCATATGAAAACATACAGGTGCTTTTTTCCTTTAACAGTTAAATATTAGTTTCTCATTGGTAAAGCCAAAAAGACTATTGGAATCTTCTGGAAGCTCGAACCCAAGCTCAGGATAGCCTAAAGAAGTGGTGGTGAATTCACCTCCCTTCTCCATGGGGATCAAAAGAAATTGAAATAACAGAACATGTTGTCATTGTTTATCCTGACATAGATCAGATAGGGAGACAAAATTCACCTCCAACTTGTAGGTATTTCACGGCATTTTTGTCCAGGTCAGTGGGGAATGATAAGAAAATCCGTCAGAAGTGCATGTTGGTCAACTTTTATAGATTGTGAATTTGGTCTTGGTAAAGTTGAAGGTCACAGAGTTCAGAAGACTGACATCACTTTGTGTATTTAAGTGTACATTCGCTCCAAAACAAGGAAATTGGGGTACAGGGGACTTGAGAAATGAGTAACTTATTTAATTCTATAAAAGGATTCAAGGAGTGATTGAGATCTGATAGATGTCTGGGAGAGAGTGAGTGCTGTTAATTTTTTTTTTCTTGCTGACAAGTCATTTGTGTTAATGGCAGCCCAATCATCACAGCTCTGAGCTACTCTTTAAAATATCAGCAGGGAAACATCTGGGTTGTGTGTAGACCGTCACTAGTATGTCTTTCATCAGATAAATTAGCAGCATTGTTATGCAGTGACTGTAAGAGGGAGACAAAAAATATTCAAGCACACTGATGCATATCATTTTTTTTTCTGCTGAGAGCTGATATTAAGGATGATCAGTGGGAAAGGAGTTATGCATGCTGGAGCCTGATAGAGCCAAATGCACAGAAGCAGATGAATTTTCAGGTGAGGGGAGGCTGTTCTGCATACATCCCAACAAACTGCTTATGCACAGCTTTCTCCTACTCCCCTCAACTGAAGAGAAGCAAAGAACGGAACAACAGGCCCTGTTGTACTGATGATAGCTTGGGCAGAAGGAATTCCTTCTGTTTCAAAAATGTTGTTACAAAGCCAGATGACAAACTTTCTTAACTCTCTTTGTGGGATTCTGGTGATGTAGTTGAGTGAGACTTTTCACTTAGAGTCATACTGCCTGGGCTGGGTTCTTGGCTCTCTGCTATTTATTAGCTCTGTGATCATGTGACCTACATATATTGGGTACTGGATCATGGGAACTTAGAGGTGTGACCATGGGCCAATAATTTGCATTCTCTAAGTCTGTTATTTAAAATGAGGATAATATTAATACTACCCACCTACAAAAGTGGTCTGAGAAAAGTGCTTTGTAAACCTGTAAAGCCTAAGTAGATAGGTTTGCTCTTGTAACGTATGCATAGTTAAACAAAACAAATCCCCACATTGGTCATGTCCTAGAATATGTGCAAAATTTTCTGTACCTGTTATTGCTTTATGCATAAGTCAGTGAGGCACTGTCATAGATGAAGTAGGGATTATGATTTCAGGGCCTTAAGAAGGTTGCCCGGCTCAAATTTACATCAGGAGAGAGAATAGGGGGCTTAAATTCACACTACAGTGTAAATGCCTCATATGTTTCTTTCATGAGAGCAGATTTTGATGCAGATGGGAAAGGGTAAGTTGATAGACCATGAAGATCCTGAGTGTGTGAGTGTTGGGCCTGAAGGAGAGAGAGATACCATAAAAGATGGAAGAAAGGGCTCAGGAAGGGAACCAAACAAAAATAATCAGTTTCATACTTTTACATAGGTTAGACAAAATTATATTATTCAGTCATTTTTCAGTCCCGTCTGACTCTTTGTGACCCCATTTGGAGTTTCTTGACAAAGATAGTGGAGTGCTTTGCCATTTCCTTCTCCAACTCATTTTACAGATGAGGAAACCGAGACAAACAGGATTAAGTGACTTGTCCGGGGTTACACAGCTAGTAAGTATCTGAGGCCAGATTTGAACTCAGATAGATGAGTCTTCCTGACTCCATGCTGTGCACTCTTTAGGGAAGATGAGTGCTCGTTAAATGTTGGCTAACCGATTGGAAGAGCGAATGAATGTTTCTGTTTAAGTTAGGATCTTGATCTTTTTCTCAAACACTGGAACTTCTTTATTGGAGAAAGTTTGATTAAAAAATATTTTTTTTGCAAAGGTTAAATCAAACCAGTCAATGCTTTCTCTGACTTTTATGCATCTTACCTTCCATCTGGAAAAGCAGCATTCCAACCAGAGAGACTTCTTAGAATCTCTTGTCTCTGAGCTTTGAGGAACAGTTTTTTTTTTAAAGGTTCCTTTTAACAGCAATGCTAAACTTACTGAAGTGACTGGGTGAATTGGGGCAGAGCTCAAAAAATCTGTTGGCGTTTTTGCACGGCTATGCGATTTTTAAAACTGTGCACTGACTTTTTAGGCACATAGAACCCATTTGAAAGTAAATGAACCTGCTGTGTATTAATTATCTGAAGTTAATGTTCCACCTCTTACAAGAGCATTTCATTTTCCATCATGTGTCTTTAGAAAATGATGGCCTTTAGTTATAGGTGGATTGCACCTTTTTTCCCCCAACAGAAAGGTAGGTGTATGAGAAGCCTGTATGGGTGTCAGTTTTCAGAAATGTGGTCATCCTTTCCTTAGAGAAACCTCAAAGAGGTGCTTAACGTACTGACTTGAATGAAATTCCCCAGACAACATTACACCTCATGACACTTATTCATACATCATATTGGTAAAGGGATTTCTTTTCATGCTTAGCAACTTGAAGCAATTCACTTAATTTGTTTTCACATTGACAGCAAAAATATGCACAGTCATATCAAACATTACAAACTGTATCCAGAAATTCACCAAAGCCTGGGGGAAAAGTGATATTGTCATATTTAAACCTATAGTTATGATAAAGCCAAAAAAAAAGATCACTCCTAATGGGTGCAAAGTTCTATGCTGTTGACTAAGTTTGTTTGGCTCCTAAGGTTTTCTCAACCTTATCTTTCTTCTAATCTAGGGATTTTAAATTCAGAATCCCTAAACTTAAACATTTTTTTGATAATATTATTTCAATTAATTGTATTTTAATTTACACATTAAAAACATTATTCTGAAAAGGAGGTCCATTGGCTTTCCCAGACTGCCCAAGGGGTTCATGCCACAAAAAAACCCAGCTGTTCTCGTGAAATGGGAACTCATCAAAGTCAGTAGCAGTCTGCATTACCACATGGCTTGGGCCATCCCTGCTTCCTAAGACAAAGACATACAGCAGTGAAAAGAACACTGGATTCTAGATCTTAGATCTAGAGCTCAAAAGGACCTTACAGGTTCTACCTTTTATAGACAGAGCAACACTGGATTCTAGATCTTAGATCTAGAGCTCAAAGGGACCTTACAGGTCCTACCTTTTATAGATAGGGCAACTGAGACCCAGAGAGAAAGTAGATTTGCTTTGTAGGAAGCAATTTGTATATACTTCCTGTGTAGGAAATAAATGACAGGCAGAATATGAACCCACTGTCTCCTAAAGTTAGAAGACCTTTGCGCAAAGCCCTCTGTTGCCTTAATTTGTAAATGAGATCGTTGAACTAGGTGACCTTTGAAGCTCCTTCAAACTCTAAAATACTATGCTACTCAGTATCTTGGAGAGAGATGTGCCTACTATTTTCAGCCTCCAAGTGACTTAAAAGTATGGCTGGGCTAAACTTAAATTGGATGGCTAGGTGGCTCAGTGGATAGATTGCCAGACCTGGAAGTCAGGAAGACTTTTTCCTGAGTTCAAATATGGCCTCAGATACTTACTTGCTGTATGACCCTGGGTAAGTCACTTAACTTTGTTTGCCTCAGTTTCCTCACCTGTAAAATGAGCTGGAGAAGGAAATGGCAAACCACTCCAGTATCTTTGCCAAGAAAATCCCAGAGTCACAGAGTCATATAGGACTGAAATGATTCAACAACACCACACCTAAATTAGTAAAACAGGCCCAAAAAATTAAATTCTAATCCAGTTGATCTCATCCAATTAGCATTCATGCCTTTTGAGTTAGAATTTTATCATCGGGATCACAAAAAACATTTCTTAAGCACCTTGAGTATACAAAGCATCATTCTAGGCATTTGGAGAGGGATTACGGGATTCAGAGTTAAGAAGGAATATTAGAGATCGTCTAGTGCAGTAACTAGGGAATTATGAGGAGCAACATGGCTTAGAGTTGGCTTTGGGTCAGAAAGACCTGGATGCAAGTCTAGCCTCTGGCATGAATTGGCAGTGTGACCTTAGGCAAGTAACTTAACCTCAGTATTCCAGACAATTTACTAAGACTGTAAGCAACAGAGCAGCTGCTGATCTCCATTTGTAGAGGGAGGCACACTTATATCTAGGATAAATTCATTTGCAGAAGCTAGAGGGCATAGTGGATAGAGTGCTAGACCTGGAATCAGGAGTACTCATCTTTCTGAGTTCAAATCTGGCCTTAGACACTTACTAGCTGTGTGACCCTGGGCTAGTCACTTAACTCCGCCTCAGTTTCCTCATCTGTAAAATGAGCTGGAGAAAGAAATGGCAAATCACTCCAGTATCTTTGCCAAAGAAAACCCCAAATGGGGTCACAAAGAGTCAGACACGACTGAAAATGACTCGAGAACAATAAAATACAAAAAGTAAACAAAATAACAACAACAAATTCATCTGAGTGCAGGAACAGAGAACAGTCGGATTGTGGGTATAGTTGCAGTAGCAAGGGAGGTGGCCAGTTCCCTAAAGAAATCTGTTTCTCACTCCCCTATGGATTTAAAGAGGAAAGTTTCCAGTAGAGGGCTGATATAGAACTTAGACTTGTTGCTGATGATACAAAACCATAGGACCAGAGGAGACACTTTAGGCAAGATGTGGAGACAGTGGTACATCCCATCTGGGAGGAAGTGTCCCTCTCCCCAGTGTCGTTAACACCCTGGGGCGAAACTCAATTTACCCTGCACTAGTTATGGTTCTACTTATTTCACAGATGAGTAAACTGAAGTCTAGAGAGGTTGTGACTTCCTAATATTCCATAAATAGTAAGCAGTAGGACCAGAATTAGAATCTAGACATCTCCTGATTCTAAAATCATTGCTTTACTCATTCCACACTGTCTTTCCTTTAGAGATGAGATATAGGAAAAGTTATAGTGGAAGCTTCTTTTTCTAAAGCTTGCAATCTTAGTAGAGTGGCAAGACATATGTATAGAGAGGTAAACAGCTGTAAAAAATAATAGTACTTTAAAATTTACAAAACATTTTTCATACAACAGCAGGGAATTGGAGAGGAGATCTGTATAGAGATAAAGAGAATAAAGGGAGGGGAAGGGGGAACGAAAATAAACAAAGGCTGGTAAGAGGTTTTTTAGAGGACAAAAATAACCTTAGAGAAACATCTTTATGGGTCAGCTTTGAGAAATCCTAACTGTCATGAATAACATTATCTTTGTTTAGTCATTTCAGAAATAAGGATTCATGTCTAATTTCAGCATTCACAACTGGAATAGACCTTAGAGAGCAAAGGTCAATCCTCTTATATTACAGATTACGAAATTAAGTCTTAAAGAAGTATAATGACTTATTCTAGGTCACAAAGTAAATAGTAGAACTGGGATTCGGATCCAGATCTTTGTATCCTAAGTCCAGTATTCATTCCACTATAACATACTGCCTCTCAAGTCCCATATAAACACTGATAGAAGCCTTTTAAGAGGAATTATGCCTTCTCTTGTCTGTTTTGGACATTGATTAAATGGTCCCTTTAATTCTGTTAAAGTTTTGACTATTTCTCTCCATGTCTTCCTCCCCTACCTTCCCCAAGTTGTTCCCATCCCCCCAAATACACAAAGAACCCTGTGTCACCCTTTTACCAGGTAGTTCAAAACCAGTTCCAGTGACATGTTCCACCAACTCCTTTTCTCTCACACCCCCATGTCACCAGCTACTTCCAGATGAGAAGAGTGCATCTTCTCAGCAGGTAAGTTATTTTGATTTTATTTGGTGAAGGGGAATGTTTTCTTTCCCCCTTCAAGTCTGGTTGTGTCTGGTGGCCACATGTAGCTAGGAAAGAATTGCTGGCATATTGCACCAGGTAAGGCTTATAATATAATTTTCTGCAGTTTGGCTAATTGGGATTTGAGGCAGATCCTGTTTACTGTGCTAAAGAGATACAGTACCAAAGTGCAGGTACTGCTAATCCATTATTATATTTTTCTGTTTTCCATATATTTGGGAAGTATCCTTCCTCTTACTGAACCTTTCAACACCCCCAAGATCCCTGAGGCCCTAATTTAGGGCTAGAACTAGTCTCCTTCCACTGCTTCTATCAATCATTTTTACTCCTTATGCAAACACAGACAGTTTTGTCATTAGACTAAAAATAGGCCCTTTTAAGAAGGTTTGCAACCAGTTTGTCTTGTTCTTCTCTAGAGCTGTTTTTACTTGTAGCAGCAATAACAGGATGGGACCACCATTTTTCAGTGCAATAATCTGGCTCTCTCATTGATATAAACCACTCACCTTTTGGCCTCACAGTTTACTCGCTGGGGAGCGTGATTATTTTTTTTATTACCTTGTAAAATGGTCTGCCTGTCACATTATGGTTTAATTGGGAACACAAAATAATAAATAATTAAAAATAAGGAATATTGTTCATGTAGGGAGATGGATACAGTAATATCCTAGCCTGCAATTCCTCTGGTAAATCCCATATAAAGGTTTGGAAGAAATAAGTTGGAAGTAGGAATTTTCATCCCTGGGATGTACCTGGGTACTTTTCTGAGATTGTTCCTGTCTCCAGTTTCCGAATGTATATTCTTACAGTGAGTGGATTCTTTTCCTCATTGCTATATAGATTCATTCAATAATATATATACATATATATATTCAAAATTTGAGATGGGACAAAAGTTGTAAGATTAAAATTAATTTTTTTCTGGAAGGTTTGGCAGAAGGCAGGCTCTTTGGTATCCTTTCATCACCATCTTACTACCCATATACCGTGCCAACTTGGGAACTGCCAGGACTCATTGCTTTTCAGCGATCACCACTGATGGTAGGGGTGCATGTCAGTCATACTGTGGCTTTCAGCTTGGAGTGTGCTAACTGGATATCAAATGCTAGTTGGTGCCTATATATTGTCATCACTTGTCATAATTTGAAATACTGGTTAGTTAGTAATAATCTTATGCCAAGTGCATATCACTAAGAAATCATCAAATTGCCTTAATAGAATATGCAATGCTGCCCATAGAAGCACTTAATATTTTGGAATTCAAGGATGGTTGTTGGGTGTGCCAAACAACTATCTTTGTTTTTAAATGTATTTTTGTTACCATCATTTCTTTCTAATGCCTCCCAGAGAATCATACCTTAGGATAAAGAATTTTTAAAAAGGGGGAAAAAAAAATCCCAGTTCTTCAAAACTAACTGATACATTGAAAAAAATCTAAAATTTTTTAAAATTAAAAAAAGAAAAAAAAATCTAATATTATATGCAATGTTCCACTCCCATAGTCCCCCAACTCTACAAAGAAGGATTGGGGGAACATCTGTTCATTTTAATTAATAAAATCTAATCAGGGAGTTGACATATGTCTCCCAATAATATGATATGAAGCAAAATTGGACAAAAGCGAAGGAGACATCCATAGTTGTGCTCTGACAAATCTGAAGAGGAAGAAGTTTTTCTCACCTCATGGAAGACACCCATCTTGACGTTGGGTTTTGAATAAAAATAAGCATAGCCATTGACTGAAATGTAGAGAGAATGCCTCCAACCAGAGATGATAGTTGGAATTCATGGAGGTGAGAGAAAGCAGGATGAAAATGGAGTGTGAAAGGTAAATTACAGTGAGATTTTGAAGGACTGCGGAGTTTGTATTTTATCATATTGTATTTTATCATATAGATACCAGTGAACCAATGAAGGGTTTTGAGCAGAGGAGCACAGTGATTTGACAGGTATATTAGGGGCATTATCCCAATGTATGAAGGATGAATTAGAAAAGTGAAATACAATGAAGACCAATGAAGAAACTACTACAAAATTCCAGGCAAGAGGTAATGGAGGCCTGAACTAGGATGAAGACATTGTTGATGGAATGGAGGGATAGAGTCAAATGCTGTTATGGAGAAAATTTTGATAGGATTTACAACTGATTGAAGGCAGCTTGGTGGTAGAGTGGAGAGAGTGTGAGACCTGAAGACAGGAAGACTCATCTTTGTGAATTCAAATCCGGCCTCACTATCTGTGGCAAGTCACTTAGCCCTGTTTGCTTTGGTTTCTCCATCTCTAAAATGAACTGAAGAAGAAAATGGAAAACCATCCAGTATCTTTGCCAAGAAAACCCCAAATGAGGTCAGGAAGAGTCAGACACTACTGAAACAGCTGAACAACAACTGACTGGATGTGGGTGAGTGGGTGAGGAAGAGTGTAGAGTTGAAGGTTGCTTAGTGGGTGTGAACCCGGGTGACTAGAAAAATAATGCTACCCTTGACAGAAATAGGGAAGTTGGTAGGTTTTTGTTGTTTTTTTTGAAATACTGAGCTTGGTATGTCTATGGGTGATGTCCAGCAGGCATTTGGAAATGCAAGGCTGAAATTTAGGAGAAAGAGAAGGACTAGATATGTAGATTTGGGAAGTCACCTACATAGAGATACTATTTAAATCCATAGGAACTGATGAGAAAAAAGTAAACATTCTGAGGAGCTCATGAGCTATGATTCTTAGTGTTTTTAAACCCACTGATTAAACTGAACTTGGCATGATTATTTGAGGGTTCCATGTGTGACTGAGAAGTGTCCTTGATGCTGTATAGGCATGGGAGAAAACCATGGCACAGCTCTCCATTCCACTGAACCTCTCTGAGCCCCAATTTTCTCATCCATTGGATATAAGGATCTTTAAGGTTCCTTCTAACTTTAAGGCTATATGACTCTTTCGCGGTATAATAATTCTCTGTATTCTGTAAATAATTTTCTGTATAAGAATTTGTTGTTCAGTCATTTCAGTCATGTCTGAGTCTGCATGACTACATTTGGGGTATTATTGGCAAAGATAACTGGAGTGGTTTGCCATCTCCTTCTCCAACTCATTTTACAGATGAGGAAACTGAGCCAAATAGGGTTAAGTGACTTGTCTAGGGTCACATAGCCAGTAAGTATCTGAGGCCAGATTTGAACTCAAGAAGATGAGTTTCTCTGACTCCAGGCCTGGCACTTTATCTACTATGCCACCTAGCTGCCCTGTATAATAATAGCTAGCATTAGATCAGTGGTTCTCACCCTGTGTGTTATGTTCAATTTGTAGTAATAAAAATACATTGTGCATATCAGATATTTACATTACAATTCATAACAGTAACAAAATTACAGTTATGAAGTAGTAACAAAAATAATTTTATGGTTGGGGGGTCACCACAACATCAGGAACTGTATTAAAGGGTCGCGGCATTAGGAAGGTTGAGAATCTCTGCATAGTGCTTTATGATTTATACTGTGAGAGGAAATATGGCTTTATGCTGTGGTTCTCAAACTTTTTGAGGTGCCCTTTACACTCTCAAAAATTATTTAGGCCTCCCCAAAGAACTTTTGTTAAAGTGCTTTATATTTACAGACATTAGAAACTAAAACTTAATATTATTGTGAAAATCTTTTTGATATCACAGACCCTTGGAAATAGTCTCAAAGATTCCCCTTCCCCCCACCAGTCCCCTGATAATATTTTGAAAATATCTGGCTTAATGAATGACAGGAGGATTTGGGTTCAAGTTTTACCTCAAATGTCAACTGGCTATATGATTCAGGGAAAATTCCCTTCTCAGTGCCCCCAGGCACTTCCCTAAAACAATAAATTGCAGAGAAGGTATTGACCTGAATTAGTAGAGGAAGTTTCCTCACCTCAGAATTTCCCACATTAGTGAAAGCATAGGTCTAATTCCTAATCCTGTCCTTTAAAATTTGCAAAGCAAACAACCCAGGAAGGTGTTTTCTCCATTTTTCGGGGATGGAAACAGAGCCTGAAAGAGGTTAAGTCAGTGGTTCTCAACCTTCCTAATGCCGCGACCCTTTAATACAGTTCCTCAAGTTGTGGTGATCCCCGGCCATAAAATTATTTTTGTTGCTACTTCATAACTGTGGTTTTGCTACTGTTATGAATCGTAATGTAAATATATGATATGCAGGATGTATTTTCATTGTTACAAACTGAGCGTATCCCACAGGTTGAAGACTGCTGGGTTAAGTGATTTGTTCAAGATTACAAGCTAGTAAGTATCTAAGGTGTAATTTGAATTCAGGTCTTTCTGACTCAAAGTTCAGCATTTTATCTACCATTCCACCAAGATGCCTCAATTAAATTGAATTTTAAAAAATAGAAATAGCATGCTATATTTTTTAAACCATTTTCAAATAGTATTTTTTTTACTTTTACATATAAAGACAATGTTTAACATTCATTTCAAAATTTTTTTTGAATTCCAAATTTTCTCCCTAACTCCCTCCTCTTTCCTCTCCTAAGTTGGTGAACAATTTAATATAGGTTATGTAAATATAGTATATGATTTTTTTTTTAAACTACAAAGTGTCCCCTAAAATTGAAGTGGAAACAAAAGGAGAGGGGACATGGCAAAGGTGGGACACTAGTGAACAGGGGGTATTTCCAGGTGATTGTGTAAATTTTCATATCAGTAACACGCTATGCCTCGGAAATGGTAAAAGGTATTCTAGGAAAGCACTATTTCCCCCTTTTAACTTTCTAGATCCACAAAGTAATCATTCATAAGATGTACTTGTATCATTCCTCTACTATTTTTCACTTCTCTCAAATTTACTGTTCATTCTCTCCTTTGGGGCAGAAGTTCTAATAATTCTGCTTAACTCCTGGAGGAAGTGGTATTGGTGAATCAGTGTTTGGCAATCTTCCTTCCTCTCAGTCAATAATGAACTAATTCCTAATCGGGTGTTAAGGGGCAAGTTGTTGGAGGTATAGTCTTTTAAATAAGTAGTAAACCTAACCACAAACTCTCAAGGCACCTTTTCTAAAAGCAAGGAGGTTAATGCCAACATGTTTCCTTCTTTCCAATTTGGGTCATTATATTTTTAATTACTTAAATTATCCCTATAGATTCAATGGGATAAAGTCATTATCTGTTTCCTGTCTTTTAACTAGAAAGTCTCTGTGTGCTGTTTAGGCTTGTCATTAAGAAAAAAAAGAAAAGAATTCGACCAGGGTTTTCCAAAAATTGCCTGTCCACATCCCTACTTTGGGACAACATCCCTTTGACCTTTTCCTTCCCTCACCTCTTATTAGGCTCTACCCCTCGCCTGACTATCTTTCGACCTTTTCCTGTGATAATCATTCTACCATTATTTCTTTGCTACTTTTCTGATCTTGCCTACGGTAGGAGTACTATAAGAACTTCCCCCTCCATTTCTCTTTGCCTTCCCTCCCTTCCCCCATGCAAGTTAAGTTAATTTTTCCTTAAAAGGTATTGAGATTATCTTTAAGTCTTGCTTGGCAAAAAGGTTTAGACTGTAGAATTCACTTTTTGGTTGTAGGCCCAAGAAAATCTAGAGACACTTTAGTGTTTGGCTGGGAGCTTCCCTCAACTAAATCAACTCAAAAGTGTCCTCACTGGGCCCACTAGGTGGTACAGTGAATAGAGCACCAGTCCTGGAGTCAGGAGGACCTGAGTTCAAATAGGACCTAGGACACTTAACACAAAACTGGGCATGTGACGTTGGGCAAGTCACTTAACTCCAACTGCCCTCCCAAAAAATAAGCAAAAAAAAAAAAAGAAATACTTCTTTGGGCACTGGGGACTTCTTTTCAAGAATCCCCTAATAAGATGCAGATATCTCTGTGAAGACTGATACCAATATCAGGTAACAGCTGAGTGGAATTAATTAACACTAGCTGAAAGCAAGATACAAGCCAGAGATGAAGGTGGGAGTAGGAGACAGAGAGGAAATATGGTTTCCTGAGATATCTAGAAAATAGGGAGGAAGACAATATGAAAGTGGAGGTGGGACAAGACTAAAGAAATTTTGTACACTTTGTTATTTCATCTAAAGCCTGCTTGGTTACCAGAGATGGAATCAGCTTAGGTCCCTCTTTTGACTGAAGGGGCAAAGCTGTGAAATCACTCAAGACTAATGATTGCTTTAGGTTCTTCATATCTGCTGCTGCCTCTGTTTTGTCTCCTACTATTTATGACCCTGGACATTAAGTACAAGAGCCAGGGTTGTATATCTAGTCCCACAGGGAAGCTAACCTACTCCTCCTTGGCCAAGTCCTTTCCACTGTTTGAATTTTTATCCTGGTGCTTTAAAACTAAGCTTCTTTGAATTCCTCAATAATTAAAGATGAAAATCATCTCTTTCTGGAAGAAGAAATGAATGAATATTTCTTTAAGAGAGTTATTCCTTTTTTTTTTTTTAACTTGGCTAGTCCCATGACTCCCACAATGACATTTCTTATAGTAGAGACTGGGATTTTTAAGAATAGTAACATAGTGATTTGTCTTTCAAATATTGTTTTACTTATAGCAGCAAAAACAGGAAATATGCACCATTTTTCAGTCTTACAATCTGATTCATTCAATGATATAAACAGCTTTATCTCATCTCTTTGTTTATGTCTCATCGCTATGCCATTGGCAAAACACTATTTTTCCTTCAGAAAAATGATATATTTTTGCCCAACAATGACTGAAATAAAAAGCTGAAAGACTTTCCTACCTCTCTCCCTTAGTGGTTCACCATTGTGTAATCAGTTACTTTGAAAACTTTACATGTTTCTAGACATTATGTACTCCTGGGTTTGTGAAGGAGATGGTCCTTTTTTATTTATGTGGGAGGGATGGTGCTTGGACCATTTCTGAATACCAGCAATTGATGAAATTTATTTGATCTTGTCAAATGAAATGTGTGTGAACAAATCTCTTTCCTGATGCATAGTTACTCTGTACAGTCATGGGAGGGATAGGGCTAAATATATACCAGATGCTTATAACCATAAAGCATGGGCCTGCTCTCTCTCTCTCTCTGTATATGTATATATGTGTATATGTATATGTATATATATATATATGTACCACATTTTCATCATGCAACTTACTTGACTCGGTTGACAATTCGATTCTAATATTGAAATTTGCTTTTGAGAAAGAGAAAGGAATAAAATGCATTTCTTTGGATCTGGCTTCCATATTCCCATTTTGACTCATTTTAACTGAAAGCATACAAGACTGGACATAAGGAAATGAATTGCTGGTCTTAGTTTAGCCACTGAGCAGCTGCATAACCTTAAGTCAGTCAAATAACCTTTTTGTCCCTATTTCTCATCGTTGAAATGAGTAATAATGACACCTTCTCTTTCAACCTCCAAGGATTGTTTTAAAGACAACAAGAGATAATAGCTATAGAAGAACTTTTGAAAAATTAAAAAAATATATCTGTATCTATACATAGATGTATATATACCCCCCACCCAAATATACATATACATACACACAAATACACATATATACATGTGTCCATATATATATATATCACATATTTTTAATGTATTACAATCAAACTGTAAATCAAATAAACTATATAATGCTATGGTGGTATATAGGTATATAATTCTCTTACAAATGGGTTAACTATCTTGCTCAACCATAGCCTCTCTAAGAGATTTCTTCCTACCTAGTGAGAGTTTCAAACAAAAAAGCCACCTTTTTTCACAGGTAGGATTGCCGTTGTTTACCCACCTACATGAGAAAGAGAAACATTCTAATTTTTAAAATCATTCTGATGTTGAAGTAAATATAATTCATCTTTCTATATTCTATGAAGTTATCATTACCAAAATTCTGTCCTGATTCCAATAAGCAAGCTTCAGTAAGGAAGGAATTGTAGCTGATTGCAAGACATATAACTACCCTAAAATAACATGTTCTTAAATCAGTTTGAAAAATAGCCATATTTCACATTTAGTTCATGCTTTAAGGTTTATACCCTTTTTCCTGACAATCCCATGAGGTAAATAGTGTAAATGTTTGTTCAGTCATTTTTAGTTGTGTCTGTCTTGTTGTGACCCCATTTGGCATTTTCTTTGCAAGATACTGGATTTCTATTTCCTTCTCTAGCTCATTTTACAGATGAGGAAACTGAGGCAAACAGGCTTAACCGACTTGCCCAAGTCACACAGCTATCTGAGGGCTGATTTGGAATCAGGTCTTCCTGACTCCAGGCCCAGCTCTCTACTCATTGTATCACCTAGTTGCCCTAGTGCAAATGTTGTTTAATTGTTTTCAATCAAGTCTACAGATGAGAAAATTGAGGCAAACATAATTAAGTGACTCAGCCAGGGTCACACAGCTACTAAGTGTGTGAGACCAGATTTGAACTCAGGAAGATGAATCTTCAGGACTCCAAGCACAACATTCTATCCACTGTGCCACCTAGCAGCTCCAGTGTAAATATTTTTATGCCCATTTTTTTTTTAAGATGAGAAAACTGAGTCAGAAAGTTTACTTAATTTGCTACTATACTACTTGGATTGTATGTTATTTTTTTACCATAACTTAAAGTATATAGCAGCTTTACTAATTTCTATGCTTCATAGAAAAATAATTTTTACTTTTAGATTGTCTCTACAGATTATAAGAATAACATTAATTTATTCATCACTGAGTAACTATTATGTGCATAATGCTGTGCTAAGGGCTGTGGAAGCTAGAAAAGGAGCTGAGATTTAGTACTTGTCCTTAAGGAAAATAGGATTTTTTTAATAGACTGCATCATGTACAGGCAGGTAGGAGGAACAGAGTGAAAAGAAGGGTACAAATTCGAGAGTCAATTTGAAGGCGGGATTGTTAAGACAATGACTGATTGAAAATACCCTAATAGCCAATGTGTATTACAGGAATAGATGGTTAGGATGTGAACTCTTCCATGGTACCTTTCTTTGTTCATTGAGCATTTATGAACTTTCAAGGTTATGGGAGCTGAAATTTGTGAACTGGGCATATCCATGTTGCCTAATTTGGGAACAATGTAGGAAACTTGGTATGAGATTTTGATTCAATAAATTGAGGGGAGGCTCACAGAAGAGGAGGCTTGTCCCCTGAGAAGAGTCTATGTTGAGACTGATAAAAAAAAAAACAAAATGACCCAAGGCTTTGAGATACATACAACTATTGACTTTTTAAAATCTGAAAAAAAAAAGTGACATGTACATCCATGTTCTGAAATGTCAATCTTACAGCGAGCTGCAAGCAGCCTTTTTGAGGAGTAGAAATATTTTCTCTCCAACTATGTGAGGTCACATCCAAGTTTTCACCAACTAGCCCTTAGGTGGATTAACCACCTCTGTTTCCAAGATTGACATATTGAATGATCTATTTGAACACCTTTCTAAATTAGAAAAGGTACCATTTCTTGGCCAGACTGAGAGACTGCTGTTGTCGAAATTTTTTTTTTTATTAACTTTTTTTTTTTTTACTGGAAACTACCTAAGTGTCTCATTTTGGTGTGCAATTTAAATTGTCAGGCTTTTAGTCATCTCAGTTCTTGGAAGTGTGATGTAAAATGCTGTAATATGGTACGTTGCTGAAAATTAGGTTTATCGATTTGATATTGTCAAGAAATATAACACCTTCAAAATAGTCTGAGTGGTGAAAGAGATAGTCCATTTAATGGCAGTTATTGGGGTGCAACTGTATAATTTCCTAGCACTGAAATCTACAAAAGCCTAGAGTTGTTGATGCACAGGCAAATTTAACATCAAAACAACATTTTCCTTCCCCATACCTACTGAATGGAGGGATGCTTATGAAATATTGGAGCTGCTGGAGAGAATTGCTTTGATTTTTTTTTTCTCTTTTATGTCCCACACTCCTATCTTTAATAGCATTTAATGGAAAATGACAGACCACTCTTTCTATTCTTTTATTAACGTGATTTCACAGGTTTCCATTAGGATCTTGGTTTGTTTTCTATTCCTGACTCAGGGAAAAAAAGGGGAAGAGAGTATCCAGGAACTATGACTTTGGGGCCAAGGCCAGTAGGCAGGAACAAAACAGATGAGTAGGGAGTGACTTAAAAAAAGAGAGAGATCTGGAAATGTATTTGTTGGCTTCCTGCTGTGCTCAGGACTTTTACTACTCCTGGGCCAGTATTAGTTTTCAGATTCACACAGCTGCCTTTTAAAAATCAGGTGAGTCGTATTGGAATATCTGGGGAGACTTTGTATCTGTGAGGAGACTTAGGATGTTGTTGTCCTTTTAAAGAATTAAAAAAAAGATAACTTCAGAATTTATTCTGAAAAACCCTCATAAAACCCTCAAAACAAAAAAAATGGCATGTTCTTTTTACGAAATAGCTCTTCCTATGGTTGACTACTGAGTGTAAAATGTCTTAGAAAGTTTAGACTTTGCTTGAACAGTAAATTCGACAATTCCTTATTAAGTTTAAAGCACTGTTATAGCACAGATCTCAAGATAATAAAAAGATAACTCTATCTTCAAGGAAATTATAGTCTAATGGGAGAGATATGACATGCCGATACATTGGGCCTCAGTTTACTCATCTGTAAAATGAGGGGATTGGATTTCAGTGGTCCCTTCTAGCTCTCCTATTCTGTGAATGTGGTTAATGATTTAAAAAAAAATCATTCAACAGCTTTCCTATATTCAGAATTAGGGATTCTTCTCTCAACAAGCACAGGTGAGATACATAATCTATACTTTATTTTTTAAAAATGAAATTACTCACGCCCCTCCCCCTTGCTTTCTTGTTATTACTTTATCAGTTACCACCAGGAGTGTGTGTCTTTGGGTTATTAATGAATCCTGTTATTTCATTGATACATAGTGCTGGTTTCCTAGATTTTACAGGAAACAAACCACATGACAAAATAAAACACCATGCTGTGAGCATTGGATAGAAGACCAAAAAAAAAAAAAGAGTCTTTTGAGCCCAGAGCTGCTTAGAGCTCTGTGATACATTAGCTTGGTTTCCCTTACCCTAAGCCAGTGCATTGGCAAATCTTCAGCCTGCCTTAGGGAGAAATTCGCCCCTCAACAGCTTTCCTTCAAAGCCCTTACTCTTTTCAGCTGTGCTCCTGTCTCCCTGAATTACTCCCCAAAGACTCAGCAATTTTCCTTCGAAGTTTTTTTTTTTCCATCCATTTGGAATTGAGGCTTTTCCTGGTTTTCTCGCAGGGATTTAAAGGCAGCTTCAGGGAATACCTAAGTTTTTCTCTCTTCTCTAACTGCATTATGTTGGGAACAATGAGCCGGAGTAGTCCCTCTGAATCATCTGATGGTTTCCAGAGCTCCTCTGAGTGTTAGATTATATATAATTTCAGGCAAGGTTGGCTGCTGTATGGGAACAGTCTTCTCTTTTCTAAGAGATCAGTTCTCAAGGTGTTCCTCACCAGAAAGAATGAGTTATAATAGAAATGTGTCTGAAACCTTGGCCTGGACACTGGGTGGATGACTATGTGGAGAGTCCTGAAGGGAGGGTCCCAACATTACCAGAGACATTTGTTTCCTACCTGGCACTTTTTCCCTAACCCTTAGAAGAACAGGTTTAATTTAAGAAGTCAGACACGAAATTATGGAGGAGATAAGACACTGCTTTCTTGATGAAATGCTTATTTTCTGCACTGATTTAGTAGATATCACTCCCTGACCACAGGCATTTATCATGTTCACTTTCACTGATGGTTTGGAATCTAGTCTATTGGACGGACTATCATTGTGAGTGACTGTGACATGCCCTCTAGGTTGCTACAGGAGGTGATAAGATTTTCTTTTTGTCAAAATATTCTTATCTACCATTTCTTCAGCTAACAAACTGCTCGTTAGTTATAAGGTCTAACGTGGATGGATAAATCTTTTCTACTTGTTCTATAAGCATACCAATTCACCATGATCCTCTCTTTATTGGAAAAAAAAAAGCCCTTCTAAATGGATGAGTTGATTTTGTGTTAAGCTATTTCATTAGGTGCCCAGATTTAATATCTAGTCCTTTTTTAAAAGAGTATTTTTTAGGACACTGATTAGAGGCAGTGCTGTGTAGTGGCTAGAATACTGAACTTGAAGTCAGGTAGACCTTAGTTCAAATCCTGCCTTAAATAAATAATTACTAGTGGTATGACCTTACACAAGTCACAGTCTCTCTGAGGTGGAGTTTCCTTATCTGTAAAATGAAGAAGTTGGACTTGATAACTTCTAAAATCCTTTTCAGTGTTAAAAAGCTATAGTCCAGCTGCCAAAGCTGTAGTTACGAACTGTTTGGACTTACGAAGTGTTTGGCATTTGCAAGTGAGGTAGAATAACCTTTAGATTCAATAAGGTTCCGCTTTTATGCATCAATTGTAGCTTGAGAATGCCAAGAACACTACCTTTTCTTTTGTTCATATTTTATGATTAGAGATTTTTTCTTCCCAATAGACTATAACATAACATTTCAGAAACAAGCTCCTTTCTCTATTCACCCAATGCGATTCTCGCTATTCCCCACCCCCCTGTTAAAAATATGTTGTTTCCTAGAGTTAACTCAACCAACTTTAGCTTTCTTTCCTTAAGCAAATTTATGGAAGTGTCCCGATTTGCAACTGTGCTGAGAAGTGACTATATAATCCCTCACAATGTTCTCTTTGGCCATTACATGCCTTGGGTCTTACTGTTAATCCTGCCTTAAAAAAACAAGCATTTCCTTCTGAAAGCCCTCAACTTTAAGCAACAACAACTACAAAGTGTTTTTATGTGCTAAATGCTCATCATAAATTATTGTCTCTGAAACCTCCTGGGTCTCCGTTGAAGGCAGGAGATGGGGGAGAAGTTTGTTCTGTGATCTACCCTGCCAGGAATGAACCAATCATTCGAGTTCAATGGACACTTCCTGCCTGAACTTAGATAATTCTGTACTACTGACCCAGTTACTATGGCTATCCCTAAAAACAAACCTCCCATGGGAAACACACCCCCACTGACTTGAAGCAGGAAGAAGAAAGCCAAACTTTGTTTTAAAATCTGGGCCCTTTGACCTGGAAAAGTTAATTTCTTTTCCTGTAGGTTCTTCCAAAAGCCATAATGAACAAGATTCAATTCCCACTATAATAAGTGAACATAAGCAGGTGTGGGTAGATTTTCAAGAAACTATTCTGATTTTAATTACTAATGATTATAAAAAGCCCACTGCATTTTACTACTTAATTAATAATAATAGTAATGTTAACTAACATATGTAGTGCTAGGTGCTATACTTACCCCCATTTTACAGTTGAAGAAACAGAGACAAATCACAAAAAACTGAGACAAATCACACATGAAAAAATCATTTGCCCAGGGTCACATAGCTAGTAAGTGTCTGAGGCTGAATTTGAACTCAGATTTTCCTGACACTAGGCCTAAGGCAATGGTTCTAATGCCGAGACTCTTTAACACTCCTATGTGGGCGTATCTGCATGTGGGTGGACAGATTGAGGAGCGGTGTCTCAGTTCTTAAGACCATCAGAAATATGTGTTTTCCGATGGTCTCAGGCGACCTCTGTGACCCCTGTGAAAGGATCGTTTGACCCACAGGTTGAGAACCACTGGCCTAAGGCTTTATCTACTATGCCACCTAGCTGTTAAATGGTATTTAAAAGGAAATTTCATATATTAGTGGTCACTTATTCTATATGATCATATTTCTAGGATTGGAAGGGACTTTAGAGGTTATCTAGTCCACTCCCATTTTACTGATGAGGAAGCTGAGAACATATAGGCGAAGTGACTTGTCCAAGCTTACACAGGTATTCAGTGACAAAGGGAAGATTTGAGCTCAGGTTTCATGACTCCAAGTTCCTTCAATTATTTGTTCTCAAACCTGCCAAATGACTTTGGAAAGTACTAATATTAGTAATGTTCTTCTTTAGCAAATTTAATTTGCTGTGATGTTTTGTTGAAAAATAAAAACGTAATTTAAATTTATAATATTTCATTTTATTTAAAAACATATTCAACAGTATAACTATTTACAGGTTTTGGATTTGAACTCAGGTGTCATGATTCCAAGTTCTTTCAACTATTTATTCTCAAATTTGATAAATTACACTGGAAAGTACTTATATAAATAATGGTCTTTAGCAAATTTAATTATGATGTTTTATTTAAAAGTTAAAAAAGCATACTTTAAGTTTCACATATTTTATTTTATTTTTTAAAATAACTTTTTTTTACTTTTAGTTCACATCATTGATTTCCAGAAGATTTTGAGTTATAAATTTTTTCCTCATCTTTCCCCCACCCATCCCCCTAAAACAGCGATCCTACTGCATACCCCCTCCCCCAATCTGCTCTCTCCTATATCCTCCCCCATTACCTCTCTGACTTTCTGGTAGAGCAAGATGGATCTCCCTATCCCAGTGCCTGTATATCTTATTCCCCAGCTGCATGTAAATAATAATAATGATATATAGATATTTTTTTAACATATGATTTTAGAACTTTAAATTCTAGACTTTCCCTTCTTTCCTTGTCACCCACCCCCCACTGGAAAGACAAGCAATTCAATACAGGCTGTTCATGTGTAGTTATGCAGAACATCTCCACAATGGACATATTGTGTAACATTGAGGATATTTCCCTCCTTTCTATCCCGCCCTCTCCTTGTTCTATTCTCTACTTTGTCCCTGTCCCTTTACAGAAGTGTGTGCTTCTAACAACCCTCCCCCCCCATCTGCC
>CM053591.1:81881795-81904025 GCA_028646515.1 Pseudochirops corinnae
AATAAACAGAGTGTTCACTATATTGTGTAATCCAAACCCTAAAAGCTGTTCACAGTAGCATTCTGTTGGGAATCTGCTGGTGCATGGCATTACACTTGCCCAGGTCCACAGCAAGTCAGTTCTCTCTACCCACTCTTCTATCTAATATACCATGTTATTGAAATGAATTGATGTGATCAGAGAGGATCATAGTAAATTAGAGCTGAGATGAACCTTAAAGATGCTCTAGAGCACCCTCTTCATTTTAACTGAGGCCCAGAAAAATCAACTTATTTGCCCAAGTTTCCATAGGTAGCAAATGGCAGATATATAGAAATAAAGCAATTTCATAGGAGATAAGGAGCTATATATTTTTCTAGTTTTTCTGTAACAATAACAATAATAACTAACACTTATATAGCAGATATTTTGTACTAAATGCTTTATAGTAGTTATCTCATGTGATCTTTGCAACAAACTTAGGAGGTAGGTATTTTCCAAATATATGAACCTATTTTCTAAATCAGGAAACTGAGGCTGACAGAGATTAAGTGACTTGCCCTGAATCATTCAGCGTATAAGTGTTTGAGGCCAGATTTCATCTCAGGCCTTTCTGATTCCAGGCCTGGTACTCTATCCTCTGCACTACTAGAGCAATTTTTGTCCAGAAAAAAATTTTCTTTTAGTTTTTGGTAATGATTTATAGGATAGGGGCCACATTGAGAAAATTCACACAGTATAGTACCAAGTAGAATATTCTGGCAAACAGGCTTAATAAACGATCTGATGATGATGTGTTTTTTTCCTCATAAATTCCAACCCCAATAAAACCAATTATGAAATAAAAAGGTTTATCAACGTATTTTAACTTTTTCATGACTTCTCTTCACTCCAAAAATATGTAATTTTACTTTAAGATGAAGATGACTTAATTAAAGAACAGTAAGGCATTGTAGATAGGATCCACAGGTAGAATTTATTGCAGCTTGAACTCTTACAGAAGTAAATTACCTTACAATGGCTGGGTCCAAAAAGATTTTGGCTTAGTTGAGTCAGTGGAATTATTTATGGATCAAAGGGACCTATGGATGGTCCTTATGGGAATTTGTATAATAATAGAGCACTTTCATAGTGTCCTTCTTTGATGTTCTTAAAGAGTTTTTACAGACATTTTATAATTTGCCTTCATCACCTGGGAAGTAGGTTGAGAACAGGAATTAGCCTATTTACAGAGGAGGAAAAAGAGGTTTCAAGAATTTTAACCAACATTGTAGCATGACAGTGGAGACAAAATAAGACCTAGGTCTCTTTGTTTCTACTTGCCCTTCTTGGCTCCAGAGAGAAGAATTAAGAAAGAACAATGTATGGAAGTTATATGGAAGCAAATTTTACCCTCACTGTTAGTCTCTGTTATGGAGAACTACCTCACAGTAAGATTGTTAAGAAATAGAATGGGTTGCCTTTGGAAGCAGTGAGGCCCCTGTCCCTACAATACAGAAGTTTAAAAATTATTGCTGTATATGGTGGGAGTCTATATGTAAACCAAGGTTTAAATTTCTGCCACGTCTAGTCTAGTATAACTCTCACAATCAAAAGTTAAATATAGTAATTTTTTCTTCCCATTTCCAGATGGAAGTAATACCATGGCCCATAAATTCTATGGTTATGAACCTTCTTTTTTAATTGATTGATTGATTGATTGATTTTTTTGAAGTTCCTTTTAATGAAATTAGCTTGGGGGAAATTTGGTATGGGATCACTGATGATTGAAATGGAATCAGCGGGCACTGTCCCAGTGGATCATTATAGGTAGTTCAAGGTTTACCTGTGTTGCTAGTATCATACAATTTTGTGGACTCGGTAGTTAGGAAACCTCATTCATGTTCGGACTTTATGAAACTTTTACAAGTCTGAGCAGATTTCCCAAGTGAAGGATTTAGATTGTTATTCAGTTGTTTCAGTCATGTCTGACTCTCTGTGACCCCATTTGGGGTTTTCTTGGCAAAGATGCTGAAGTGATTTGCCATTTCCTTCTCCAGATCATTTTACAGATGGGAAACTGAGGTCAACAGGTTTAAGTGACTTGCCCAGGGTCACACAGCTAGTACGTATCAGGTCAGATTTGAACTTGGGTCATCTTGACTCCAAGGATGGCACTCTCTCCACTTCACCACCTGGCTGCCTAGTGTTTGAACTACTCAGTCTCCAATATTCTTTCTGGTGTTAGGTTTTTGAATTGGATAGATAAACTGAACATGTTTGTGATATGCCCATGACCTAACATGTATGTTCAGCTCCTTTTATGTCTGAATATTCACATCTTCAATTTGGCCAGTGGATGAATTCCACCTAAGCATTTCCCTCATCTTCTACCCTGATTGGCTAGGGTTTATCATCAGGAATTTTCCCATTGGATGACCTGTATTTTTTTATTAATATTCCTCAACTATGTCTTGAGCTAGATAAAAAAAAAAATTAGTAGGATAGTTTGAAAGTCCCACTTATGTGTTGCCACAGTCTCTAGGATAACTATAAGACTGTTCAACAGGTCAGTGAAAGTTACTCCACAACCTTACTTTAGACAGAAGTCACTGAGTACAGGACAGCTTGGTGGTGCAGTGGATAGAGTGCTGGGCCTGGGGTCAGGAAGATTTTATCTTCCTCAGCTCAAATCTGACCTCAGACACTTATTAGCTATGTG
The DNA here is from genome assembly GCA_028646515.1 of Pseudochirops corinnae. NCBI lineage: Eukaryota > Metazoa > Chordata > Mammalia > Diprotodontia > Pseudocheiridae > Pseudochirops > Pseudochirops corinnae. The sequence continues at coordinate 81,884,476 of CM053591.1, forward strand.
ACCCTGGACCAGTCATTTAACCTTATTTGTCAGTTTCCTCATCTGTAAAATGAGTTGGAGAAGGAAACAGCAAACCACTCTGGTATCTTGACCAAGAAAACCCCAAATGGGATCTCCAAATATTCAAACACGGCCGAAATGACTGAACAACGACACTGAGTAACCTTGCCTAGAGTCCTAACCAATCCGAAGGGGACAGAAATAAGCAGAGTCTGAGTAAGGGCACATCTGGCTGTACATCTATGTTGCTGGCCCAGATGTGATCACACCTACTTGTTAGCATCCTACAAGTATCATCCTTTCACCTGATACCAACATTGGATTGATAACAGTAGTAGCTGGCACTTGCTCTGTGCCAAATACTGTGTACCAAGCACTTTGCAAATATTATCTCATTTGATCCTTACAACAACTCTGGGGGTAGGTACTATTATTATCTCCATTTTATAGATGAGAAAACTGAGTCACACAGAAGTGAAGTAACTTGCCCAGGGTCACAAAGCTAGTAAGTATCTGAGGCCAAATTTGAACTCATCTTCCTGACTCTAAGCCTAGAGCTATCTGTCGTGCACCAAGCTGTCTATTGTTATTAGCATATTATGAATGTCAATTGTTTATCTTTAATTTATGAGACTTTAAATAGAAAGGGATATTAAGGAAAACATTTCCTAACAATTAGGAAAAGGGACAGTAATAGGGACTGGCAAGAATAATTTGAACTATTTAAAATCAGGAGGATGGGGCAGCTAGATGGCACAGTGAATAGAGCACTGACCCTGGAGTCAAGAGGACCTGAGTTCAAATGTGACCTCAGACGCTTAACACTTACTAGCCCTATGACCTTGGGCAAGTCACTTTACCTCAATTGCCCTGCCTTCCCCCCTGCAAAAACCAAAATAAAATAAAATAAAATAAATAAAATTAGGAGGAGCTGCTTTGTGAGGTAGTGAGATCAAGAAATGTGCAAGGGGAAAGTCCTGGATTCAAATCCTAGTACTTACTACTTGTGTGACTTTGGGCAAATGACTTTCCCTGTCTAAGTCTCAGTTTCTTTATCTTTAAAAGGTTGGGCAGGGGCAGCTATTTGCTGCAGTGAATACAGCACAGGCTCTGGAGTCAGGAGAACCTGAGTTCAAATTTGACCTCATACAATTAACACTTACTAGCTGTGTGACCTTGGACAAGTCACTTAAGCCTGACTGCCCTGCCTTCCCTCTTTCAAAAAGACAAAAAAATAAAATAAAATAAAAAAAAAGGTTGGGCTTAGACTAGGTGATTCAATCCTATTACAAGAAATGTTTTAACAAAGGTTGAATGATCAAGAGTCTGAAATGTTGTAGAGACATTTTCTTCGTTGAGTGAGATTACACTTGATTTCTTTCAATTCCAAGATTTGATGACTCTGCAACAAAACTAGGCAATGTTCCAATCTTGGAATAGACATCATATTCCCATACATCTGTACTAGTACTTAGGTTGTTCCCTGTACCTGGAATTCTGCCCTTTCCTCTTCATCAATTGAATTATCCAACCTTTAGAGTTCCCCTTAAATGTTATCACCTTCATGAAACCTTTCTTGACCCTTGGGTTGGTGATGACTTTCTCTTTTAGACCTTCCCCTTACATTACGCTGCATTTTGTAAATCTCTAATGTGCATTCTCATGTAACGTTATGGAGTGAAGCTCTCACATAGCTTCACCATGACTAGACTGTGTAATCTTCTTGAGGGCAAGGGCCATGCCTGTCTGGAATGGGGGGCTGCTGAGGTGTAGAGAGGAGAGGGCGGGGAACTTTTTTAAAGTGTGTATTCACTTAATAAATATCTGTGGATTGGTTATTTTTTGCTAATTACATAGCAAGCTAGTGAAAATAATTTTTTTTTCCCATTCTGATATTCTATAGTCATTCAAGAAGAGAACATTTACCAAGCAACTACTATGTGCAGAATTCCATGTTATGTATTTGTCTGATACATAGCATATTTTGCTAATATTGCTCATCAAATTAATTTAGAAATACCTATGCAGAATTCAGCTGAGACCAACAACAACAAAAGATTCTGAGCAGTCAAATTATGTCAATCAGTCAATTGCCATTTATTAGGCATCTAAATGTTGCAGGTGGCAGCTAGGTGTCGTGGGGGATAGAGTGACAGGCCGGGAGTTGGGAAGATTCCTGCCAAGGAGTCTTTTGCCAAGAAAGCTCCAAATGGGGCTGCAAAGAGCAGACACGACTGAAAATGACCAAACCCCCATGTTCCAGGCACTGTGTTGACCATGGGAGATGCAAAGAAAGGCAAAAAAAACCCCTGCTCTAAGGATCTCACAGTCTAATAGGATGTTACAAAGCAAGTGTCTGAGAGTTTATACACTTTATTTACAGGGAACTTCCTCAGGAACTTATTCAGCAACTCTTTGTGCACATTGTATACAACATTCTAACCAGGGGGGTTATCCAGCTTTGTAAGAATTTGCAAGGATACAAAATCAGAGAAGAGCAGATAGATTTGGTGTTACTACCAGAAGTCATACTTACAGGAGCAAGCAGGGCCAGCTGACAGCTTCACAGAGAGGGAAGAGGTAGAAAACCCATCCAGACAGACCCTAATGGAAGGGCACTTGGGACAAGGGCAGGAAAAGCAGGCTTACACACAAAGGCGTGTTCGAGCCAGCTCAGACCAGCCCGAGAGAGATGATTATAAAATTTTCAATGTGGGCATTAATATCTCAGAAATCAACTAACTCTACAAATCAGGACTGGATTTATAATTTTGCCGATTGTCTAGACTTGAGAAAGTGACGGAGGCGGCAGCGAGGTGGTGCAGTGAATAGAACACTGGCCCTGGAGTCAGGAGGACCTGAGTTCAAATTTGACCTCAGACACTTGACACACTTACTAGCTATGTGACCTTGGGCATGTCACTTAATCCCAATTGCCTTGCCTTCCCCCCTCCAAAAAAAAACCCACAAAAGAGAAAGTGATGGAGAGAATGTCAGTCATGCAGATTAGAATTAAAATGTATTGTGGAGATATTTTTCCCTTTTTGGAGAGCTGATAGTTAAACATTCACCAGCACACTGCTGCTTACATGTCTCAAAACACCCATTAACAAAACTGATATCCACAATTAATCTTGAAAGGTTCTTTTAATTTGCATTTTTCTAAGAGTTATTAAACGGCCTATACCAAGGGTGGCCTTATATACCACATGTGATCTTCTAGGTCTTTGGGTGAGACCTTCCAACTGAGTCTGGGTTTTACAGAACAAATCCTTTTATTAAAGGGATTTGTTCTGTGTAGTGTAGATTCAGTCAAAGGACTGTACTTGAGGACCTAGAAGGTCACATGTGGCCTTGAGGCTGCAAGTTCCCCATCCCTGGCCTATATCCTTTGACCTGGCAATAGCACTACTAAATCTGTTTCCCAAGATGATTAGGGAAAAGGAAAAGAACCTATATTTCTAAAATATTTATAACAGCCGTCTCTGTGCTAGCAAAGACCTGGAAATTGTGAGAATTCCTGCCAATTAGGAAATGGCTGAACAACTTATGGTGTGTGATTGTGAAGTAACACTACTGGGCTATAACGAGTATGAACTCAATGATCTTAAAAAAGCCCAACACAGATAGACATGCATGAAATAATGAGGAATGAAATAAGCAGAGAACCAAGAGAACATTGTGTATGGTAACAGTAATATTGTTTTAAGAATAATTGGGGAGACTAAGTCATTTTGACTATTACCAATACCCAAATTAATTCCAAAGGACATGTGAAGGAAGATCCACATCTGTATCCAGAGAAAGGACTGGTAAATAGAAGTGTTATAGAGTAGTTTTGCACATATATACATATTTGTGTCTAATGGTAGCCATCTTTAAGGTGGGGAGATGGAAGAAAAAAAAGAACAAAAAAGCATGATAACTTTATTATATATTTAAAAGGAATAGCAAGTTGTACATAATAAATTTGCAGCTTCATGTGCCATCATCTTTTTTTTTTTCTATTCTACTATAATAGAAATGCTTGTTTTATTTCTCAGGTTCAGAATAAAGAAAAATAAAAAAATACTAAAAAAATAGTTATCCGGAGACATCAACAAAGGACTCAAATACTCTTAGTAAAAGAAGGCAGTGAAAGGTTACATTGGAGAAAGTTTCCTATCTCAAATAGCTGAAATAAAAATTTGAAGTCCTTAATGGGGAAATTTTCAGCTACCTAGAAAACTTAGGTATTTGGCAGAGTTCTAATCAGCAATTTTGGCACTGAGGGAAAGAAGCACCAAAGATACCTTACAATCAAATGTAGTGGTTGTTAGGGAGACCCTGGGATTCTGCTATATGGGGAAGAGGCAGACTGGGCCACTGGCCCCTTTGTGGGAGTTACCAGGACACTTGCTCCCATTGAGGAAAACCTTATGATGCTAGGGCGGCCAATGCCCATGGAGAAGGGGTGTGACAAAATGCCAGGAAGGAGTTCACTTGGTGTTTGGTTATTGGAGGGAGGAAATGTACTATCTTGTAGCTTCCTACTTTGACTAGTTATTCTTGCTAACTAGTTTCTACTACCAAAGAAGTAAAGATGCTGTTAGAATTTAACACATTTAAAAAATGAATCAATTTTTAAATGAATCGTTGTTTTTTTTTTTTCTTTTTTTGGAGGGGGGAAAGGCAAGGCAATTGGAGTTAAGCGACTTGATCAAGGTCACATGGCTAGTAAGTATTAAGTGTCTGAGGCAGGATTTGAACTCAGGCCCTCCTGACTCCAGGGCTGGTGGATGCTCTATTCCCTGTGCCACCTAGCCACGCCAAATGAATTGTTTTTTAAAAGGTCTGTACTCCCTAGATGTCATCGTGTCCCCAGTTGCCTCACCTTGATTATTTGTGGCTCAGTCTCTCAGTGTTTTAGATATTTGGAGTCTAGGTTTTATAAAACATGCAGTCATATCCATGTTCTTTGAGTACGTGATAAAGACCGCATAGAACAGAGGAAAAAACACGTGACATGCTCCAAAAATGAAACAGGCCTCAGTGAAGGTAAGGGATGGAAAAGACTATTATTTAGAAAACACCTTTGCGGCCACAGAGAACCTGTTGCTTTCACCATCTTTCAGAGGTCCCAGTATTCTCAGTTTTTATATGCTTGCTTCTTTTCAGTTCATGTTCTTCCCTTCCCAATGTTCTTCCCTCTTTAGCCCCTCAAGGCTTTCTGGTATCTGTTTTCTCCCAGCAGTGGTTCTCCCAGGCAGTCATACTTCTATTTCAGGTGGCCTAGCAGATGCATCCAAACCACTTCTGACATGATACAAGACCAGTGACAATTGCAACTGACTTCAACCTAAGCACGCCTAACAGGAATGACTGTGAATCTCCTCTACCTGGGTCACAGATATGAACACAGCATATCTCCAAGTGACTATGGAAGCAATTCTAAGTAAGCCCAGATGTTTCTGAAATCAGTTCATCCATTACTGATTAACTTCTATGGTGTCCTAGCTTCCCCAGATGGGCTACCTAGGTGGTCTGGCTGCAGTTGCTATTGCTGCCGAGGCTTTGAAGTTCTTAAACATTGATTAAAACTAGACCATGTGTTTGTGTGCAACAGATAATGATAAAGTGATGCAACTATTTTCTATAATGTCATTTTTTTTTCAATGAGATTTATAATTTATGGTCAGGGCTGTGATGGAGCTAGATTGAATGGACCCTTAAGACCTGATTGTTAAATTTTCATTATATTTGTGCCTTAGAAATGAGCAAATACTATAAATCAGGATTCGATTCACTGTTTTGTTTATTGTCTACACTTAAGAAAGTGATAAAGAAAATGTTAAGAATACAGATTAAAATTAAAAGTGTGTCCAGTATACACATTTTTTCTTCTTCTGGAGAGCCAGTTGTTATACATTTTCCTGCACACTGCTGCTTATAGTGTTGGAGAGTTGACTGGGGACTTGAGAAAAAAAGTGATTTGTCCAGGGTCACACAATCAGGTTTATTAGAGGTAGGCCTTGGACTTCATTAGAACATTATTGAACCTGATTTTTGAGGTCAACTCTCTACTCACATGCCATCAAAATATGTCAAAGCCTAGACATCAAAAATTAATGTTGTTTTTTTTTTTAAATATCACCTTGGGAGCCTGTATACTATCATCGTCCAAAATATTTTTGTACATGTTTTTTGGGAATTGCCTCAAAGTCTTATTATAAACCACATCAGAAAGCTGTTACTGAGCACACACAAATATATATCATGTCATCAATGCCTTTCTCTCCAGGCAAACTCTGTGTGTGTGTATGTGTGTGTGTGTGCGTGTGTGTGTGTGTATGTATACATGTGTGTATGTATATGGAACTTCTCTTTTTCTTTTTCTCTCCCTCCTTCTCTCGCTCTCTTCTTCTTTCTCTCTCCCTTCCTTTCCCCCTCTCCTGCTCCTTCTGCTCCTGGTCCTCTTCCCCCTGGTCCTCCTCCTCGTCCTCCTCGTTGTCCTCGTCCTCATCCTCCTTGTCCTCCTCCTGCTCTCTCTCTTTCTCTCTCCCCCTCCCCCTGCCATGGTTGAAAAGTCACCTCTTACCTTGTCATGTATGGCCAATGTGTCTTTTGTTATAGTTGCTTTTTTAGTTTTGGCTTTGATTTCCTTCATTTTAGAATTAAGTAAGCTATTATGGAATATTATAGAATGAGGAGACCTGTGAATAATTAGAGGATGAACTTTCAGGTTGAAGGCCATTCTTTCAAAGATGAAATAAATACATACAGTAACTCATTGGGAGAGAAATAAAATAGTTCTTCCTCGCAGACTGTCAGGGTCTCACTGTGGTGCCCTTAAGCAAGTGCTGATACTGTTTGTGATCTAGAATATAACTATTCCATTTGCAGTGTCCTTCCTGGCAGGAAACACTCCAAGGAACTGAGAATGTATGAACTCGAAATGCTAGCTGCAGAAGAATGTAAACATGCAATCAAATCCAGCTACAAAAACACGACAGGATCCACACAGAATATGTGAATGATAGAATATTAGACTCTTTTATCATTGTCATTAAGAAGTGCCTCTGAGATGTGAAATGACCAGAAGTTAACACTAAATTTATGTTCCACAACTTTTAAAATGAATGCCTTGGCAGAAAGAAAAAAGTGAAAGTGTTTTGAATTGGTATCACTGGAACCAGCTGTGTGTAGGTACTATTACATTATTAATTAAAGATATTTTGATAACTAACGTGCAGAATCAAAGTTATAAATTCATTAGTTGTTTTAGAAATGCAAACTATTCAACTAGTTGGTTTGTCTTAGTGACTTTGAATTATATTTACTGTACTTTCCAGTGATGATTTGTCCACAGTAATTTGTATATGGATCTCATCTCCTTTATTAGACTAAGTTCCATGAGAGCTGGGATTATATCTTTGACTATATTTCTCCCAGTACCTAGCACAGTAATTTGTACATACTAGGTACTTAGAACCCCTTCCTGCACGTGGAGAGGAATATAACTTCATCTTGCCTCCAAATTCTTCACTGGAGTGGTTCCATGGTGATATGGAAATTGGGGAAAATCCACTGGTTTTCTATGTTTAGAAATGTGGTAAGCAAGAAAATAAAGAGACATGTGAGCATTATGGCAGGCAGACTTAATGTGATTATATTCTCTTGGTCTCTATTCCCAGCCCAGGCCACGCCTACCACCCATGGGGCCAAATGCATGAAACATTCACATATGGACCAAATCATCAGTGTATTGTGCCAGGAGGCATTTCTCAGTGACTACACAACCACATAAACTTGAAATTATATAATCACCATTTATGTCCACCCGTCTGTCATACTGGACTGGAGGAACACAGGGAAAAAAGAAATTGGGTTTAATATGGAGGTTGATCTGATGAAGGTAGAAATGGAATACATTAGTGAGAGAGGTGTTTGATACAGAGGACATAAGCTCAGGAGATACACAGATTTGTTTATAGAAAAGGAGACTGAAAGATATTGTGAAACAAGAGGGAAATTGGAATAGAGAAAACCCAAAAAGCAAAGCAAGCAGGTGTGTTGAAGCAAATGTTTTTTTTTCATACTGAAATTTTCAGTGTTGTGTTTTTCATATCAAGTTCTAAACTAGGGAACATAATTATTATTCAGTATCTTCTTGTTAAATTAAGTTTGAATTTTTAAACCATATTCTTCTGCATCAGCCTTAAAATATATAAGCATTTCTATTTGTGTTTAATCTAATTGCCATTCAGACTTCAGTTCTTTACAACAGAGACTACACAACTGTGATTAGATCATTAATTCAGTGTGCCAAGATGGTTTCATAGCCCTTTTACCCTTTTATGTTAAGAATATGGATGTGGAAGAGCGTGGTACTGGGTAGAAAATATTTTTCAGTCCTTTCTAATACAGTGACATGCTCTGATCCTGTTGAAATCAGTTCAAATGAAGACCTTAATTCTCTCATCTATAAAATGAAAGAGTAATTCTTAACATAATTGTTGGGAGAATTAATTATTTAACCTCAATAAAGAATTCCTGTGATGAAAAGTACCACCTAAATACAAGATGTGGAAACATTTATGGAATTAGTCCTAAATTCAGTTGTCTCAACCTGCGCTCAAAATCGAGGAAACAGATTTTGAACATGTTGTTTGATTTCCTTAAGCTTTGGATCAACATTCCCAGTTGAACATTTGTAGTTGTGTGGAATATACAGTAACTAAATAAATAAAAGAAAGACTAGCATAATGGGGGAATTAAAAAAAAAAAACAAATTCGTATGTCCAAAACAGAACTTACTATCTTTCTCTCTCTTCTGAATCAAAGGTACCACCATTCTCCTAGTGACCAAAGTTTCTAACTTTGGTGTCATCCTTAACTGAAGTGGTTTGCCATTTCCTTTTCCAGTTCACTTTATAGCTGAGGAAACTGAGGCAAACAGGGTTTAATGGCTTGTCCAGGATCACACAGCAAGTAAGTGTCTGAGGCTGGATTTGAACTCAGGTTTTGCCAACTCCAGGCCTGTTGCCATGTAGCTGTCCCCTCCTTAACTCTTCATTCTTACTCATCTCACGGATCCAATCCATTTCCAAATGATCATTTCTACCTTCACAATATCTATCCTACATAAATCTTTCTCTCTACTCTTATAGCTACAACCCAAGCTCTAGCCCTTTTTACTTCTCACCTAGACTACTGCAGATAACCTGATTGATGTCCCTTGTCTCGTTTCTACACACTGTAATCTGCCCAAGGAGATTTATTTTAATTTATAAATTTTAATTTATTTAATTTTTAATATATAGGATAAAACAAGCATTTCTACAACAGGATAAAAAAATCAGTTGCACATGAAATTGCAAATCTATTATGTATGACTCAATAGATATTCCTTTTAAATATACAATAAAGATTTGACTATGTTGCATCTTTCCCTCCATGAGTTAAAGTAACTCTTTATTCCTTCCATAACCAAATGTAAATTCCTTTGTATTACATTTAAAGCCCTTTCAGAACCTGGCTGTTTCTTATACCTTTCTGTCACATATTCTAAGACCCAGGTGCATTGGCCTATTTGTAATTCCTTCAACGTGACATGCCATCTCCTATCTCTTTGACTTTGCACTGTCTGCCATTCCTGGAAAACTTGATCCCCCTTGCCTCCATCTCTTCATTTCCTTTAAGACTCCACTCAAACTCCACCTGCTCCAGGAGACCTTTCTCATGTTGTCCGTTGGCTGATAGCTGCTAATATCTTCTATTAGGTTACCTTCAACTACTCTGTATATGTCTTTTATGTATCTAGTTATTTATATTCTATCTCTTTTATTAGAATGTGATATCCTTGAAGGCAGGGACTTTTTTTTTTTTAATTTAGCTTTCCTTTGTATTCCCAGCAAAGTGTTTGGTATGTAATAAGTACTAAATAAATTCTTGTTGATTGTTAAGGTTTAGCTTAGAGAAGACTTAGGATGGGATAGGGGATCATAAAAATAATTTAAATGAACTTTAAGGCTTATATATAAGATGCACATGTACCAGACCCTCCAGTACTTCATCGTAGTGTGGTTGCAGCGTAAGAGCTACCTCTGGGGAAAGCAGTAGTGACTCCTACATCAGAAGTAGTCTCAAATGATGGCATTAGTGACAGTGGTGAACAGAAGTGCTTGAAAAGTGCAGGAGCTGTAGGGATTGGGTTGCAACAATAATGGCAGTAGCAGCTATGGAAATGAACAGATAAAGCAACCAAGGATCCTGGGACACAGAAGGTCCATCTGCCATGGGTTCTGTCTAGTCTACCAAGACTTTCTAACTGGATCTTCAGAATTTTATGGTGTCATTTTGGAAAGTGAACTACATTAGGTAACCAATGACTATTTTCTGAATTCAATCACTAAAAGGGCTGGGGTGCTGACCTTAACTAGCCTTATTACTATCCTAAATAAATAATGTATATTTAAATGCTAATTGAAAATCCAAGATTGGGTGTAGGAGTGTAGTCTAATGCCATCAGGAAGAGCTAAAATGAGCCGGGTTCTGAAGTTCCCAGAAAAGCCTTCAAAATTGAACCTGGGACCATATCAATCCAGAGCTTAACTTCTAGTCATTTAGGTTACAGGTGGATGGGTGTCAGTCATTAATGGCTTCTATGGAAAACCATTCCAGAAGGTTAAACTTGTGTTTGTTAAAGCAGAATGATTGTGTGGAGATACAGGCAGAGTAAATATTAAATCATTAGGTTCTGTCCCATGGATGTAGGTTGGGATTAAGCCAAGAATTAGTTTCTAATTCTATTTTGATCCGATCTTGCTACTTCATGTGAATTCTTACCAAAATGCATATTTTGGGTGTATTCCTTTGTATTTCTTTCTTCAGAAATCAATTTCAGGAGCAACCGTTATGTTTTTTATGAGAATGAAGAGCTCCATGGAGGCTTTGTTCGTTGATATGTTTCATATGTTTCCATTTCCAGAGAAACATATTGATATTTTCCCAATAGGTTTGAGTTAGACACACACAGCTACCAAACTAACACCTGCTATTGAAGTTCAGATTAAAGGCGCTTTGATGAATAGACATCATTCCCATTATAAAATCAAAATTTTCTCATGTCTAAATGCCTCAGTTTCTTTGTCTGCAAAATGTGTATGATAATACCGGTGGTATATCACAATATTTATGCAATAAACAAATAATATGATTTATGCAAAGCCTTATAAAATCTATTATCCCACTATGTGTTTCACTACCACAAGCTAGAGGCTATATATGGTAAGGCAAAATAGAATTGAGAAAGTGAATGACTTTCAACTAAATCCCAAATAAAGCTGCCTTAGTTTCTCTGAAATAATGTACTTGGTGATCATTAATACCCTTCAGAGAGTTAACACTGATAACAAAATCCATTGTAATGTGAAGAGCAAGGGTGGGAAAATGAAAGAATTGCTGGGTTTGAATGCTTACTCTACATGTGTTCGGCCCTTCTAGCTTTGATCACAGGTTATAGAGCAGGTAGGGATTTTAAGAGAACATTTAGTCCAACTCCTATGTTAACTGCAAAACCATCCTTGCAGTTCACTATCATCAAAACACTTATTGGGGTGGCTAGGTGGCTCAGTGAATAGAGCACCAGCCTTGGAGTCAGGAAGACTTGAGTTCAAATGTGACCTCAGATGCTTAACACTTAATAGCTGTGTGACCTTGGGCAAGTCACTTAACCTCGACTGCCTTGTGTTCCTCCCTCCAAAAAGCAAAAAAAAAAACAAAAAAAACCACTTATTAACCACCTATGTGAAACATTGAGTACTATTAAATATTTAGTCCCTGTCCTGTAGATGCAGAAGATAGAAATTTGCGGAGATAATACTCACACATTCATACTACAGCATTATTCTCATATGTCAAATTTTAAAAGTTCAACTCTATTCACATTAAATACTAAATTTTTATAAATTCTTATAAATTGTTTTAGTGTTTGTGTGTACTTACATGTGTGTAGGTAAAAGAAAATAATTAAGCAGCAACTGCAATGATTTTACTATGTAGGCAATTTCTATTTTCATATGGATTAGGTACTCAGGGGTGGGGAACCAAGATATGGAATGTATTTCCACTCCACTAATTCAGAAACCTTGAGAAGTAATTCACATATAGCTTTACTTTCTTATGCGGTTTGAGAGCTGTAGAAAATTAGGAAATGATGATAACCTTGGTTCCCCTTTTTTTTACCACAAGATACTACTCTGCTGTTAGGGAGGTAGTCAATTGCCACTACTGAAAAGAGAGAGAAAATGTGTTTCTGGTGTTCAAAATTGGCATTTGGGATCTATTTTCCCATTTTCAGTGCCTTGTAAATAGTAAATGTGCATTGAATTGAGTAAAAGACTATGTTACAAATGATGATTGGGACTAACTGAAATAGCACAAAAATATGAATTAATACTAAGCTTAGGATCATAAAACTTGAGTTTCAAGGGACCTTTGAGATCATCTATCCAAGCCTTCTCATTTTACATATGAGCAAACTGAAGCTCAGAGAATAGAAGTGTCTTGCCTGAGGTTGTACAACTTATCAAGTGAGTGGCAGAATCAGGGCCATAACCCCCATTTTTTATTTCCTAATCCATTCTCTTCCTACTAAATTATTTCACACTATGGGTTAGTAGGCTTTGTGGACTAGCCAAAGAACCTAATCACCATTTATATCATTGTTTATATGGAAAATGTGTCTTGAGTTCCAAAAGAGTGACTTGCAAATGAACTTTGGGGGAGAAACTGTCAGTATGAATGAAGATAGCAGGAAAATTGCTAGTATCCAAGTGAGATAAATTCTATTATTTATCTCAATTTTTTGAAAAAGTAGAGGGAAGTAGAGTGTCCAATAAGAGACTGTACAGATCACAATCAATTCCATTTTATGAAGAACTGGTTCCAGGTGGGGTTGATAGTAGATCCTAAATTTGCCCTATCAGTCTAACCAAAGCCAAACATGCAAAAAACATGAAATTAAAAGAACCAAAAAAGAAAATTTAATCAAGTCAACTTGGACTGTGATATGGGTCAAATATTATTATTATTATTATTAAAAATAAAAACCATTGGAGTTGGTAGCTCTAGTTAGAACAAAAACTGAGTGTTATGGACTTCTCCATCACCAATTTTATGGTTTGTCCCCTATTTTTGAACCTTAACCTTTTTAATTTTATCTTTCTTTCTGAGAAAATGTCATATGATGGAAAATACAATAGCATGTGAGTTATTAATTTCATTTTTAGGCAGCTATAATTGTTAGAAAATTCTTCTTAAATGATGAACCTTAAATCTGTATGTGTGTGTGTGTGTGTGCATGAGTGCATGTGTGTGTCTTTTCCTCTAGTATCTACTCTAATAGAAGAGAAGGGATTGTGCCTCAGATAACGATTTTATTTTTGGGACAAGCTGACATGGCTTGGATTCAGATTTCTTCTTTGTCATTTATTCTGGTGATTCAGCTGAACCAAAATTTTGATTTCCATAAGCTGAACTGCAGCTTAAAAGGGCAACTACACTTGGGATTTCCTTGCCAAAGATACTAGAATGGTTTGCCATTTCCTTCTCTAGTCAATTTTCCTCCCAATTCTATATTATATATTGTTTTTCAACATTAATTTTTGTAAGATTTTGAGTTCCAAATTTTTCTCCCTCCCTTCTTCCCTCCCCCCCAAGACAGCAAGCAACCTTATTATATAGGTTATATATAATTGTTTATATATATATATATATGTATATATAGACATACACATACACACACACACAAACACACACACATACACACACACACACACACACACATACAATCATGTTAAACGTATTTCCACAAAGGGAAAAACCATGAGAAAGAAAAAAAAACCCAAAAAACCAAAAAGTGAAAATAGTATGCTTCGATCTGCATTCAGACTCCATAGTTCTTTCTCTGGATGGGGATAGCATTTTCCATCATGAGTCTTTTGGAACTGTCTTGGATCATTGTATTGCTGAGAAAATCTAAGTCCATCAAAGTTGGTCATCACACAATGTTGTTGTTACCGTGTACAATATTCTCTTGGTTCTGATTATTTCACTCAGCATCAGTTCATGTAAGTTTTTCCAGGCTTTTCTGAAATCTGCCTGCTCATCATTTCTTGTATAACAATAGTATTCCATTCCATCCATATACCATAATTTGTTCAGCCATTCTCCAATTGATGGGCATCCCCACATTTTCCAATTCTTAGCCACCATAAAAAGAGCTGCTATAAATATTTTTATACCTGTGGGTCCTTTTCCTTTTTTTGTGATGTCTTTGAGATACAGACATAATAATAGTATTGCTGGCTCAAATTGCTCTTCAAAATGGTTGGAGCAGTTCACAACACCACCAACCAACCATCAGGGTTCCAACTTTCCCACATCTTCTACATTTATCATTTTTCTTTTCTGTCACATTAGCAAATCTGATAGGTGTGAGGTGGTACTTCATAGTTGTTTTAATTTGCATTTCTCTAATCAATAGTGATTTAGAGCATTTTTTTCATATGACTATCGATAGCTTTAATTTCTTCATCTGAAAATTATTTGTTCATATTCTTTAACCAATTATTAGTTGGGGAATGACTTGTATTCTTATAAATTTGATTCAGTTCTCTATATATTTGAGAAATAAGGCCTTTGTCAAAAACAATGACTGTAAAAAATGTTTCCCAACTTTCTGCTTTCCTTCTATTCTTGGTTGCATTGCATTTGTTTAAGGCAAAAACTTTTTAATTTAATGTAATCAGAATGATCTATTTTGCGTTTCATAATTTCTCTAACTCATTTGGTCATAAATTCTTTCCCTCTCCATAGATCTGACAAGTAAACTATTCTTTGTTCATTTAATTATTTATGGTTTCACCTTTTATGTCTAAATCATGATCCATTTCAACCTTATCTTGGTATAGGAGATGAGATGTTGTTTTCCCAGCAGTCTTTTCAAAGAGTGAATTCTTATCCCAAAAGCTAGAGTCTTTGGGTTTATCAAACAGTAGATTATTATAGTCATTTACTACTGTGTCTTGTGTAACTAACCTATTCCATTGTTCCATCACTCTATTTCTTAACCATTCCCAAATAATTTTGATGATTGTTGTTTTATTAACATAGTTTTAGATCTGACACAGCTAGGCCACCTTCCTTTGCTTTTTTTTTTTCATTAATTCCCTTGAAATTCTTGACCTTTTGTTCTTCTAGATGAATTTTGTTATTATTTTTTTCTAGCTCTACAAAATAATTTTTGGTAGTTTGATGGGTGTAGCACTGAATAAGTAAATTAATTTAGGTAAAATTGTCATTTTTATCCTATCATCTTGGCCTACCCATGAGCAATTAATATTTTTTCAATTGTTTAGATCTCACTTTGTGTGAAAAGCGTTTTATAACTGTGTTCATATAGTTCCTGGATTTGTCTTGGCATATATACTCCCAAATATTTTATATTGTCTACAGTAAAATGGAATTTCTCTTTCTATCTCTTTTTGTATCCTGCAACTTTGCTAAAATTGATAATTGTTTCAAGTAGTTTTTTAGACGATTCTCTAGGATTCTCTAAGTGTGCTGTTATATCATCTGCAAAGAGTGATAGTTTTGTTTTCTCATTGCCTATTCTAATTCCTGCAAGTTCTTTTTCTTCTCTTACTGCCAAAGCTAACATTTCTGGTACCACGTTGAATAACAGTGGTGATAATGAACATCCTTATTTCACCCTCATCTTATTGGAATGCTTCCAGCTTAACCCCATTACATATAATATTGGCTGATGGTTTTAGATAGAAACTGCTTACCATTTCAAGGAAAATTCTATTTATTCTTATGTTCTCCAGTGTTTTTAATAGGAATCGGTGCTGTATTTTGTCAAAAGTTTTTTCTGCTTTTACTGAGATACTCATATGATTTCTGTTGTTTTTTTAATTGCTATGGTCAATTGTGCTGATAGTTTGCCTAATAGTGAACCGGCCCTGCATTTCTGGTATAAATCTCACCTGGGAGGGAGAAAAATTTGGAACTCAAAATCTTACAAAAATTAATGTTGAAAAATAATATATAATATATAATTGGAACAAATAAAATATCATAAAGTAAAAAAAAAAAATTGACTAGAGAAGGAAATGGCAAACCATTCTAGTATCTTTGACAAGGAAATCCCAAATAGGGTCATGAAGAGATGGATAGGACTGAAACAACTGAACATAGATTAAAATAAAAACAAAAAACAAAAAACAAAAACCCACCCAGAACCTTAGACTGTGCACAGTCTGAAAGTTCTGGCTTGATCTGATCAAAGTACTATATATCAATATTCCAATAGGAAACAATTTTTAGCAGCCCTCACATGTGTGAATCATAACTTCCATTTTGTTTATGCCACTGGATAGGCTGGTGAAAGTTCTAATTTGCATCTGAATGACCTTATGAACAAAGCAGAATCAGGAAACCAATCTAATCAGCACTTTAGGCTCTGATTTGATAGCTTAAGGGGAAGGGAAAGAGTGAAATGGTAGGGAAAGAGGGAAGAAAGGCACTTCTGGAAACAGGTCTTTAAATTGTGACAGCCCTTTTTTTTTTGAAGTGTTAACTCCCAGAATCACAGACGTGAATAATCAAATATCAGAACTAACACTAAATATACTTAGGAATATTTGTTGTTTTGTATTTTCTCTGGGCAAATCTTATTCCAGCTCTAGCCCTAGTTTTTCAGTCCGGAATTGAAAAATTCTTGCCTCCTCCCTAACCCATAATCCAGTCTCAGAATATCAACAGGTAAAAATGTTTGACACTTTTTTTTTTCCCCTTAAAAAAAGAAACAACAACAAACCTGGCCAAGTAAAGAGGGAGTGAATTATTTTTCCTTTAAACTGCTTTCTAAATTTCTGCTGGATCCTTTTCATGCTTCTTTGCCAATGATTTGCCAATAAGTCCACATTGCAAATTTCAGTGCCAAATATGAAAGCTCAGGCAAGCTGTATGGCAGAGGAAATGCTTTTCAAAAATCATCATTATAAATTAGACTTTTGTTTTTTCTATTCATTTTAGTGTGTGGTGATATCATAGTTCATCTGCTCCTCCTATGTAATTAAGCTCCAAGCCAAAATATCTCATAATTGCAAAAAATTGCTTAAGCAAAATATGATAGATCTCTTGAAGGGGTTTCTGTGCTTTTCGAACCACAGCTCTTATTGCATGCCAAATAATATATCTTTGCCAAGATACACTTTGGATAGGGCACTGATTTGGGGTAGCTTATGCAACAATTTTTGAAAGAGAGGAAATTCACCAAAAATATAGTTTAAAGAAATTAGAAATAACTTAGAAGCCACACATAAAACAATTAGATAAAAAACATTTGTACTATCAAGTTATTACGTGATAAAAAACAAGCTCCTGCTTGTTTTAACTCTATGTAGTAACTTACACCTGAGAGTGCTTAGTAAATCTAAAACCACAATGGGGATGGAACGCTGTTAAAACTGGTACTAGTTCTAAGCACAATGGAATTGGCTGGGGACAAAATGTTCTAGTACTGACATGTTAATGAATATTTTTGACAAATTTAGCTATAACCATGTCTAAATTTTGCTATGTGTTATGGACAATGCTGGTTTTCCATTACAACAATGTTCATTTATAGCTGGCTCTTACAAAGAGAACTTTGACAGTGACTTTGTGTTCTTTGTTTCTCTATGTTCTTATGAATGGGCACCATTTTCATTAAAGAACTAAAGTCTATCTCAATATCTGATTGTCTCAGTTTCCACAACTGCAAAATGAGAACAATGATATCTTAGTTATCACTTCATAGGGTTGTTATTATTTCTATTGTTGCGTCTCATTCTCATTTTTTTTTGGACGGACTTCAGATAGAAGTGGTCCTGGGACAGATCATTATTCGCCATTATTATTATAAAATTAACTTTTTAAATATTATTGCATAATGTTTTGTATAATTCAATAGAAGTAATAAGCTTATTTTTGTAGACTCGTTGAAAATATCCTATAGACAGCTTCAGTAGCAGAAAGGAGGATGTAGGGATATGTAACATCCTATTACAATATGGTTTTAATTTCTAACATGATGTTAACAGATCTCTATATTTTGAAAGCTTTTCATTCCACATAGTTCATATGAGTATTCATAATTATGTGATTGGCACATAGTAGAAGCTTAATAAATGTTTATTGCCTATCCGCTATACAATATGGTTATGTCTACTAAAATGCTAATCATAAACTTTTATGGATCAAAACTTTGTCCAAGAAATTGTGAATTATAGTTTTGTTTTTTTTTTCCTGTAGCAAGGCTCTAGTTCCAGTACTGTCTACTTTAAGGTCTGCTTTAAAGAAATTTCTACATTTTTTTGGTCTTTTTGGAGGGAGGAAAGCAGGATAATTGGGGTTAAGCAACTTGCCCAAGCTCACACAACTAGTAAGTTTTAAGTGTCTGAGGCCAGATTTGAACTCAGGTCCTCCTGACTCCAGGATCAGTGCTCTATTCACTGTGAGCTGCCCCATTGAAGTTTCTATTCTAAAAGGGAAAACAACACATATAAGGGAATGAGTTAGAAATGAGAGTCACATATATGACTACACGGAGATGGTTTTGTTTGGAGATGGCCAGGAAATGGTACACTGATCTGGTTCAGGGTAACATAAAGTACAGACTCATTAGTTAGAGCCCAGGGTTTGAAAACATGAGTCCGTCAAGAAGAGGAGGAGGAGGAGGAGGGCCAGAGTGTAGCCAGCATGATTTGAAGATGCTTAGGAAGTAGTTTAGTTGTTTAGATCTTGACAAGATAAGATGAAAGCTCATCTATCAAAACCTTGAGTTCTAGGTACCCTTCATTTGTGGCAATTTCTTTTTTGACAATTCTTTATCGACATATTGTTGACTGAATTTACTTAGATATTGCTTGTGGATGGAATTTTAATTTGACTCTTGATTCATAAGTCATTTTGTAAGTTCCATCTGCAGATAAACTACTGTCAATTACATTAAACAAATTCAATGTCATTAGCCTTTACTATTGTTTGAAGTGGTTAATATTTATTCTAGAAATAGGTCTCTTATAGTTGTTGTCTTCTTCTCTTTATATGCCTTCTTATCTCTCTTCTTCTCTTCTTCCTCCATTGTCATCATTGTCTCTTCTTCCTCCTCCTCCCCCTTTTCCTCCTCCTCCTCTTCCTTTCTTCTCCTTCTCCTTCTCCTTCTCCTTCTCCTTCTCCTTCTCCTTCTCCTTCTACTCCTTCTCCTTCTCCTTCTCCTTCTTCCTCTCCTTCTCCTTCTTCTCCTTCTCCTTCTCCTTCTCCTTCTTCTTCTTCTTCTTCTTCTTCTTCTTCTTCTTCTTCTTCTTCTTCTTCTTCTTCTTCTTCTTCTTCTCCTCCACCTGCTCCTCTTCCTCCTCCTCCTCCTCCTTCTCCTTCTCCTTCTCCTTCTCCTTCTCCTTCTCCTTCTCCTTCTCCTTCTCCTCCTCCTTCTCCTTCTCCTCCTCCTCCTCCTCCTCCTC
>CM053591.1:81904125-81956191 GCA_028646515.1 Pseudochirops corinnae
GGTTTTCCTGACTCACGGCCCAGTGCTTTATCTACTGTGCTACTCAGAAACCTCAGAGATAATGGTTGAATAAAATATTTTAAAAGTACTTCTCAAACATTACAGTGCTATAAAAATGCTAATAATAATGATCATCATCCAAGAAAGGAGAAGACTAAAGGGTAACTTGATAGCTACCTTTGAGCATTTGAAGGACCAAAATGTGGAAGCAACATGCAAGCTCTTTGCCTTAATTTTATAGGGTAGAACTATAACCAATGGCTGTCACTTGTAAAAAAACAAAACAAAACAAATTTTGATTGAACATGAGTAAAAAACCTCAGAATTACACCTGTTAAAAAATCTTGTTCTTTGTTTTTCTTTTCTTTTCTTTTTTTTTTGCTTTTTGGAAGGGGTAAGGCAGGGCAATTGTGGTTAAGTGACTTGCCCAAGGTCACACAGCTAGTAAGTGTTAAGTGTTTGAGGCTTGATTTGAACTCAGGTCCTCTTGACTCCAGGACCAGTGCTCTATTAATTGCGCCACCTAGCTGCCCCGAAAATCTTGATCTTTGAACAAAAACTAAATGACACTGATGAATTGACCTAGATTGCGTCTGAGGTCACTTCCAACTCTGAAATTCTGTGATTCTTTTAAGATGTCATGCAGTACAATGGCTTCTTCTCATGAAGAAGCCCTAACTTTCTCTTCTAAGTCAGAATTTAAAGTTGATATTCTAATTCTCCCCCTTTTTTAGTTAATTTATTTATTTTTAGTTTTAAACATTCACTTCCATAAGTTTTAAATTTTCTCCCCCTTCTTCCCTGCTTCCTTCCCCAATGTGGCATGCAATCTGATATAGGCTCTCATTCCTATTGGACATATTTTCACCTTAGTCATGTTGTAAAGAAGAATTAGAATGAAGGAGAGGGACTATATATTGTGTACAATGGGTCTCCTGGTTCTGCTCACTTCACTCAGCATCAGTTCATATAAGTCATTCCAGGTTTTTCTGAAATCCATCTGCTCATCATTTCGTACAGCACAGTAGTATTCCATCACATTCAGATACCACAACTTGTTCAGTTATTCCCCAATTGATGGACATCCCCGCAGTTTCCAGTTCTTGGCCACCACAAAAAGAGCTGCTATAAATATTTTTGTATATGTGGGTCCTTTCCCCATTTTTATGTTCTCTTTGGGATAAAGACCTAGAAGTGGTATTGTTGGGTCAAGGGGTATGCACATTTTTATAGTCCTCTCTCTCCAGAATGATTGGATCAGCTCAGAGCTCCACCAGCAATGCTAATTCCCCTTTCTTATATGACATTTTGGAAATTTATTCCTTGAGGAAGGAAATAAAATATTATTTGAAGTATTGACTGGTGCCTTTTTTAAAATTTCATTTGATTTTGTCTCTTAAAGTAGAATAACTGCCCTCTTTTTTTTTTTTAAAAGAAGTGATTATTTGTGGGGCACAGGGTAAGAGATTTAAGGTTTATGTTTCTTGCTTTTGTACTGGCCAGCATACATGCTCTTCTTTAAAAACCACAGCTCACTATTGTCGTGTCAATGAGGAAAATTATCACCATTCACATTATCATAACCTGCCAATCAGACATGCTTTGTCTGTGTAAAATACAATGACAAAACATATAGAGGAAAAGTAAACAACTTATGTGCATGTGTTTTCTCTACACAATGCTAGACTTCATATTTGGACATAAATCTGACATCAGGATGAGCCATTAATTATTTGTTTTTCATCCAGAAGTTTTGGCATTATGTGTAAACAGTGACACAATAGGCTTGACAGTCTAGTTACCTTAATATGAAAGGTTGTCTTTTTTTCATGATTATGGTCATGTTAACTGTGGTATTCAAGAAGGAGATAGCTTTTTATGGCTTGTATGGGCCAATGATTGACAATCTTTCAGAAGTGGACTAATTCCCATTTTTGCAAAAAGAGAATCAGTAGCCCTGAGTGGTCTAGGACACTCATAAAGCTTTCCAGTATAAAAATATCTCTTCCATAATCCCACCAAGGGGATATTCATGTGAACTAGCAAGTTCCTCTTTTAAACCCTGGGAAAATTTCATTAATTACATAATCAGATTTCTTTTTATCTAATATCTGGCTAAGTTCATTTGCCCCAAAGAAATTGGGGTTTTGATGGGGGAGGGTAATGATTTTGAGGCATATGCACTTGAAGAGAGAGCAGACCTGAATGGGGTGCCATGGTATAAAGATTTATATGGCCAGATGGCAGCACAAGGCTACAGGGCACTTAGGGAATAGGAAATAAGGTCACCAAAAGATTGGAGAATGCTACCTCCACTATACGATTTATATTGCTTAGGGTTCTAGTAGTGACAGTGCCCCATGAGCCATAGAATATCATGTCTTATGCCTATTGTAGTCCTGTGCCTAGGGTTATAGGTGTTTGATGTAAAACAAACACCCAAAGGATGACTAAAATTTTCACTTTTCATTGGAATACCAAGACTTGTGTAGCAATAGCCTTATAGAGTGTCTACATAGAGTCCATAGGTAGTGTTATGGAAAGAAACAGAAGATATGGTCACTGACATAAAGGAATTTATGATCAAAACAGAAAATGGTGTGAGAGAAATTCTGAAGGTTTTCTTCTTTGAATAGGTGTCTACTATCAAATTAATTTTAAGTTATACATCAGGAATGTATTTGGGAAATGCCTCATGCGAACAAAAATGAATGCCTTGTTTGAATAGGCAACACATCTTTGGATTATTATGCCATTATAAACTTTGTTTGGATGTGTCATTGTGGTTCAAGATATTTTCCCTGTGATGTTCTTTGTATCACATATCTGAATGACAGGAGAGTCTCTGTGGTAGGCTTAAGGAATGTTTATATTTCTCAAGTTTATTTATCAGAAAGCATAATGACCTATTGCATTGTGGGTGATTTATTTAGTGCTAACAATTCCAGAACTTAAGACTACAGGTTCAATATTTCAACGGCCTATTTGTGATCCTTGAGGGGTCACCTACATTTATCATATATAATTCCACAACTGTAATTACTGAGAAAAATAATAATAAAAGCATTTGGAGTCTCCTTGCCGAAGTCCCCACTCATTCTTATTTCAGGGCACAGAGAGCTACATAAAGGAAATGAGCATTTAAAACATACAGTTAAAGAGACCAAAGAAATTCTAGCAGAAGATTCATTGTTTGTGGTACTCTCCCTGTCAGTGTTTTGCTGCCTCCTTAAGGCTTATCAAAATTTTAAGACATTTAGCATGTGAGGGCTATGAAGGGAGTACAAAGGCAGTACATTACAGTGGAATGAGTATAGGATGTAGAGTGAGGAGATTTGGGTTCAAATCGTGGCTCTATTATTTATTATCTAGGTGACTTTGGGTAAATCAATTAATCTTTTTGAGTCTTGCTTCCTGAAAGAAGGGTCTGGACAAAATTATAGATTTTAGATCTTGAAAATGTTATAGAGATCATCTCCCACTTTTTACAAGGAGGAACTGGGATCTAGGAGGGTTAAATTACTTGTCTAGGGTCATACACCCGGGATTTGAACTCAGATCTAAGTCCCAGTTCTAATCATTACTCCATGTTGCCTATGAGATTTGTTCTGTGCTATCTTTCTACTATAAATCTAGGAATAAAATACAGATGTGTCTGTTTTTAATATTCAGGTTCAAAAACCCAACCAAAGCATGAAAGATTATAGGGAGAGACATACTTTTTGCTCCCTGAATCAGAGAATAGTTTTGAGCCAAGCATGTATTTTCTTTCTCCCATATTGGACTTGAACATACCACAGGCACCACCAGGTTATAGTAGAAAATTGCCAACTTCCTCATTATAACAGGATGTATAAATACTTATTATTTGAGGATTATGTTTATTTAATTAAATTTTCATGCTCATATAATAATATAGCATAAACTATATCTTATCAAGGTAGACAATGCTGAGGATATTGTAGAAAGCATTGTAGAGAGTATGGGTAAAGGCTGGATTAGCTGGTCTCTGAGATAAGATTTATATGGTACTTTAAGGTCTGCAAAGCACTTCACAAAAAATTATCTCATGTAAAATAGATGCCATTAATATTCTCGTCTTATAGTTGGGTAAATTGAGGCTTACAGAAATGACATGACTTTCCCAGGATCACATGACTAGTAAGTGTCTAAGGTGGGATTTAAATTCCAGTCTTCCTGATTCCATGTCAACTAGCTCTGAGACCTTTTTTTGGTTCACTCTGAGATCCCACATAACTCTGAGATTCTTTGTTTCTGTGACTGGATAATCTCTTAAATATTTTTTTCAGCTTCTAGTCTGATTCTATGAACTTAAACTTCTTGGGAAAAGGGCCCACTTCACTTGAGTTTTCCTATCGCAAGTCCCTAAAATACATAGTAGGTGTTGAATTAATGTTTGAGGAACTGTTAAATAAATTTTATCCCAAAGCAAGGGATACTTTGAACAATTTGTACAAATAAAAGCATAAAACAGACATGGGGATACAGGTCTGTATTCCTCACTGCTGGTGAAGCTGAAGGTGGTAGATTGCTTGAGTGATGGTGAATTCAAAGCTGCAGAAGGGCTAAAGAAGACTGAGTATGCGCACTAAATCTAGTGAGTCCCTGAAGCAGCAGAACACCATGCTATCTAAGAAGGGGTAAAATGAGCCAGCTCTTAAATAGAACAGGTCAAAGCTTGCATGCAGGTCACCAGGGGGATTAACCTGTCCTTTGAGCATGGGGAACATACAGATACCCATCTGAAAAACAAACAAAAATATTTCATTTTAATTGCTCTGCCATAAGTAAAAGACTGAGAAGTGCTATAGCTATGTAGAAGAAAAGGATAGGAAGACAGTGTGGTGTAGTAGAAAGGGAACTGAACCTGTACTCTGTGAAGATGGATCTAATCCTACCTCTGACCTTTGGACCTTAGACAAGTTCCTTCACATCTCTAGAACTCAGTTTACTCATCTATAAGATGGTGGTGGTGGTGGAAGGAGGCAATGATTTCTGATGTTTTTTTTCTGTTCTTTACCTATAGAAATGCACACTACACTGCCTAGAATGTCAAAATAAATTAGAGACTCTTGTGATAGAAGAGTAAGGCTTCAGGACTGCACTTCCATTACCTTCAAAGTAAACTTATTAGGCTTGCTTATACAATTTTTAAACTATATTTTAAAAATTTGAAATATAAATGCAATTATCATTTATATTTCACTGGTGAGAAGAATGAAAACTCATTAAGAAATAAAGTGTGTTCAGGGAGTAATATTTCTTTTCTTTTTTTAATTTTTAAGAAATCCTTTTCTATTTTCAAGTGAAACAGGACACTAGACAACACAAAGGAATGAATTGTCCTCATGGGTGCTCAGGCTACAGTTTTCACTATGTTAATGAGTGTAATGAAAATCCAAAGACAGGAAAATCAAAGAAATCAGGCTATATTGAGAATCTGCAGTTGGCTTTGTAACCTCCCATCAGCAATATCCGGTTATTTCTTTCCATTGCTTTTAATTTCTCAGTGATTCAGCTAATTCTGGTTTTTCAGCATATAATTTCAGGCTTGAAGCATGACCAAAAAATACATGAAAATATGTCAGTCACTTAATGCTCTGCAGTGGGTAACTAGATATAGGGAGAGATTCCTATAAACAGCTGGTTTGATGGGGGCTAGTACATTGTTTTTCTTCAGTCACCTGCTTAGAAAGAAATCGGCAAGACGCCTTCACACTATAGATCTGAAAACAAAAATTAAACAGGCATCTCTGCCCACTCAGTCTTTGCCTCTGACTGCCCACTTTGATTTGTTATTTTGCAGTTCTCGATAAATCATGTTTTAAGCATCGATATATTTAGAAGGAACATGTGTTAAACCACTTGCCTTGTGGTAGGATGACTTAATTTTACTTATTTATAAATAGATTAACAGACTCATCAAAGAAATGGAAAATTTGTGACATATGATGGTGTGGTTTCCTTATCTCACATGGAACGAAAGCTTCTTTGTACCAGGATTTGGAAGGCAAAAGAAACAAATGAGCAGAGTATTTTAGGAACGGCTCAAAAGTAAGCCAGCAGTAGAGAGCCAAGAGCGCATCCCCTCAGAGAGGTGGCAATCCTGCCACACACTCTTAATTATACATTTCTGTCTTTTTAAGGCTTAAAGTTGCTTTTTCTTGATCTCTTTCCTTTTTTCTTGGCAGGAGAAAGCCCCAGAAATCAAAGCGCTTTCTCTTTGCAGTTGGGAGCATTAGAGGTTTTCCCTTGCTAAACCAATGGCTCAGAGAGGAAGACTAGGCTGAGTCAGGTTTATGCTGCTTCCTTCCTTAGGGTGCTCTAAGAGGGGTACCCACTAATCCTTCCTGCCCCATAGCTTAGTGCCATTACCAAGGTGCTATTGTGGTAAGGGTCTGATGTGAGCCAGCTTGGGCTTCTAGGAATAATAGGTTCACATCCTTGCTTAGATTACTTGGTTTTTTAGTCTTCAAATACAAAAGCACCTTTACATGTTGATTACATGATGGAAATCTTTTGGTGAGAGAAATTTAAGAACTTAAATCATCCCTTTCTGACAGTTGACAGACTTGGCTGTCTACTCTATTGAAGTTCCAAAGCTCATTTGAGGGACCCTCTTACAGTGGCTGCTCCATTTATTCTGTTAGCTAACTGTAATAACATTTCTCATGCTTTGGACCTATGTTTTAAGATCACATTCTGTTGGATTAGGATGTATAAAAGAAAGCAGTGGCTGGTAGCCTTTGCCCAAGAATCGGTCACTGAAGTATGTTTTTTATCCTTGTGCCATACTTTCAAATGACCTGATAGGCCAGAGTCCTTGCCTATCTTCATCTCTTGAGATCTCTTCAGAGATAAAGTATGTTCAGGGAGCAAGATAACTTGCTGTTTTGATGATCTCCTGGTGCCTTTTTGTCTTCCTCATAACCTTGGTAAATCTCTGACTTCAATCCCCTGACCTGAACTTCCAGGCCAAAAGTTTTATTGGTTTGGTTTTGTACACAGGGTGTAGAGCATCAATAATAACGTGGTACCATTTTTTTTGAGACAGTAGGATATGTGTAAGAATCTCTGTACACAAATTTATCATTAAAGCCCCAAACACACGGAGCTTTTGCCCAGTCTGGCATCCTGTCTGACAAGTCCATTTTAATATCACCAATACCTAAGCAGGACAATAAATAATAAACACCAAAATAGCATTTTTCTATTGAAAACAAGAGAGTGATCATGGCACAATGTAAAGAAATCTGGAACTGAAATCAAGGGAGCTATATTCAGACTATGGCTGTGACAATATTTCTGTGATAAGACAAATTGCTTCCCTTCCCTGAGCCTCAATTTCCTCATCTGTAAATGGTATTATACATAGCGTCTCACAGGATTACTGTGAGGGAACATGCTTTGTAAGCCTTAAAACACTATGTGTATGTGAGTCATTGTCATTATTACTAATGATTATAATAACATTATAATAAGCTCAAGGCTATGAAGGAAGAAAAAAGAAAAAGCAGCACCACCTAGCTCTTAAAGCTTCGTGGTGTAATTAGAAGAATTAAAACTCAACGATCATCCAAACACCAAGATAAAAAGAGAGCAATACATTTTCAGTGAGCAACAGTGCAAAAGAAAACAGGATGTCACTGAGATGTATGACAGCAAACAATGTTGGGATGGTCATGGGGTGAGAATGGGGATGAGTGATAGACAGACTGAGTGATCTGTTGGCATTGACACAATGTCAAGAAATGTAGAGAAGTCTTCCCAGCTTCCTGCGAAGGATTTATGAGAAGACCTAGATAAGAGTGGTACGGACTGAGAAAGAATGGATGGGTTGATATTTGTACCACTGGGGTGAGTAGTCTCCTGGTGAGATCACAAATCCTTCCAAATCCAGAGGTGATTTTGGCAGGAGCTCCGTGAGTAAAGGATACATCTACTGTTACCAATTGGCGCTTGCAAATTCACTAATCTAGATTGAATTTTATCTTATAATGGGATAGATCCTTTGACATCAGTTTCACCATTAGAGGAATAAAAGTAAAATGCAAACAAGAAGCTAGACCTCTGACCCAGAAGCAGATTTTCTGTCATAAAAATATAAAATAAGTGAGTGGGCTTCACATGGAAATATGATAGATGTTATCTTTGTTTAATAAGCAGCACTTTCAGTCACTTCTTCTTCCCTCCCCTCTTTATGACACAAATTCATTTTTAAATTTTATGAGATGTCAAACTTCCTCCAGCGGTGTGAGGAATAGCTGGAAGGCTGTGAGGAAAGGGTTTCAGGCAATGATTGACACAGAACAGTAGGGCATGTGCTTTTCTGACAAGCCGTAAATTCTGAAGTGAGTTACAATATACAGGTGTTTCTAAGGAAGGCTCTGACTAGATAATTTGTGAACATCAGCCTATACATCAACTGTGCTTGCTTGCAAATGGCTCCAGTAGTAGATGTGGGAACATCTTTTCTTTGCAAGACATATTCCTTCCCTGTCAGCCTAGGAGAGGAAGTGCTGTGGAGCTGTGACAATGAATTATATCTAACCAATGGAAATGGGGAGTATGGATTATGCTGATGAAAAGTGCAACCATCATTCAAACTGACTTTGACAGGACCTTCCAATCAAAATTTCACTTCTGGCCCTGGTGGATTAACTTTTACATACAAAAAAAAAATGCTTGAAGTTCCATTGACGAACAAGTCACATCTTCATAAATAAACCTTGACAAGAAAGCCTCTTGAAAATAGATGCTCTTCGAGTTTAACGAATGTAAATCATGAATGAAGTGTCTCTATGTGAACTGTTGTGTAGTGTGTGACAGAGGGCTTTCTTGTTGCTAATTAGGACTTATTTCTTTTTAGTTTCCTAGTCGCTAAGCAAGAATCCTTCTGCAATCACCAACATTTTAAAAAATGCCATGTCTCAGAAAAAATATCAAGAAAAAGAAAACATGGTGTCAGCAATGGTACTGTAGTGTTTATATAAATTTGGTAATAATTATTTACTTTTAGGGATTGACCTGGCATATTATATTTGCCAATTCTTTTAAGTGGATTGATTTCACCAGTTATCAGCACTGATGTTTTGAAGTGGTTTGGGATTTGTTTTTTTGTAAGGAAATTTTAAGTTCTTTCCTTTTTTTCTTCTGTGCATTGCTATAATGTTTGGTGTAAAAATGGAAATAATATTGCAAAAATTATCTTGTAGTCACTTTTCTATTCCATGGTAATTCTCATTCTTCATTTACCCTATATTATAACATCACAAATTGTAGTTGTTTGACATAATTAATCAGCAGATACTTATTAAATGCCTTTTATGTGACAGTCTCTCTGCTGGCCACTATGGATACAAATATAGTGAAAGAAAGAGTAGGAAATAAGGACATATTGAAAAGAATTTCAAAGGTACAAATTGATGAATCTCTTCTCTCTAGCAAAATATTTTTTTTCCTTTTGCATATGCTCTTAGTAACATAGACCCATCTCTGTCTGTCTGTCTTTCTCTCTTACACATACACACACACACACACACACACACACTATCTCTCACTATGCTTCATGTGTGACCAAGTACACACCAATATCTCAAAAAGTGGCTTAACGCTTTAATTTAATTATGATAAATTCTTTTAATTTTAAATATGAATTGTATAAAATGAAAAAATCATGTTTAAATGGTTATGTTTCAGTTTTTTAAATATGTTTGATGAATGAAAATAATACCCCTTATGAAAGAATATTTGATAAAAGTTCACCTTAAAAAATGTCCTGGGTACACACCCAACTGAAATGTACTATGTATGCCTATGGCACATATCTACAGTAGAGAATAGATTGCAAGCACAGTTCTAAAAATAGGTCATTTTAGCTGTTGATGAACTTTGTATGACAGTAGTTTATTTTCAAACAAATTTATTAGCATGGGCAAAATAGTTAATGAATTAGTTAATTCTAAGTTAGACATTCCGGTGATCAAATAGTGGAAAGGGGGGGCAAATGCTGCATTATGATACAATATTTTATCATAGTACAATAAAAAAGCCTATTTTTTTGTGAGATTCAAATAACCTCGGAATAAAACTCAGATTATTTGCAAGAAACCAAGGGCAACAACTGCTATGCAGCAAAATTGTGCCAGCAGAGATACACTTGATATTTTTGTTCTGTCTTGAAGTTTTATTATTAAGAAAATAAAAAGTAGGCCCATAAATTTGTGTGCTATACATATGACAATGTTATGCTCAATATAAAATAGGACATGAAAACAAATGATTAGTGAAATAGTTAAAACACAACTTTAAATACATAAAGAAATATGGTTTATGTGGTTAGTGGTACTATGTCATTAATTCTCTCAGAGCATTTATTGAGGAATTTCTTTTGTTTCAATTTGACCCAGACAAAGCAGCTTCAAGACATTTACAATGATGAAGAGGGAGCTTCAATTAACCTTCTCGACTGAGATATTTGATATGCATGAGTTACAATATAACAGCCTAATTACCTAATACCTTTTGTGAAAGATTTCTAATAAAAAAGAAATTGATTTATACATAATGAAATTCAAGCTATTCATTTAATTTCTTATCAAATTTTTATTATTAAAATGGGTGTAAACTATTATTATGAAACCAAACCTCTGGATGTGTGTTTTAGAGGTTTCTAATTTACACATGGGGCTTAGAGGACTCAGTTAAAGGAATAGTTTTTTTCCCTTTCAAAATAAATTAATAGCTGTTAATCTTGTAAAATTATACTATGCTCCTGAAAGTTATTATGTATGAGATGTGGCATTATACATGTGATATAATTTCTTCCAGAGAAATTAGATACAGAGAATTATCACTTATTTGTTGTGTTTACTACCCAATATTGTTTCAGTAGTGAGGAAACATTACATTTATTAAATACTGATGCCGACGATACAATTAATGAGATCTTTTGCATTTACCAGGATATATACCTTTCTTCTTGAAAATAACTCTTTAAAAAATATAGTACTTTTTCAAAATCATATGAGATTTGGATTCTCTGGAGCTATTCACTCTACTCAAGAAAGAGAGTTATGGGTTGAAATTATTTTCTTGTTGCCCTTCCATTCCCTCTTAGGTCAGTGGTGACGGTGGTTGAAGTTTGGGTGCTTGTCTGTCTGGAACTGATTTAAAAGGAATAGCTCTCAAAAAAAAAAAAAAGAAAAGAAAAAGGAAAAAAAATACAAAAGCAAAAGAAAAAAAGTTTAAATGGTTTAGTCATGCCCTTAAATATTGCCTCCTTTGTTTCCCCTCTTTGTGATTCAACGAGTGTGTGAAAGGAAAAAGATATTGTTTATTATTACTAGTTCAGAGGAAGATCAAGACTGCAGTTTTAGAAAATATGTGATAAGTATTCTATCAATAGATACTTATTGAGATATATCTTAGAAATATTGCCATTTCTTCTCTAAGGTAAGGATTAAAGTAGGCAGATTCTTCTAATGTAATTATTTGATGCTAATAATGAGTAGCATACATACTGTATAAAATTATAAATAAAACAAATAAGTAAAACATGTGTCTGACTATGATAGTACCTATGAAAAATTAGAACAATATTACTTAAGTTGTTTTTTGGTCATTTCTTTGCTCTGTCTAGAGTTAAGATGTAAAATGCCTATTTAAATTAGGCTTACATGATGCCTCCGCAGAAGCATATTCTGCGGATTATAGGATTACAGATTTAAAGCAGAACAGGACCTTAGAGGCCACCTATTTAAACCCTCTCACTTTACAGATAATGAAATATAGGCTCAGAGAAGGCCTATTCCAATGCCTCATTGTGTCATCGAGATGACCCTGGATTCTCAAAGATTTAACCAGCATAGCATGAGTTCTGCATGCTTATACCAAAGGGAAAAAAGGCATAAAATTTGGTCCTGGCAACAGACTGTGTCTGCTGTCTGGGGACTGGCCTTACTAAGTATAGAAAGGCTCATCAGTAGTAGGTTGATTGCTAGGTGATGATTTTATTGGTTGTAGCAAGAAAAATACAAAATGGCCCCTGGTCTTTTGAGAATCAGTTCCCCTTCTCCCATCATGGTATCTAAGTAGCAGAGATCAAGAAAGAGGTACTAATACTCACATAATTTTTAGACTACCTATAAATGTTGATTTAACTCTAGGTACTTTAAATAGCAGATCTTTGTCCAGTGACCTATGAGTGGAACTGAAACATATTGCTTTTGACAGTCTTATTATTAATAAGACGTAAGAAAATACATAGATGAGAGAGAACATGGTTCACAGTTTCAACTTGGAAAAGCAAAAGATTTTGCTAAGTTTTTTCATCATTCATCTAAAGTCAATAAGAAATATTCTTTGATGAAGCAGTTGATCATATTGCATTGCAATGTTCATGATAAGTAGAAGTAAAAAAGACCACCATGAAGAAAATTTTGGCTTATGCATCAACATCTGTTGAAGGTGATGAAAAGTAGGATAAATTATATGAAGACAGGACTCTCCGGATTGGACATTTGCGGTTGTTTCCTAGTCAGTCTCCCTTCATCCACCCTTTCTGCTCCTCAGCCCGTTCCTAACATTGCTAACAATTAGATACTCCTAAAGCATGAGTCTTATCTTGTAACTCTCTTGCTCAAGAAGTTTCATTGGCTCCCCCTTGACTCTAGGATAAAATACAAACTCATATGTTTTGTCTTTTAAAGTTCTTCAGTTTAGCTTGAGTAAAGCTTGAGCTTACCTTTCTCCGCTCATTATACATTACTCCCCATCTTGCTCTATGCTCTAGCCACCATACATGCTGTTTTTTGCATGTGGAATTCCCTTGCCTTGCCTTGACTTCAAAGATGTCCCTTTTTCCTGTAATGGGCCTCCTCCTCCACTCTTCCTCTCAGAGCCCTGACCCACTTCAAGGTTGAGACTAAGTGCTAATTTCTTAGTTCTCTCAGTTGTTATTCTCACCTCCTCAACTACTTTGCTACATATCTATTTATATCTATAACTGGGCACAGTGGATAGAGTTCTGGGTCTGGAGTCAGGAAGACTCATCTACCTGAGTTCAAATTCAGCCTCAGACACTTACTAGCTGTGTGAACACAGGCAAGTTATTTAACTCTGTTTGCCTCAGTTTCCTCATCTGTAAAGTGAACTTGAGGAGGAAATGACAAACCACTCCAGTATCTTTGCCAAGAAAACTCTAAATGGGGCCACAAAGAATCAGACTGAACAACAATATCTATCCCCTTATCTATATCTGT
Source organism: Pseudochirops corinnae (assembly GCA_028646515.1). Lineage (NCBI taxonomy): Eukaryota > Metazoa > Chordata > Mammalia > Diprotodontia > Pseudocheiridae > Pseudochirops > Pseudochirops corinnae. The sequence continues at coordinate 81,917,409 of CM053591.1, forward strand.
GTGTGTACATATATACACATATATCCACACACACACATATATATGTATATACATATATGTATATATACATATGTCACATTCAAGCAATAGAATGGTTTTTGAGGACATAGACTTCATCATTTTTGTTTTATGTCCCCAGGACCTAGCACAGTGTCTGGTAACAGTAAGCAGTTACTAAATTATTATTGAATTGAATTTGAATCACACATGTTTATTGATACTTAATAACTTTAATATAAAAGTGGGACTGGGGGAGAAGGGGTAAAAAAAATGTTGGAAAATATGGTTTGGGATTAAGGAAAACAAGATGACTACATACTATACTACATACTACATACATTTTCTTCAGGAAGGAAGTCAGAAAGCACTAGCCATGTGAACACAGTGTAACATGACCAAAATGAAATTGCAATATCATAATAGAGAGGAAACAAACTGGATATCATTAAAACTAGATATCGTTTCAGCATCAGCAGTCTGGAGAAATCAGATTGACTAATTGTTGTTGTTTGTCCTTGGTTTTTGAGGAGGACCAGTGACATCATGGGGTGATGTCTTGACTCATGTATGAATTGGATTTAAGTGAGTCAGAGTCGCACAACCTTGTCAGCCTCACTTTATATGCCAGAGTCATTGAAGTTCAGTGGCAGGACAAAAGTCACAATGAATGGTGATGGCCTGGGATGTTGTGGATGACCTTGGCATCTTCCATGTCTGACCAACCTGTAAGTGCTCCACAATATTATTTACTAATTAGAGAAGGATAAAAATAAAAATCAGGTTGGGAGAAAGGGTGAAGAGATAATCAACATTGTGAGCGCCACTTGCTGTGCCCAGCACAGTAATTTGGCCCAGCAACCAGCTGAATAAAGGAGAGAGACGGGGATGTATTCGATAGTCTGTTTATTACAGAGCCATTTCGTACAGAGCCAAAGTACAAGAAAATCACAGGGTTTATATACCTTATAGTAGAGACTCTGAGATAAATGAAATGCCAGGACCCTTCTTTAGTCCTGACCACTCCCTACCCTAGCCCGTATACATTATGTATACATTATACATTAAGACTTAATCCTAGGATCATGTTCGGAGGCACAAACAAACAGGGAGTCACAAACAAGACTTGCAGATTAACCACCCTGAAACTTTCTTTAGTCATTCATAGATCCAGTGAAAGCATCCACCCAAGATTATACTCTTTCTGCATATCTGCCTCATAGAAGAGGGGGAGCATGAAAGTCTAGTCTACTACAATGTAGGACATCCTTTGTAGCCATAGCAAACACCTTTGTTCAGCAAACATCACTTTGTTTTAGGTCTCATTTGATATTATCTCTGTTGTTCTATTTGTCCAGGAATATTTTATGAGTTTAATTTGTTTATTGTCCAGGGATCAGTTGATCTAAGTATAGAGAGGCTCATAATCCATAGATGATGAATTCTTTGGTCAAGGTAGCCCATGGAAAAAAGAAAGATACTAAATTGAAAAAATCACAACTGTCATTCAATTCAATTCGATTCAATAAGCATTTATTAAATGCTTACTATATACCAGGTACTCTGCCTGGATTGAGGATTCAAAGTTAAGAGCAGCATGTATATAGACAAGTAAATATGTTGGATCTGTATTTACATGTGTACATATGAAAGCATATACATAATACTTACACATATATGCAAGGTGTATCTGTCTCTCTACCTATCTACATCTGTGCATATATCCCCTCTTTTATTGCTATTCCCTCCTTCTCCTCCACTGCCAAAATTTCTTTGTTTTTATTTTGTGTTTGAATGACTCTGGGGAAGTCATTTAAACTCTTACTACTCTATAACATTGCCTAACAATTGCTCATCTGAACTGGTGGGGGGAATTTCCTTACAGAGAGTTCCCTGTGCCGCTGAAATCACAGGTCCAGACTGTATATATGTAAATATATATATACGTATATATGTATATATGCGTATATATATATATACGTATATATGTATATATACGTATATATATATATATATATATATACCCCAGCAAGTATGTGTGTCTATCTATCTATCTATCTATCTATCTATCTATCTATCTATCTGTATACACACATACATATATAAGCACATACATATACATGCATCTGGGGTACTGATAAATGTTGAAAACTAGTTCTCTTGGAAATAAAATGTGCACGTGATGAACTTGTAATTTTAATCTTCATTATCATTTTCTCTCTGATCTTAAGTTAGACAACTGACAAAACAATTCAAAACCAGATTTTCAGCATTTGTCTATTTTCTGATGTGTAAATCCTCCCCCTGAAAATTTTAAATTATACACATATGTATATATTACTTTTAGTCTCAGAGAGTTGACTGAGATAATGAGAAGTTCAGTGACTTCCCCAGGGTCATTCATATAAAAATTAAAGAAAATGCAATTTTGGAGAATTGGAGGAAGTGCTAATACATGGAGGGATGAGAAAAGCTTCTTGTAAGAGGTGACAAGGAATTGAAGTCAGCTAGGGATTTGAAGAGGCAGAACAGGGCAGTTTGTGCAAAAGAAGATAAAAAGTCATTAGTCATAAGAATAACTAAGACATATGGAACTTTAATATTCGTGACTTTTATAAATTTTAAAATTTATAAATTTTATCCCATTCAATACTCGTGACACAGAACCTATGAACAAATACTTAACTCAAATTTTACAATAAGGTACTGTAAATACCCCATAAGAGAAAAAGAAAAAAGAAAAACAAATCAGACTTCTCTAGTCCAAAGGGAGGGCCAAAATTTTTACTCAGATTTTCCAGATCTTGGGACGGGAAGAGGTGAGTGGAGGGGTGCCACAACCCTAACCCCTTGATATGGAAGGGATAGATGTAGATTCTTATCTATGTTCTCTTAAAACTTTGCCACAATGTACTGGAGACCTTCCTTATTTTCTCCTATAATGTTGAAGAAATTAGACAAGTGTCATCTTTTACTCTTACTATGTGCCCAGACCTAGCTTCTTCCTTTCATATAATTCCATGATGATGTCTTCTACTCCTTAAGTTGTTCTTTATCAATTATGTGTGGCAACCTGTTCACACCCAGTATGTACTTTTCTATTGCCTCCATGTGATACACATCTTTCATTCTTTGTAGACAGTTCTTTGGAGGCACTTACTGCCATATAAGCAATCCTAGAAATATTTTAGTACTGAAAATATGTCTAGTTTCTCACATGTATACAATTCTGTCTCATTTTGTGTTCATATATCTTGTTTTCATACCTTGGACACTTTCCCTGAAATTACTAAACAGACCCTGTAGTAGACCAGACTTTCATGCTCCTGCTCTTCTATGAGGCAGATATGCAGAAAGAGTATAATCTTGTTGGGTGGATGCTTTCACTGCATCTATGAATGACTAAAGAAAGTACAGGGCAGTTAATTTGCAAGTCTTGTTTGTGACTCCCAGTTTGTTTATGCCTCTGGACATGGTCCTAGGATTGTCTTAATGTATAAATAGCCTTAGGCTAGGGTAGGGAGTGGTCAGGACTAAAGGAGGGTCCTTGTATTTCAATTACCTCAGAGTCTCTGCTATAAGGTATATAAACCCTGTGATTTTCTTGTACCTTGGCTCTGTATGAAATGGTTCTGTAATAAACAGACTATCCAATACATCCCCGTCTCTCTCTTTCATTCAGCTGGTTGCTGGGCCATATTACTGTGCTGGTCACAGCAAGACCCCATCCTCCTTCCAAAAAAAAAAATTAGTAGTAGAAAGAAGGCAAGTGGTATTTAATTTTGACAGTATAGCATTAACACAGACCATTTTAATTGAGGGAGTTTTGCTGACTCTCCATGTATAACTTTATTTGCATTTATAATGAGGGCTGTCCTCCACACACAGCAGGTAATTTTTGTAGGGATAGATAGAGGTACTAACAGGTGGGGGATTTGGGAAATGCTTCCAGTTGAACTTGAGCTGAGCTTTGAAGGAAACAAAATGTTAAAAGACTTGAAGGAAAGATTGTAGTGTGTTGAGTAGATTCATAGTAGGTAATTTGAGAGGGTGTGAAGCACGGGTTGGGAACCTGCAACCTCAAGGCTATATGTGGCTCTCTAGGTCCTCAAGTGAAGCCTTTTGACTGACTCCACATTTCACAGAACTGGATTCATTTAAAGGACCACACTTGAGAACCTAGAGGGCCACACGTGGCCTTGAAGCCACAGGTCCCCCACCCATGGATAATCAGGTAGGATGAGAAGGCAGGGTGGAATGTGGGCTGTACCAGTTGCATGAGTACCCACATGGCTAAAATAATGAAATGTTCTGCTAAAGATACCAAATAAGGAGATAAAAATGGAAAGAACTCAGTTTTTCTGGACTTCATTCAGATATATAGAATTATATAAAATTGTACAGCCTCTATAGATATTACAAAATCATAACTGGGGACGGAATATATCTAAGGTGTTTCTTCACAGCCTCTACAGACCTGTTAGTACCTGGTAGTTTTGATGAGTATTCTAATTTGTTATTTAAAACAAACAAACAAACAAACTTGAAAATCAGTATGAAAAATTAACTCTTTATCAGGATGCATTTAGGGAAGATTAAAAGGGATCTTACAATCTCTCAATTTTATAATGGAAAATTTGGAAAAAAGACACAGGGAACAACTTTGGTTGAAGTATTTGGATCTGTCCTCTGACATGTATTGGCTACGTGACCTAAAGCAACTTAACCTCTCAGTGCCCCAGGTAACTCTTTTATATAGGAAGCTGCAGAGTAGTTGCTGATTTTTCTTGATAGGAGGTTCCTTTATTGAGAGTTCCCTGTACTAGTTAAATCCAGGTTTAAATCCACTCACATCTTCCCATATCTACCTCTAGGGGCATACCTCTGCAGATATGAGGAAGTGTGGAGTAGGGAAATGGTTAATTTTAGGAAAACCTGGGTTTAAGTTCTGTCTCTGACACACAACTGTGTGACTGTGGGTAAGTCACTTCAACACAGTCACAATATCTTTGGAATCTTGCTAAGACTCAAGTTACGGAAGAGATCCTCATCTCCTGATCTAGAGGAAACTTCCACACTAGAACAACAACAAAAAAATGTAATTAGCCAGCTTGAGTAAAAAACAGGTTTTGCTGTACATTACAAGTGTGCAGTGACCATTGGTTAGGCAGACCAAAGGAACTCAGTGAAGGATATTAGGGGGATCAGTCAGGAAGATTTACCTACAAAGCACTGCTAAGATACCAGAAACACTTTTAGTGAAAATTGGATTCAGTAACATTAAGATAAAAAAACTGAATTTTTTTTTGTGGCATGTGAATGTTTTTCCAGGTGCTCCTGCCTCAAATTAGGGTGTAGTACTTATAGCTGCTACCTCATTGGCTAATGGCTAGTATTGACGGACAGATGTGACCAATTGCCAATCCTATGGGGAAGAACGATTTGAAGTTTTGTTAACATGGTGCTTAACTTTGTTCACTCTTAGGTACCTTAGGTACCATGCCTTAAACCCAAATCACTCTGGCTCTCCTTGATTGGCCAATAATAAATCCCAGTGAAAGCCTCATTTGGTCATTGTTTGGGCCCTGATGGCTCAGAGTGAGTAGAAATAGCAATTGTTTCTGTTTTGGCCAGACACACCAGGGTCTTCCCCTCTCAGATTGATTTTTTTTTTTGACTAGGCAAAAGAGGTCATTCTTTAACTCATTTCTCACCTAGCCTTAATCACTGAATGTTGCTTCAGTCAAACTGAAATCTGGGAAAGATCTTAGCTAAAAAGGTCAAGGTCTCCCACTGCATCTGGGGGCCATCTTCAGTTGTCTTGATCTGTATCTTGCCACTGGACCAAGATGGCTCCAGAGGACAGAATGAAGCTCTTTGCACAATCCTGCCTTATTTAAATCCAATTCAATTGCAAGTCATGGCATCACATTCTTGATGTCATGGTCCTCTTCAAGAATGAAGGGCTAACAACAACTTATATACTTAGTTATTAGCCTTAAATATATAGTTCCTGTGGATTCTACAATTTTCTGAGAATTTGTGAATGTAGTGCTAGTGACCAGAGCCTTTTCATTAAAAAAAAAATCAAGTAAAACCAAACCTCAAAATATTTTCCTGCAGCTGAAAACAGCTTGGGACCTAAAAGGATTTAGGTAATCTATACAAATAGCTGTGGTGGGCACAGCATCTTTAGTGGTACTTAAGTGTAATCAATAGATCAATAAATTACTGATCCCTGGATTTGTGAAGAGGTGTTTGTAATGCCACGTAGGAGCAGTTTCCCAAAAGAGCGCTACTGTGAACAGCTTTTAAGTTCTGATTACAGAGTATAGTGAACACTCTATTCAAGAATAAATCAAAGGAAAACATTCACAACAAATCAAGATGCAGTATTCACAACATTACATCTTATCATAGAAAATCACAGTAAAGATGCAGTATTCACAACATTACATCTTATCATAGAAAATCACAGTATAGTGTTCACAACAGCTTATTATTAAAATGTCCACATAGTTTTCACTAAAGTGGTCACAGTATTTAGAACAAAGAACAAAAGAACAATCATCTGGTATCCCTAAAGAGGTTTGCCTCCTTACTTAGTCATTCAATCATCTCAGAATGCAAGTCAGTCTTCCACTCATGGGGCAACTAGGTTAACATAATCAGTCACTTATTTAGCAATCAGTTACTAAGTATTGCTAATCACTAAATATGATCATGAGAAAATACACCCCCACCCCACCCCTAGGTCATTAGTAAACCACGTTATCATCACAGCATTCAATATCCAAGGAGAGATCTTTCCTTCATCTTGACTCAGTGGTTTCTCAGATTCCTTGGATCCCCTTCCATGGTCCCAGCTCCTACCTGAATCCACCAATCAGTCACCTGGATTCAGAGACAGACAGCTCCCAGGTCCTTGTCCAGTTCTCCAGGCAGTTCCTGCTACACACTGAAGTTCACAGGGTCCAGAACATCTCAAAATCTTCACAATTTCTGTTTCTGGGAATTCAAGGATCAACCAAGCCACAAACAAACAAAGTCTTAGGATCCCAGTCATGTTTCCTCAGTCCTCCAGCAGTTCAGCTGGCCCTAGGACCCAGAAGAAATCTCAGCCTTCCAGGTGGCAGCAGCCACTTTGGCCTTCCAGGCAGCCTTCCTGGCAGCAACTTCAGCTTTCACCAGATCTCTCAGCAGAACAGCTTCTTCCACCAGGCTCTTGTCAGGAGAAAATTCTGAATGTGCCTCTCTGGGGCTTTTCTTATATATACACACACAGCATTGGCTTCCTGTTTCAGCCAACCCCTTCCAGTCATGTCAGTAACAGGAGACAGAGTTCACAGAGGTTTGATTAGTTATTAAGGGCTAAGTACCTGCTTACTTGACATAACAAAAAGCGTCTTCAAATTTAAAATAATTATCATTACAGTGTTCTATTTAAGTATACCTGAATAATCATCATGATATGGTAAAAAGTTGGATTTCAAATCAGGGGAACTGTGCTCAGATCCTAGCTATACTATTGCCTTGGTGTGACCTTAGGTGTTACCTTTTTGAGCCTCAGTTTCTTCAATTGGAGGGGGGGGGGGGTTCTCAAATGACTAGATCACTTTGAAACTTTCTTTTAGTCAGATGTTTTTGATCAGATATTTTGGAAGTTGCTTTATGTTGTTTCATCAAAGAGATTTCTCTCACTATATATGGTAAGACTATTATTTTGTAGGTTTCAATCTTTTCCTAAGTGGAAGACTGGTGTTTTGGTTTTTTTTCCTCTCTTACATCTTTCTCCATCTGTCACATCCTCTTTCAGAAAGTTATTCAGATGGTCATATGCTATTTTTTCCCATTCTATGTAGTAACACATACGATTTGACAGCTAAAGTAAGAGAATTTATTCTGAATTAATTTTCTGAACACTTCTCATCCACTTTCCACTGAAAGGAGAAAGATAAGGAAATGACAAGGTGATTTTAAAGCAGCAGTGATGTATTTTTGCTCCCAACTACTGGCATTTATTAATCACTTCACTGATTCCTGAGTGTATCTTGAAGAATGATAGTATATGATAGCCATTTCATATATTCCACCTCTAGCTATACCTAGAAGTGGGTGATGAAGTGGGTGATGAATTGGATGATTTCTTAAAATACTATTAGCTCTCAAATTCTATGATTTGAAGGCTAGTGTTTAAGAAAAAGGCTCAAACAAGAGAGGTTGGAAGAAGTGGATAATGCTAATCATACATATACCCACACAAATGAAAACACACGGAACATATTCCCCAGAGGAAATAGTTCGTCTTTCCATGTAATCTTCTCTTAGGCTATCTTCTCAGGATTCAGTCAGCATTCATTTTGCTTTGTCTGTGAAGGAATGGCAAGAGTAAGAAGGGAAAGAAATTTGGGGAGAGTTCACCAGGTCCGATAGTGACAACAGTCAGTCAGTCAACAAACATTCGTCAAGCAACTCTTCTGCGTCAGGCTCTGTGCTAAATACGGGAGGAGGGGGCGGTACAGAGAAAAGCAAAAACCAATCCTTGCCCTCAAGGAGCTGCCAGTCTAACAGAAGAGACAACACTCAAACATCATGTACAAATAAGTGATACATAGAACAAATTGGAGATTATCAACAGAGGGAAGACCTTAGCATCAAGGGGGATCAGGAAGGGCTTCTTGTAGAAGGTGGAAATTTAGTTGAGGCTTGAAAGAAGCCAGGGAAATCAGGAGGCAGAGATGGATGAAAAATGAGGAAGTTCTAGGCAAGGGAAACAACATTGTAAACATTGTGGTGGCACATAGGAATTGAGTTATAGATGTGCTAGTATATACTTCCTTATTTATTATACTGACACTGACTCCCTCTCTCTCTTTCTCTCTCTTTCTCTCCCTCCCTTCCTCTCTCTTTCTCCCTCTCCCCCTCCCTCTCTCCCTCCCTCTCTCCCTCCCTTCCTCTTTCCATTCTCTCCCCCTCCCTCCCTCTTTCCTTCCCTTCCTTTCTCTCTCCCCCTCCCTCCCTCTCTCCTTCCCCCTCTCCCTCCCCCCTCTCTCTCCCCCCTCTCTCCTTTCTCCTCCCTCCCTCTCTCTCCCCCTCCTTCCCTCCTTCTCTCTCCCCCCGCCCCTGTATCTCTGTGTCTTTCTGTCTTGGTCTCCTATACATGTACAGAAAAATACACATAATATTCAATGAACATTCAATGAACAGTTCAGAACAATCCACTGTTTATAAGGCACTGTGTTTGTGAATCAGTCAACAAGCATTTATTAAGTGCTTACTCTTCTCCAGGCAATGTGCAAAAGCATTGAAGATTAAAAAAACCAAAAAAGCAAAACAATCACACTCAAGAAACTCATGTTCCAATGGAAAAGACAAATTTATATTTATTTTTGTACTTGCCTTTGATCATATACATATTTACTAGATAGGTGATAAGGAAAAATACAACTAGTAGCTAGAAGGAAAGATGGGAAAGGTATGAAGAAGGAAAGCAGCTGGGGTGGGATTTGATCTGAGTCTGAAAGGAAGCCAGGGCTGCTAAGATGAGGAGGTGAGGAAGGGGAGCATGGAGAGGAAAGCCTCTGCAAAGCCACTGAGACAGGAGATGGTATGTAGTGTAGCATGCGTGGAATTGCAAGTAAGCCAGTATAGCTGTATCTGAGTCTATGGATGGGAGTAAAGGCTAAGAATACTGAAAAGGAGGAGCCAGGTTATGAAAAGCTTTACGTGCACAGCAATGAATTTATATTTAACACTGGAAGTTATAGCGAACTATTGGAGTGTATTGAACCTGTGTGTGTGTGTGTGTGTGTGTGTGTGTGTGTGTGTGTGTGTGTGTGTGTGTGGTGGAACTTGTGATGCAGTCAAACGTGAATTTTAGGACAATCACTTTGGCAACTGAATGGAAAATAAAATGGGATAGGGAGAAATATATGAGACAGGAAAAATAATTAAAAGACTACTGAGAAAGTTCAATTGAAAGATGATAAACCTTGAACTTGAGTGGCGGCTGTGTAAGTGATAAAGAATATAAACAAGTGATAGTGGATTGTGAAAGTAGAAACAAGATTTGGTAGTGGGCTACATATGTGGGGCAAGAGAGAGTAAGGAGTTGAGATGACACTTGGGAGATAAGCCTGGGTGACAGGGAAGATGGTGGTGCCTTTCTTTGTAAGTAACAGAGAAGATTAGAAGAGAGGAGGATTAAGAAAGGGCAAGGTTATGTGTTGCATTTTAGACATGCTAAGGTCAAAGAAGATGGAAGAGATAAGAGATTGTCTTTGCCTTCAAAGAGTTTGAATTTTTCTAAAGAAGAGTTAAGTATTTGAGTACTTTGGGGTATGATTATTTTCTTCCAACCCTGCAGATTTCAGCCCATCTCTGCCTTCTCATTTTGTAAACTGTGTAGAAATAAAGTCAGCATTTATAAGAATCATAATTGACATTTACATAGCATTGTAAAGTGCTTTACATTTATTATCTCATCCTGTATTACTCTTATGGAAATGCATTTAGCTTCTATAAAAATAAGAAAAGTCATTTTTAAAGCTCTATAAAGTACTTGATGCCCATAATTCCTTTGAGCCCCAAACCCAGTGAGATAGGTTTCACATGTATTAGTTGCCCCACTCTACAGATTTGGAACTTGAGGTTCAAAGTGACTTTCCTGTGGTCATTTAAGTATCAAGTGTCAAAGAGATTCAAACCCAGGTTTTTATAACTTTGAATACAGCACTGAGAGCTTATCCGCTCTGGATGGTCAAGGCATGTTGTCCCTCCCAGAAAAACTTTTCATCTATTGACTACCTAAGGGATGTCTTAAGATGTTTTCTGGGACCACACTCTACAAAGGACCTTTGGTTTCTTGATTACAAATAGGTTTCTAGTGATTCAATCTAAGATAATCATGTAGGTAATTAAAGCCTCTTCCCAAGGGCTTACACTGATCACTAGTAGAAGCAAGAAATAGAATTGTGTCCTTTGTTTACATATCAACACATTTACCCATTTCCCCTCCTGTGGCTAGAAATATCTAGATAAGGTGAATATCTTAGAAAAAGCCATCACAATTTCTTACTTATTTTCTTGCATTCATTTCTATGATAACCAGAGTCATTACTTTAAAGGTCTAGTCAACCCAGTAATAACACCCTTGGGCTTATACTATTCTTGTGTGTGTGTGTGTGTGTGTGTGTGTGTGTGTGTGTGTGTGTGTTGTAGAATTGTGAGGCTATAGATACATCATGGAATTTCAACCATATGTTTATGAGAAATCCCCTCCCCCCCCAACTGTGATTTTTATCAGTGTAAGTAACAGGAAACTCCCTCCACCAAAGGCAATTGGCCTTTATCTCATAGCCTTAGAGAGCTATCTGAAGAATAGCTAATGTGTCAGAAGCACAACTAGAACCCAGAAATCCTCTTGATCAGAGGCCCTCTAGCCACTACTCAATGCTTCTCATCAAAAAGCTGTAATAAAGAATGCTGTGTAGCACCACAATTATGCAAACAAGCTGGCTTATTGCCCCTCTTCAATAGAACTTTCCATGTGCTGTTTTTCTAATACCTAAGCTATTATTTCAAATTTGAACACAAAAGGAGAAACAGGCTTATTGCCCCACTTCAACAGAACTTCCCATGTGTTGTTATTTCAGTATCTAGGTTGGTATTTCACATTTGAACACAAAAGAAGAAACATGGGCTTGTTGCCTTGGAATACTGAATTTCGACTCCCGTAGATGATTTATTCTAGTTGGTTAATTTAGGGTATTATGGCAGAGTATATAAATGTAAACATGAAAGAGAAATCATAAGGGATTCAATAAAATTAAATTCTTTATATTCCTATACTGGAAGATGATACATTGTAGCTCCTAAGAATTTTATCATTGTTAGGACAGTTGGAGGAACTCTACATAGACAGAAAGCATGCCAGTGAGTCAATTATGTTGGGATGTTCTAAAAAAAAAAGATAGATGAGAAAGAGGGATGCACTAGGAGAAGAGGGAAAGGAGAAGAAGAATAAATGAGGAAAATTATCTCACATAAAAGAGGTGTGCAAGGAACAGCTTTTGTAGTAGAGGAGAAAATGGGGATGGCAGCCAATGTTGGAACCTCATTCTTATCTGAATTGATTCAAAGTGATACTCATATATGTGCATATGTACAGATACACACACAGTTTGGTATAGGGATCTATTTTACCCAAGCAGGAATTAGGAGGGGTAGGGGCTAAAAGAAAAAAAATGATAAAAGGGAAGGAGCGGATTAAGGAAGGGAGTGGTCAGAAGCAAAATAGAATTTTGAGGAGGGACTGGGTGAAAAAGAGAGAGAGAAAAGGATAAACAGAAGAAAATAGGATTGAGGGAATGCACAATTAGTAATCATAGCTGTGAATGTGAATGGGATGAATTCACCCATAAAATGGAAGTGGATAACAGAGTGGATTAGAAACCAGAATCCAACAATTTGTGGTTTACAACAAACACACTTGAAGCAGCTAAAATAAGGGACTGGAGCAGAATCAATTATGCTTCATCTGAAGTAAAAATGGCAGGAGTGTTGATTATTATTTCAGACATTGCACAGAAAAAAAAAGACCTAATTAAAAGAGATAAGCAGGAAAACTATATATCCCTAAAAGGCACCATAAACAGTTAAATGATGAGTAGGATAGTTTCAGAAAAACCTGGTTAGACTTGATGGAACTGATATAAAGTAAAGTGAGCAGAACTCGGTGAACAATGTACATAATAATAACAGTATTGTCATGATGATCAGTTGTGAAACAATTAGTTACTCTGATCAAGACCATGATCCAAGACAATTCCAAAGGGCCCATGATGAAAAATGCTATCCACTGGCAGAGAGAGAACTGATAAACTATAAGTAAAGATTGAAGCATATTTTTTTCACTTTCTTTATGTTTCTTACTTTTTTTTTTTGCAGCATGGCTAATATGGAAATATGTTTTGCATGTTTTCTCACACATAGTTGATATCATATTCCTTGCCTTCCTCAATGTAGGAAAGAGAGAGGTAATTCAGAATTCAAAATTTTAAAACAGGTTATAATAAGTAAATTTTTTTTAAAAGACAAGTTCTGACACTTATTAGCTTTGTGACTATCATCAAGTTTCTTTATGTCTATTTTCACATCTGTAAAATGAATGTAGAAAATAATACTTGCATGATTAAACTCATAGGATTGTTATGATGAAAATACTTTATAAACTTTGAAGTGCTTTCTCCCAGCAGAATATAAGCTTCTTGAAGGAAACGACAGTTTTCATTTTTCTCTTGGTATGCCCAGTACCAAGCACAATGAAGATGCTTAATAAATATTTGTTAAATTGAATCAATGTTTTTTACACACACATACACACACACAAACATATAAATTATTATTATTATTATTATTATTATTATCAGTATTGGCATTGCTCAAAAATTGACTGAATGCTCCAGTATTAATTCTTTGAGGTGCCATAGGATATTAGTTAGAAGAGTTAAACATTTCTGTCTAGTTCTCTCTTGGCGATATAATTGGTCTTCATTGGTGAACACTTAGGGAATAATTTTATTGTATCAAAATCATGGTATTTATTGTATTTATGTGGCAAAGGGCAGAGAGAGATAGTCTTAGAATCATGAAGACCTGAGTTAAATCCTTTCTTTGACTCATTCTATGTATGTGACCCTGGATAAGTTACTTGCTCTCAGATCCCCACGCTGTTCTCAAAGATTGTAAATGGAGAGGATTTTTATAGAGGGTATTCACTCATTGAGCGTTCCTTATACCCATGGAATCAAAGGTCCAGCGAAAAGACATTAAGAGGTCAACAGAAGGAAGGTAACTCAATGTCTGAGCCCCACTTATGGGGAATCATATGCCTGTTCTCAATGCTTCTCTGCTCTTTAGAAAAATTCTAACCACTCTAAAATAGACTTCCCACTCTTGATTCATAAGATCCTCTCAACCTAAATGATTGCTTTCTGGGAAAGAGTCAACAACCCTGCATTAATGAAAGTTCCTTGGAATACACTGAAGCTTCAGGTTAAAATACTTTCTCCATAAAATGTTAGCCCAGAAAAGTTACTGAAACATTTATTTTTTATGTTTATTCATTCACTCACTCAATGTTTATTGAACAACTATATGCAAGGTACTGTGAGTTAGTTACTATAAAGTACTGTGTTAGTTACTATGAAGTACTGTGAGTTAGTTACAATGAAGTAATATGAATATAAATGTGGTACCAGAACTTCGCAGTCCCTTGCGTGGTAGAATAGAAAGAGCAGTAGCTCTAAAATCAGTAAGATATGACTTCAATTTCTGACTCTGCTTGGAGTTGAATGCATACTACTGTACTCCTTTTATGACCTTGGATAAGTCACTTAACTTCTCTGTCTCAGTTTTCTCATATGTAAAACAAGAGAGTTGAATTAGATGGCCTCTGTTCCAGCACTGAGTCCTGTTATAATTAAAAAGAAATCTATTCAATTAACATAATTTTTCATATCCAGCCAAGACCGCCAACTAGTCTAATCTGAACATCTGAAAATTTCTAGGAGAAGGTGTACCTTGGCACATTCTCACAATTTAAGCCTTACCCAAGTCTAACTTTTACTTAACTTTTATATTAATATGTCAAGGACTAGAATCAGCATTGTATGGTGGATAGACAATTGGTCTCAGTCAGTCAACAAGCATTGATTAAGCACTTACTGCATGTAAGGCACTGTGCTAAGAGGTGAGAACACAAAGCAAGGCAAAAAAAAGGTCTCTGTCATTAAGAGGCTCACGTTCTAATGGGAGAATCAACCTGGTCTCAGAGTCAGGACAATCTGGCAGTTACTTGCTCTTTCTGCTGTGTGCATAGTTCTGGTATCACAGTCATATTTATGTTAATATGGAACCTAACACACAGTACCTTGCATGTAAAGTTTGTTCAATAAATATTGGATGAATGAATAAATGTAAAATGAAATGTCATTTCAGTAACTTTCCTGGGGAAAAGTATTCTAATTGGAAGCTTTGCTGTATTCCCAGGAACTTTCTTTAATGTGAGTTTATCGACTCTTTCCCAGAAAACAATCATTTAGGTTGAGAGGGTCATATGCATCAAAAGTGGGAGGTCTATTTTAGAGTGGTTAGAATTTTTCTAAACAGCAAAAAAGCATTGAGAATAGACATCTACATTCCCACATATGGGGTACTGTGGTCATAGCACTGGTGTGCACTGGCTAAGTGAAAGTGGGTAAGGCACTAAACCCCTCAGAAACCCAACTAACCCTTAAGTTTCCTCATCAGGAATTCCCTTTGCTAATTAAACTATAAATCTGGACCAGGGGTGGGGAACCTGAGGCCTCAAGGACACATGTGGCCCTGTGGGTCCTCAAGCGTGGCCCTGTGACTGAATCCAAATTTCAGAGAACGAATACCCTTAATAAAAGAATTTGTGTTGTAAAACTGTGTCATTCTTCTTTCTCCTAAGATCAGAAACCATCTGTATTTCTCTCTCCCTCCCTCTCTCTCTCTCCCTTTCTCTCTTTCCCTCTCTCCCTTCCTCCCTCTTTTCCTCTCTCCCTCCCTTCCCACCCTCCTCAGGTAGTGGCTTCAGTCTCGTTGGATTAAGTGCCTTGGCCAAACTAACCAAGTTAAAGGATGAGGATATTGTTTCATAAACTCAGGTGGGTCAACTCCAACTTGGGAAGATAGTTTACAGGGCTAAATGGAGGCACACAAAAAGGAAAGCTTCCTGACTCTGAGAAGGTATCTGGCATGTATTTTGTCTACTAAGTCCAATTCTCCCCAAATCTCTTGGGGTATGCAGATAAGTGTTCTGAGTTTATTTTTTTTTTACCTAAACTTACTGGGAATTCTATCCCTAGGACTTTCAAACTTTAAAATTTGCAAAGTACTTTATGCAAATTATTTCACTTGGTCCTTATAATACCTCTATGAAATAGATGTTATCATTACCTTGATTTTACTTATGAGGAAATGAAGGCTAAGAGGGTAAGTGATTTGCCTTAGTAAATGATGAGGCCAGGATTTGAACTTATTTTCCTGACTCCAGGTACAGTGCTGTATTCATTATTCCAGTCATATATTTTCCAATCAGACATTCCTCTCTTTCATCTAAACTTAATCCTGAGTATGTTTTGTACTGTTACTTCCAGTTCCTCCACTGGTAAGTGATTTGGGGCTCAATGTTGTTAAGACTGTCAATAAACCTCATTGATGGAGAAACACATAAGTGGCATCTTCTTCTCTAGAGCAAAACTTAATTTTGCTTGCTGTATATCAAGAGAAATGGCTAAGACCCTTTCTGTTGAGTTGCGCTGATTGGGGTTAATTATAGAATCATAAGATTTAAGGATAGAGGGGACCTTTGGGGTCATTGAGTTCAAGCTTCTCACTTTACAGGTGAGGCGACTGAGACCCAGAGAGGTTAAATCATTTACTTAGCATCATGAAAAGACTGTATAGAGTCAGGTAGCATGACACTGTGAAAAGTCATTAGATTGAGCCTCAGGAGACCTTGGTACAAGCATAGGCTCTATCACTTACTGGCCGTGTGACCTTGAACAAATCACAACCCCTCTGAGCCTTATTGTCCACGTTAGTAAATTGGAGGGGATCAGATGAGCTGATCTGTAAGATCATTTATAGCTCTGACATTCACTGATTTGTGCTATAGTAAAAAGAACACTGGGTTTTAGAGTCAGTGGAGCTGGGTTCCAGTTCTATTTCAAACCCTGAAATTGAGATTAGAGTCAGGAGGAATACGAGGCTTCTTATACTATTCAGGCCCATAGGTCGGAACAAGTTAGGGATAGAGAAGCAGGTGACAGGAGAGGGCCTTTAAGTGTCTGGTTGTACTGACAGAGTCTTCTCTTCAACTTGACCCTAGTTTGTAGGTTAATCCCTGCTTACTTAGCCCCTCAGGCTCCCTGTAGGGTTCTAAAGCCTCTGTTAGCAGCCTCACAGCCAGGGACAGAGATCGAAGATCAGTGTAGTTGAGTGAAGAGTGCACTGGGCTGAGGAGTTTCATAGCAGGAGACAAACCTCCATCGAATCCCACCTGTGGCTGTGGCAGAACTCTTTTTCAAGGTGTATCGGGGTTAAGTTGCTGACCAGACTTCACTTACACAGCAGTAGGAGAGATTTTGGGGCTGTTTTGAACATGAGAAAGTCAAGAGAATAGCTGCCTACAACATAAAGAAGTGGTCACAGTGTCCTGGAAAATCGAATGATCTTAGTATTTTTCTTAAAAAGAAATGTGCCCAACTAACCTTTCTTAGTAACTGTTTATATTAAAAAAAAAAAATCAATTTCCATTATTCTCTGAATCTTCATCAAGATTCTTTGTCTATGCATTCTCATTTGCTTTACCCTTTATTTGGTCCTGTTCTCCATTCTTCCAGTACTTGATTATTTTTTTCTTTGCATTATTTTTAGCATTTTTATGTGTCTCAGACAGGTTAAGTTGACTTTATCTGGCTCCCGGGGACATCCTTATTTGTGATCCTCATAGAGAATGACAGCTACAGGGTAGTCCCAGGTCATGTATGACTAAGCTGCAGAAGAATTCATTGTAGGAAACTGGAGTACCGATATTCCACAAAATGAACTCATCTTTGTTGTCCCACAGGGTGAACTGTTGGCTCCTTTGTGTACACCCCCTATGTGACAGGTTCTCTGCCCTCTAGACTAACAGAAGTACTAGGTCCTTGTTAGTATCCTCCACAGCAGTTCACCCTTAGAGCTGGATCAGGAAAACTATTTGCTCCTTTTTTTAATGTATTGGGTAGAAGATAGACCTGTGATTTCACTGGTAGAAGGAATGCCTGGGTAAGAAATATCAATGCAAGTTGGTATCTGCTTTGTAAATTATATTCTTAGAGCATTGCCTTGATCAGTGGGGTCCCATCAATGGCTAAAAAAGTTCTGGTATATGATTGTGATGGAATGCCACTGTGCTAAGAAAGGATGAGCTCAATGATTCTAGAAAAACATGAAAGATTTGCATGAAATAATGAAGAGCAAAATGAGCAGAGCCAGGAGAGCATTATATGTATAATAACAGCAATATTGTTTTAAGAACTGCTTTGAGTGAATAAGTAGTTTTGTTTATAATAAATCGCCAGATTAAAGGACATATGAAAAAATATCCTATCTGCATCCAGAGAAAGAATTGATAAATAGAAATATGCATAGAATAACTAAAAAAACAAATATTATATATACATACACACATATACACGTGTATATATGTGTGTATATATACATACATATATATATACACACACACACATATATCTATATCTATATACATATATATCTATTTGTGTCTAATTGTAACCCCATCTTTAGGTCAGGGGAAGGAGGGAAGGAAAAAGAAAACAGAAAAAAGAAAAAAAAACTACATGATAATTTTGTTGTATATTTGAAATGAATAGCAAGTTGTGCATAGGAGATTTACAGTTTCATGTACAATCATCTCTTTATTGTACTATGTTATGGAAATGCTTGTTTATTTCATAAATTGCAAATAAAATTTTGAAAGAAAAAATACTTTTGTATTTGTTAAATATTTGCCAATTACATTTTTTATCTGGTTCTGGCCACACTCTGGAATGTTATGGACCTTATGTTTGACACCTCTGGCCTGGAGCACTGAGAGGTTAAATGATTTGTCCAAGGTCATACAACCTATAGATATCTCAGAATGAACTAATATCCAGGTTCTCTAGGCTTCCATATCAGCTCTCTGTCACTAAGACATGCTATCTCTCAAGCAACCAGATTTTTTTTCTTCTAAATAATAACTTTAGGGGGTGGCTAGGTGGCACAGTGAATAGAGCACCAGCCCTGGAGTCAGCAGGACCTGAGTTCAAATCTGGCCTCAGACACTTAACACTTACTAGCCATGTGACCTTGGGCAAGTCACTTAACTCCAATTGCCCTGCCTTCCCCCCTCCAAAAAGAAAAAAAAAATAACTTTAGGTTTCTACTCTGAGCTCCCCCTTTCCTGACCTATTTCCAATTGATTTTCAAGTCTTATCAGTTCTATCTCAAGATAGAATGTTCATTTATTGGATTTTCTCCTCCGATTTTTTTGTAATTTTTTTTTTGCTTTGTAATGTTAAAATGTTATATAAATACAAACTAATATTATTATTATTACTGAACTTGAGTCCATATTTCTTTGCATGGCATTCAAGATCTTCCTTAGTTTTACTTTAGTCAACCTTTTCACTTTTCTCTTTTATCTTGTCTTCATGGTGCCCAAGTTATGGCTACTTTAGGCTATCTTTGGTTCTCTGAATATATTCCACACATTCCCCTCAGTTTTGACTACGTTGTTTCCTCTTCCTAGAATAGCTATCTATCAGTATCGCTGGCTACTGAGTGATAGATTCTTTGACCATAGTAACCTAAGAAATAAATAAAAATAACACTGACCTTTAGTCCTATGTGACCCCTTTCTGATTTCGCCCGAACATTGGTGGAATGTAGGAAAGGAGGTACAGGGTCCTAAAAAATCATGTAGTTTTGAGACCATCTGCAAATATTAACTTCACTCTATGTACTCCTAGTTCAGGATCACACCAATAGGCTCACATTGTTTAGCTTCATCATTAGAGTTTTCCACTAATAACTTATGCTTCTCCTTCACAATTCTACCTCCCAACCTAACTCAGGGCTTAAGCCTTAGAAAGATCTGTATCAGGCAAGTTTCTAACTCTTTACTAGGAGTCTGGTCTTCTGTATCTGAAGAAGAATTATCTAATAATAAATATTTAAACTAAGAGTAGATTTATTTAAAGGCATCTAAAGCACAGAAAAGTCATTGAAATCCAGGCTTAGTTCATCAAAGTCATAGCTCATGTTCACTACACGGTAAAGACCTTCGAAGGGTGTGTATTACTAGGGACAGACAACTGCAATATAGCCACAGTAGCATAATTTGTTATCAGGGATGTGCTGGAGCCACTCTAACTGAATTACAAGAGCTTTTTGTTAAATTTTCAGTGAGCTCCCCTGCTTATAATGAAGGCCTGACATACTTGTCTGAATTATGAGTTTGGGAATGGGTTTTAAAGACCATATCATGAAATACTGAACCAGTATTGCCTCGGATCCCACAGTAATTTCTTCAGGTGAATAATTTTGCCAAACCATTCCAACGAAATGGAATGCTTAGCACTCCCTTCCACAGTCTTCATTCATTCATTCATTCATTCATTCATTCATTCATTCATTCATTCATACAGCACCTGTTAGTATCAAGGTACTAAGCTAGGTGTTGTGGAAGACACAAAGATAAACAAAACAAGTTCTCAAGTATCTCGCCACCTATGTCACATGAATGGTACAGCTAATATGAAGAAAGAGATTATTTGCATCTGGGATGTTCCTGGAGGGCTTTAAAGAGTAGGTGGCATTCTATCTGACTTTTAAAGGATAGGAAAGATGAATGGGCAGAGAAGAAAAAAGAGGGTACTTTAGATAGAGGAAATGGCCCGGGAAAAGGCTGGGAGGTAGAAAAGCACAAGGTATGTTTTATGTATGGTGAGAAACTCATATTGGTTGGAGTGGAAGGTGTATGTGTGTGAATACAGGCTAATAAGATTGAAAAGATGAATTAGTATCAGATTCTGGGGACTATTAATGCTGGATAAAGTATTTAGATCTAATTTTGTAGGCAGTGGATCTATTAAAGGTTTTTGAATAAAAAAATGACATGTCTAACATAGTACTGTTGTAGTGATAAAAAGCTTTTGGAGGCAGCAGGTAGGAGGATGTATTAAAATATAGGAGATAGTAGAGTCAGAAAGACCAGGTAACAAATAGATTGCTACAATTGCTAATGCGTGGAGTAATAAGGCCCAAAACTAGTGGGGGAGATTGGCAATAGGAAGGAGTACAAGGGAGAGAGATTATGAAAGAAGAACCAACAGGACTTACTACCTTTATTGTGTGTAGAGGGTTGGAGGCTATTATACTTAACCACGACAGGTCAGTAACCACTTAGGAATCCTTGTCTGAGGCCTCTATATACTAAAGGAAGAGTGAAATAATTGGTTTTTGATTATTCAGTTTCTTCCTACTCAAACATTATCAAGGGATTAGCATTGGCATATAGATTAGGATCAAAAAGACCAAACCCAATTATCGAGCAAAAGGAGCAAGTAGTCTTTGAGTTTAGGTGATCAAACTGGGGTCATAGCTGCAGAGAAAATAATTCAGAATGAAGTCAAGAAAATAAATGGAAAGTGAGGCCAGGAGTGAATGAAAAATCACTGATTAAGTGATTATTAAGTTTCAAGTACTATGTTAAGGAAATGGAAGTCCAGGAAGGTTGTTTTCCCATGAGTTGCCCATGATCACACAGAAAATCACCATCGGAAGCTGGCATTGAACCAAAATCCTCCGGCTCCAAAGCCAATGCCCTATATAACCCTCGACAGGAGATTAGAATCAGTTTGCCACACCAATAATAATAACCAGCACTTACCACATACCAGGCGCTATGATAAGCACTTTATAAGAATTATCTCATTTGATCTTCACAACAACCCTGGGAGTTATCTACCCCTAGGAGGTAGGAACTATTATTATCCCCAGTTTACAGTTGAGGAAACCCAGGCAAAACTAGGACTTGTCCAGGGTCAAAGAGTATCTGAGGCTGAACTTGAACTCTAGACTGCCCGATTCCAGGCCTGCACTCTACTTAACTAGCCAATATCAACAGGGCCAAGACAGCCAGAAGCTGGGTTTCCTGTACAAGGTGACTCAGCACTATAGTTCAGGATCTCAAAGTGAAGGGGCATAGGACTTCTGAAACAACATCAATGACAACAAAACCCAAAACAAAACAAAAACCCAATAATAAGAAGAAAATGCTAGAAACAAGAGTCTCTGGAGGTCTTTAATACTTGGAGGCACCTAGTGAGTGATATCGGCTCTTCCATATGATACGGGTGTGTAGATCACAACCAATGTGCTCAGACCACTGGTGTCCCAGCAGGTTCTCAGGTTCAGACACCATTAGTCAAGAGGGCATGGAAAAGGCCCTGGGACATGGTGACCAATGTGGGAATTTCTGCTTGATAGAGAAAGCCTGCTTTGATAGGGGTAACTTGCTGTGAGGAAATATTTCCACAGACAGTGGAACAAGCCATAGCATTTCTGTAGGGGTAGGCAGGACACCACCAGGACATGGGCAACTGTCACGGGGCAATAGATGGGGCACCGTAGCAAATCTACCCATTTGTAAAATTGCCCACAGAGAAATGTGTGGGCGACTAGACTTGCTTTTTATCTGGCCTCCTCTCAGACTTCCACATTTCCTTGCTAAACACTGACCAGCTCTAACTTGCTTAATTTATGAAAAACTGATAAGATCACAACCCATGGCAGAATGGCTTCAGTCTAATAATTTTCAGTTCTTGTTTACATTGAAGTGTTTGAATTCTATGTAATTTTTACCCTGCTCTTCATTTTTATTCTTTTAACTGCATTATTGAAAAGCCAAAGCAAAGACTTTTAGTGATCTGATTCTGTAAGTTGACGGTCTCATAAGGTTAGAACTGTTTTATTTCAAAAGCAAACATTTGAAACCACAGGTATAACAGCTAAGAATGTTTGACCGAGCAGGTGACTTCAAAGATAAATAGCCAGATAGACACTGAGAGTTTTTCAGGTTTTAAAAGGTTTCTCTAAAATGTTTTTCCATGAAGATAGGATCAGTATTGGATATCAAAGACTCTTGATTTTTAAAATTGCACACAAATATACATACATACAAATAGTTTTGTTTCCTCATTTTTGGAGAGTACTAACTAGTTTTATGAGTCCTTAAAGATCAATCGACTATCCTCTTAAATCTCTCTGTTAGATTACATCACAAAAACAGGCAAGATTTTAAAAATAATTGTGCAAAGAATTCTAATTGTAATGTTTCATCTTGTTAGTCATCTTTAATCAGTTGAAGTAAATATATAAAGGTAAAATGTTCAACTCAGATTTCTCAAAATCTTGGATGGCATAAAAGAGGACACTAGAAGAGAAAGAAAAATATTCTTTTACTGAAATATAAAGCTTTAGAGAGTTGATGAACTAAAGAGATATGACTCACCCTACCACATGGAAATTAGCACTCAAAGGAGAGCAGTAGTAGGAAGGAGAAGTTGTCAATTACCTCTCCACAGTTAATGACAGGTTTTATTTTGCTATTTTTTTCCTACCAGTTATTATGAACAGTGAGGTTTATAGTACGAGATTTTATAATACACACAACGAAGATGAGCCATTTCTTATAGTTACTGTTAAATGCTTGTGAGGCTCACTCAGGCTCAGCTTAGGAAAATATAAAAAGGTCTTTGTTTAGTGACAGAGTCAACCCACTTCTCCAACAGCTTCAAGCAACAAGAGGAATAAGGCAAAAGAAAATTTATAGTTGCAACATGAAAGCCGAGTTGAGGCCCACTCAGGTCTGAAGGGGCTCTGTTTTAGTAAGCAAAAAGTCACCACTACAGTGGCAAGAACTGTGTTTGCCTCCAAAGAGCAAATAAGTTCAAGTCTGGGATGTGTTTTCCATCATTGTAAAGAAAAAAAAAGTAATTCAGATTCAATGTGAGTTTTCATCTCTCACTGAAATGCATGGTGCCTCAGGTTAGCAGCTGCCTTGTCAGAGTGTCTGAAAATTTTTGGCACATCACCGTAAATTGCATATTTCTTACCAAAGTACTTAAATAGTGCTAAGGAATGTTTAATTGCAAGCAAGGAAAAAAAAAAAAGCCACATTGGGAGCATCTTTTTCCAAGAAAATGTCAAAAGCTAATTCACTTAATTAAAAGTCTGAATTACAGCATCTAATTTTTTTTCAAATCGAGTGAGAAGATTATAATAATTAAAGACAAACAACGTTTCTGAGCAATTTAGGATTAACATTAGTAAAAAAAAAAGTTAGAAGTTCAAGATTCAAGGAAAGAATTAATCTCTAAAAGTTAGTTGTTTGGAAGTGTTTTCCCAACATTCTCCTTTTGGGGACTTGAGAATGAGTGATGATGAACTGGAAAGGTGACTGGTTCCTCTCTGCTATAACACATCAGATTTTTGGGTTGTCCGAAGGAGAGATGTTCTAAACTCCCTTTTGTATATTACTTAACTTTTTGATGTACTCTGGACACCATAACTATTTATTAGGTTTCTGCTGTATAGGACCCTGGTTTCAGGGATTTCCTGAAGCAGATGAAAGTGAAAAAAGAAAAAAGCCATCAGCTTCCAACCTATCTATAGCCTCAGAATACATTGCAGCATTGAAAGAGGTTCTTACAAGGGAGAAATTATTCTTATTTCCACTAATGATAGGAAGGGGCAGCAGGGTATGGTGGAGAAATACTCAGTTTTGGAATTAAGGACACATTTATCTACCACATATTAACCAAGGCATCCCTCTGCAAGTTGTCACTTAATCTCTCAGGGCCCCAGTCTACTTTCTAAGACTATGAATTAAGGAAGAATCTCTAAGCTTCCTGGAAGAATTCCCTTCACTGGTTTTTCTTGACATACTTGAAATCTAAGGTTTGGACTCAATAAAAGAAGACAGAAAGCTTTAAAGTGATTTCAAAGTCATAACTATCCATTCTTACCCCCAAATTCCTGTTATTTAAAAACTTGGGCAGGGAAATTGTTCTTTCCTTTGTTCAAGTGAAATACCACATAGACTTTCCTTAGGGAAAATGGAACACAGCTCTCAACCAGGAATTTGGATCAGAAAATTGAATAACTAAGTACCACACTTCATGCCTTCACTGTAGTTTGTAGGCTATGGAGAGATTTTGGGAAGGCAAACAGAAATTCTGTAGGCTTGGCAACTTTTCCGATAGAACTTTTGGTCAGACTTAGGAAGATTCGGACAGTCCGTCCAGGGTCTCATGTGTCTGGAGCCAGAGCAACTCCTCTGACAAGCCATAATGATAGGTTGAACTGAAGTTCCAAGTCAGAAAAGTTTGCAAATCCATTCTGCCATTAAGTACACAGATACAGCCAACATATTAAATTTATACCTCTGGTTCTTTATGAGACACATATTAAACCTCAGTCTCTCAGCATCTGTTTGGGCTGTCTGACAACATCCCCATTACGAGCCACAAGCCAAACTGATAGGACACAGTTCCTTCCCTTAATTCAGAGAGGTAAAACTCATAATAATTTCTAACAAAGATGTCTAACCAGGACAGCACAAAAGAGAGGGAGTAGGAAGGCTTAGTTTCTCAGTGGCTTTTAGGTAATCTTGTTAAGAAACATAGGAAGATTATTTAAATGTCTCTTAAGCAGCAGTTCCTCCCACTTGGTACTTTCAAGGCCAGTAGTCTGGGCTTTGTTTTATTCCACACTGCCAGCCTGACTAGTGATAGGGCTGGCACGTAGCTGATCCTGGCAACACTCTTACAGTTGTCAGATGCCAGCTTAAACGGATGCTGCAAAGAAAAGCCAGCATCCTGTGCTTTAAATGCCAGCTCTGATTTGTATGAAGCCAGCAGGTAATTTTCTTTGTTTGGGGTGGTGAATTTTCCCCCCCATTTTCTTCTTCCTTTTTACAATTCACAATTTAATATTCTGGCTACAAAATCACTGAAAATGCTGAATATTTTGTGTCTTACTGCACAAAATATCAGGTACGTAGAAGACAATAAATATGTGTGTAGTAACACACAGAGAATATTCTTTGTATTGAGGTTAACCCTGTTATATCTGGAATATTTACTTGCTTAAAACAATAGCGGTGGAAGACGCTTATTGCAAGGGTGATGGTTTTACTACTATGAGGGTTGAAACAACAAAAACTGCTTAGATGCTTCTTTATGTTTTGAAAGTTTTTCCACCACATTTTCTAATTTAGTATATAGCCTTCATGATCTTCAACAAATAACACATAACTTTGTATAATGTATTGAGAATAATCATTTCTTTCCAGATAAGAAGGGAGAACTTTTGGAAAAGGTTTAATAGTTGATATGATTTGTTGAGATTTTGGCTTATAATTGCTACCTTTTTAAGAAGCTAGGTAACTGGAAAACCTCAAATTATTCATCTTGTTCCTTCCCACCCATCCCCATCCCCCCAAACCCAACCAACTTCAAACTGAAGACAAGTTGACTGCATGCAGTTATTCTCAAAGTAAAAAGTCATTTTCTTGGAAGGAAAAGTGGCATTGGGGTGGTAATTGTGGAATGTGGACTTTAGTCAGTTATGCTAACATTTCTTCTAATCCCTTCAAAATTAAATAAATTAAATGCTAATAAAACTCTTTTACTGAGGTGTCTACCAGCTCCATAACAGTCCCAGAGGGAAACCTATTACAGCTGCATTTGGGGTTCTAATATAGTGTAAGCTTATTTTCTCAAGTTTCAAGCTAAAATAAGCTGGAGGTTTTGGGGGAGACTGGTGTGAGGATTAATAGAAAACTATCGCTAATCAGGCTAAAATGAGTTGCACATTTGGAAGAATGGATTGGTCATTATGTATATTTTTTATATTTGAAAGCATAAGCATATGCTATACGTTGAGTGTCTTTTGAAAGTCGGTAGTAATTCCCATTAAATAGCCAAACCTTTGGAGATCCAAGTTGTAATCCAATATAAACTAACTTTCGAAGGTCATGTATACTATGGCTATTATTGACTCTCATGAAATGGATAGCAAGGTGATTAGGATTTTGAAGGGCAAAAACCCACTGCTAAGTAATAATTCCCTAATGGCACATCTTAGTTTTAACTATAAACATTCAAGTTATTCTCAACAGATCTGAAGAAATTTCTCTCTCTCTTTCTCTCTCTCTCTTAATGAGAAGGCAAAGCTATAATTCAATGGCAAAAGATAAATATGTCAATTACAAAATGGGAGCTGGAAAAGTATCCTCATACATTTCTTACTTGCTCAATTTTTAAAAAACAATATCAAAATTTTTAATTCTATTACTATACTGTACACAAATTTATTCTATAGCACACAAGAGCAATGAGGAGATTCATCATGGATAGGAGCAAACTGTGTGAGGGAAGAATAGCCTGATTTCTCTATTGACAACTTCATGAAGTTAAGAAAATTTTAAGAAGGCCCCCAACAAGTTGTGTGGTGTTATTGTGACACACTGGTGCTGCCCCAAAGTGGAAGGAGTACTATTTCTGGCATTGGATGGCATGGGTTTGGATCCCATTTCTGACACTTTCTTTGTGACTTTGGGGAAATGACTTACCCTCCTTCAAATATTAAAGGAAGAGGATGGACTAGATGATTTCTGACGACCCTCCCAGATGTAGATTTATACAGGCTAACACACTGGTGGTAGGGCACGGCCAAGAATCAATCAGGATCATACAGGATGGGCAGTCATAAATGAATGGAAATCTGTATTGTTGGAGAGAATACCCACAGCAACAAAATCATAGATGTGTTATGGTTGTGGTGCATATATTCTCTTAATTATACATCTGAGATCGACATCTTTAATGATGAACCTCAGCTGGCACTTTTGAGAAAATGCTCTTTCCAGGTCTAGAAATGGTTGCACATGTTCAGAGTAATCCAGTGCTTTGCTTGCCAATTCTTCTGATCACTCTGGAGAACAGAATATGCTGGTTGATCACAGTAAATGTGGAATATATTTAGTTGCACAAGCAGAGTCTGTCCTTTAACTATAATGTTACGATTTTGTGAGGAAGTTGCGGGTAAATGGGTGGGGTAATTACACCCACCCAATCTGGTCCCACCCTGATTTAGGTTGTGTCGATTACTCAAAGCATGTGTTACAAACTGGCCCTATTTTGCATTACAGCAGCTGTTGCTGTGGTGAATAGTGAAGCCTGTTATCTTGGTCCATGGTTCGGCTTATCTGAGAGACAATTTCAGTGAACAGCTGGAATATCTGTTCCATACACACTTCTTAAAGCTAGTAATCATTTCACACTGGACAGATTGGACCACGACAAAAGTGCTACTCAGAAATCACTGCTGTTAAGGAGGCAAAGGGAAGGAAATAACATTCTGGCCTGGTAAAGCGATATCAGAGTAATAAAAATAAACTGGAGAAGAGGGACAGCAGTTGACAACCTAGCAGTGACTATGTTTGTAGTATGAGACACAGTTAAATCCAATAATTTGTTTAAAAAATAGAGAGTAAGGGAGAGAGGAATTTTTCTCAAGAAAACTGGGGGATGGTAATGTCTGTAGTTATTATTCATTATTTGCTGTTGTTTAAAGTCAGTCATGAATTTTGGTAGTAAAATTAAGTGGGTTGAAATAATTGAAGACACATGGGAACATGCAGCAAAATGCATAATATTAGACCTGAGGTAGGAGATGCTTCACTACTCTGTTAATCTTTTTTTTTTTTTTTTTTGCTTTTTGGAGGGGGGAAGGCAGGACAGTTGGGGTTAAGTGACTTGCCCAAGGTCACATGGCTAGTAAGTGTGTCAAGTGTCTGAGGCCACATTTGAACTCAGGTCCTCCTGACTTCAGGGCCAGTGATCTATTCACTATGCCACCCAGACACCCCATGCTTCACTACTCTGGTATGTCTCATTGAAACCTTGCTAGTTTTTGAAATTAGACTTTTAGTATGAAAGACAAATATTCTGATGACTCCCAAAAAAATAAAATGACATTCTTTAAACTTCTGTCCGTGTTTTCTTCAGTTCATAGTTGCTATTACAGGCAAAATATTTTAAATTAGCATCCTGGGGCGTGTTAAATCTGACATCTAAGTTACTAATAACGATAGCCAGCATTTATATAGTGCTTTAAGATTTGTAAAACACTTTACATATATTTTCTTATTTGATTCTCATACCAACCCTTTAAGTTAGTTGCAATTATTATCCCCATTTTACAGATGAGGAGACTGAGACTGACAGGTTAAGTGATTTGCCTGAGATCATATAGTTAGTGAGTGTCTGAGGTCGGAATTTCCTGTCTCCAAGTCTAGCACTCTTTTACACCCCTATGATTTCCAAGTTATTTATAATGAAGAGCTCTTGATTTAAAAATTCTTTAACAAAAGCATAAAACTCCAATTTGGAAAATGTTTCCCAAAAATCTGGTTCACTTTTGTTTATCCTGAAAGACAAAACTGAGAGCATTTCTATCCATTACATTATAGTGGGAAAAAAAAGACTGAATTTGGAGTCAAAGAACCCGGTTTCAGATTCTAGTTATGTTGCTTATTATATTTATGACAAATGGGCAGATTATAATACTTCTCTGAATCTCAGTTACCTCATCTATAAAATGGATAAGCATAGGGTCAGGACCTATGGTTTCACTGATAAGGGGACTTTTTGAGTGATGAAACCCCTGCTATTATTGAAGGTCAGCATCTCATTTGCAATTTAGAATCCTAGGGAGCTGCCTAGTACACTGAGAAGTTGAGGGACTTGCCAGTCATGCAGTTTCAGAGGGAGGATTTGAAGCCAGGCCTTCCCGGCATCAAAGCCACCTTCTTATCTACTATACTATGATTCCTTTCTCTGTAAAATGAGGAACTGGAATAGATGACCTCTATGGTCCCTCCCAATTCTAAATCAATGATCCTATGACATTTGAAGCCCAATTCATGACCTGCGGTCTTTTCCAAACTGATTCCACATGTAGTCTGTTCTGAAGTTAATGGCTCTTGCCAGTCTTTGCAGTGTATGTTACTGTTTGTGTCTCTATCTCTCTGTCTGAAGGGTTGCATGAGGTCTTGGCCCAAACAGAACCTCTCTATCTCAAAATTGCTACATAGCGAATTGTTCCATTTGTGGCTGCTGTGAGCCAAGTACGAATCCAGTGGTTGTTTTTCTGAGTAGAATGGGCATCTAAAAAACAGAGTTGCAAATAGCACTCATTGTAGGTTCCACAGTTAGCCACTTTATGAGATTTTCTCCCTGGCTCAATACTTCCTCTGTATTGGCAGGGAAGTCTTAGTCTAAAACTTTTGAACCAGGTACCAATTCACTTCCTGTGGACTATGATAATTTATAGACAGATGAGACAGAACAGTTACCCAATCCTTGGCATCCAAATTCTCTGCCAACAAACCTCTAGTGCTCTAAATCCTATGGAAGGAAATCCCACAGAATTACAACTGCTTACACACAGTTAGAGAAGCATGGAGACCTATGACTGCTGTTGAGACAGGAGATTGTTGTTGTTGTTCAGTCATTTCAGTCATGTCTGACTCTTTGTGACCCCATTTGGGGTTTTCTTGACAAAGATACCACAGTTGTTTGCCATTTCTTTCAGCAGCTCATTTTACAGATGAGGAAACTGAGGCAAACAGGGTTAAGTGACTTGCCCAAGGTCACCCAGCCAGTAAGTATCTGAGATCAGATTTGAATTCAGGAAGATGAATCAGTCTTACTGATTCCAGGCATGCCGCTCTATCCACTGCACCACCTAGCTGTCCTGGACAGACGGTTACTGAGTATCATAGGATCAGGGATTAGAGCTGGAAGACAACTCAGAAAAAAAAATGAATCTAATCTTTTCATTTTCCAGAAGAGGTAACCGAAAAACAGAAATTAAGTGACTTGCCAGAGTTTGTAAATTTCTGAAGAAAGATTTGAACCTAGGTCCCGCTGACTCCATATCTAGTGCCCTCTATACCATATCACAGTGCTCATCTCTATCAGTCTTCCAAATCATAGCATAAAATAACCACTTTGGTTCTTTCTAGCCCTTCCCCCTTCCACTACGTGTCAGCACACCGGGGTTCTTCAATAGCCCTGTTACTTGGGGTATGTTTCCCCTCTTTAATCCCTATAGGACCCCCTGCTCTTCCTTCAAGACTTAGAAACTTGTCTTATTGCTCTACTTTTCCAAACATGGAACTCCTGGACGACGTGCCTCTCTCGACCTCCCCACCCCCCTCCTCCCCTCTGCAACTCCAAGCTTTCTTTTGGGAGCTGGTATTGCAGCTACAGGACACACCTAGTGTCATAGTGGTTAAGGAGCAGGGCTTGGATTTGGAAAGACCTGAGTTCAAATCCAACCTCAGATACTTATTAGATATGTGACCCTAAATCAATCACTTAACCCTGTTTGTCTCAGCTTCCTCATCTGTAAAATGAGCTGGAGAAGCAAATGACAAACCGCTCCAGTATCCTTGCCAAGAAAACCCCAAAAAGGGACACCAAGAATTGGACACCACTGAAAAGTGACTAAGCAACAACACGGAAAACAGTTGTAGCCACAAATCCAAAACCCTTGTGTGCAATGAGACAATCGCTTTCGTACATACGACTCATCTTTTTAGCCACTCAGTCATACAGATAGTAATTATGGTCAGCACCACTATCTTTAAATGCCAAGGACTCGTGTGTGTGTGTGTGTGTGTGTGTGTG
The DNA here is from genome assembly GCA_028646515.1 of Pseudochirops corinnae. NCBI lineage: Eukaryota > Metazoa > Chordata > Mammalia > Diprotodontia > Pseudocheiridae > Pseudochirops > Pseudochirops corinnae. The sequence goes on from CM053591.1 coordinate 81,948,809, forward strand.
TATTACATGGGTCTTAATGTCTTTGTATATAATTTGCTCTTTCTCTTTAAACCCATATTCCCCCCCGCCCACCCCCAACCACTGGCATTTGTATTCTGAGAGGAGACCATTGTCACCCATGGGTGAAAATGTGGCAGAGAAGGCCAGTGCGTGACCAGCAGTTCTTTCCGCAGTGAGCACGTTAGAAGATTATGTTTGGTCTGTGGCTATGACTACTATTTGTTTATAGCTTTTTTTTCGGGCACACCTCTTTGCTGGAATGAGGAGGCATTTGAGGAACTAACACTAACTCGCATGTTCATACACTGAAATTGTAGCACACAGATTGTTTCTTTATTAAGTTCAATTCACTGAGCATTTATGGAGTTCCCACTCAGGAAACACTAAACAATGATAATACCTTTCCAGAGACAGGTGACTAGGACAAAAGCAGGACAAAAAAGAATGATTTGATAGACTAAGAAAGAAATTATCAGAGGTATATTGTCTGATATGCATGCCTAATGGCAACCGAATTCCTAGAAGCAATAAGGTTAAGGAAATCAAAGCATGTAGCCCAGATAGATCCAAGCCCAGTTTGAAGAATGTTCCTGTTTATACTGGTGTGGGGGTGAGAGTTAGTTCCCTTCTCCATGCCTGCTCTGCATCACTCCGCAGAGCCCCAGCCCACTCACTACAGGGTCTGGGGAGAGAGATAACTGATTATTGAGGGTACATTAGGCAGGGTTAGGAGAAGGACACATATTCTCCACAATTCCCAAAAGAGTTTGGAGTAGGAAGAAAAAAATGGAAGAAGGGAATTCAGGAATGTCTCATTTTCTCAGTCTCTAATTAATATTAAACATGATAAACATATTAAATGTAATTAAATTACACAAAATGGAAATATAATCATATTTAATGTCATAAATATATTTCAAATGAATGAATGAATGAATAAATAAGTGATTACTATGTGTAAAGCATTGTGCTAAGTTCTTAGGCATCAGATAGAAAAGCAAGACAATCCCTCCTCTCAAGGAATTTGCATTCTAGTGGGGGAGACAAGGTATATATGGAAGCTTTCAATTGCAAATCAAATAGAAAGATCCCATGGTTCTTAAGCTGTGAGGGCAAAGTAGATGGCAATGCCTTTTCTTTAACGTCATTTCCACTGATGAAATAATATCTGTTTCTGTCATTGAATCATTTGATAGTGACGAGTACTTCAATGCAAGAACTTTCTTTTCTGAGTCCTCAGTATCTGTGGCTGTAACACCTGAAGGAGCAGTTTCCAGACTGTGTCTCTGCATTTTCTATCATCATGCTGAGGGTACTGTGCTGGAAGCATTGCTATTTCCAATACTCTTGGGTTCAGGATCTTTCTAAATTGTCTCCATCACAGTCTGAGGGGAGATGGTGATCTGGGTGCTGGTGGTGGTCTGACTTGCCTGGCATATTCTGCCTCATATCTCTCCTCAGGGGGCCTTGCTGCTTTAGCTAGGCAGGCTTGCCTTCCCTGTGTGTGTCAGTAAATTAACATTTTAAAACGTTAAACTTTGGAAATAAGGCAATGGAACAATAATCCTCTTTTCTCTGGAAAAATTGTGATATTTAAAAACCATTTCCAATATATCATAAAACTGTTTTTTTTGTTTTTAATGGTAAAGTATGAGGAAAGGCTCTCCAAATGTTGAAGCATAGGTGTCCTAAGGGGTCTTAAGGTTATCTGGTAGCACAGGATGAGTTTGAGTCATTAGGAACAGAGAAATGACAACTGAAGGTACTGAAAAAAGCCAGATGGATGTGTTTATTCAGCCACTGTCAGTGACCTCTGAAATATGAAGAATGGGAGAGGTACCACAAGATTAGAGAAGGAGTAAGAAGTTCCCAGTTCTCATAAAAGGAAAAAGAATAGAATTTACAAACTATAAGTTTTTGTGTTATCGCTTGATCAGAGTTCTTAAATCTTTCAATGTTTTGACTTTATGATGCTGTTGTTACAGTATAAATTGCTCTCCTGGTTCTCTTCATTTAATTCTCCATCAGTTTGTACAAGTCTTCCCAGGTTTCTTGGAACTTTCTCCATTATTTCTAACAAAACCATAATATTTCACGATATTCATATAACTTGTTCAAACATTCCTCACAAAGGCTGCTTTTTGAGATGGTGGGTTGCCCCTCACTGGAGAACTAAAAGATTCGGAATGACCACTTTTCAGAAATGTTGTAGTGGAGATTCTTGTTCAGGTATAAACTGGAATAGATGGCCTCCGATCTCCCATGATTCTCTGAGATTGTGTGATTTGATAATTCTATGAAATGCCACTTTTCATGATAAGAAAGGGAAATTGATGACCTGAACAAGACCAAGTAGAATATACTCATATGGTGCTCATTGGAGAATAATTTTTTAAATCAATCTTTTCAAGCCAAGACAGTCCTTCAAATTCAGCTCTTGAAAGTGAGGAGCAGGGTTTAAAGCAAATCATCATCATTATTGATGTAAATTGAAGATTCTTTCTCTAATTAACCCCACTCCATTCTGTTCACTCCCTTATAACCTCTCATGGCAAATATGTGCAATTTATATTTCATTAGCATGTATTTGAAAGGCATAGCTTTCTAGTGTATAGAGAGCCAGCTTCAGAGTCAGGATTACCTGGGTTTCAGGCCCACCTCTGACAAATACTGTCCACGTGACCCTGGGCAAACCTTTTAACTTCCTGGACCCTCAGGCAACTTGGTAAGAATGTAAGTTGCTGAGCAGGTGCTGATCTGTTGATAAGAGTGGATTCTCTAAGGAAGATGGAATCAGAGGATTGGCCACAAAAAAAAAGTTACATTTACTTTTATATTGTTCTATGACTTTTACCTTGTAATTTCACCCATGGCTTTAACTCACAGCTGCATTGTAAACTTGAAAGTCAGAGATGGTATCTCTTATTTGGTTTGTTTCCCCCATCACTCCGAATACAATGCTAGGCACACAGGGGGCACTTAATAACTGTTTGCTGAATGAACGAACCTCTTAGCAGAGTTTGAATGCTGGTATACTATTCAACATTTTATATGGAAATAGATTTAACACCCATTTAACACTCATACTTATGCCTAACCTAGCCATCTCAGCAGAAACTAAATTTTACTGTGCTTAAAAGTGACATTATCCTTCAGGTACATAGAATTGTCATAGTTCCAAGGATTGTGGTGAGGATAAAGATGAGAGCATCATTTTCACTAATGATTTCCTTTTAAGAAAACAGAAGAATCAAGTTTCTGGAGGGGATATTTGCCACCTTCTATGAATTTGAACTTCACTAGTCCCACTACTGTATTTGTGTACTTTTAAAAAATTTTCTGCATTCATATATACTTATACTCTAAATATACTCTAAATACTCTAAACTTGTAAACATGTTTTTTTCTTCCACAATGGTAGACTTTTAATCACCTTGTTTTTCCCTGAGAATGTTTGAAGTATTTTGCATGAATAATTGTAATTATGTAGACTCCACTGTGTGTGTGTGTTTAGTGCTAAGTAAAAATGATTTTTACTCTAAGAACTGAAAAAGTACCATGTAAGCATACTAAATAGATTTAGTGTGTCATATTGTAATAGGGTAAAATTTTAAATACACAATTAATTCATAGGTGACAAAAATGTTGTTCAGAGTTCATCTTCCCTGTTCTAATAGATTTATATTTAGGATTAAAAGGAGCCATCATTAACTGACATCCACCATGAATGAAAAACAAAGTTTTCTCTTAATATCACAACAAATCAATCCCCTATTACATTTGTTCAAAGGAGTCAAAAAAAGGGTTTTTTGATATTCCTAATTATGTTTAAGGGTACATAGTAGTTTAGGGATTTATTTATGTTAGAAAGTGCATACATAATTTACTAAAAGTATATATTAAACTGCTTGCATAATTTCTCTAGAAAAGTCTTATAATGGATGAGATGAATATTTCAGTTACATTTAGGTCTCAATTTACTTTCAGATGTACTTTTCTAGGGTCATTACTTTAGTGGAAGATAAAGAGTATTCCATTTTTATCCCCCTAATTAAAATTACAATAGAGAAATATTATAGGTCTAATTTTCATGGACCATCCCATGACACTTATATACACAACTGTGTAACTAGAGATATGAAATTTGGTAAGTCTCATTCACTAGTGATTACAGTCTGGGACAGATCAGAGCTGTGGCCCATGGGTTCCTCAGTTCTGCCACATAAACAAGCTGTAATGAGTTCAGCCAGCTGGATTTTTCAGTGTTCTTCTATGTTCATAGAGGCTGATAAGAGTATTTAGATAGTATACTTGACCTAATTTGTTCCACGGGAGATGCTTCAATTCAGGAAAAGGGAGGTATTCATGTGAAACTCTGCCCCTTTCATTTTCTCTGACTGTTCATGACTATCTTTCTTCTTTTGTCAGGCTCTAAGTTTCTCTGTTTCTTCTCATTTTAGGATGTTTTCTACTGTTCCCTTCCTTCCTTCCTTCCTTCCTTCCTTCCTTCCTTCCTTCCTTCCTTCCTTCCTTCCTTCCTTTTTTCCTTCCTTCCTTCCTTCCTTTTTTCCTTCCTTTTTTCCTTCCTTTTTTCCTTCCTTCCTTCCTTCCTTCCTTCCTTCCTTCCTTCCTTCCTTCCTTCCTTCCTTCCTTCCTTCCTTCCTTCTTTCCTTCCTTCCTTTTTTGTTTTCTTTCCCCCCCTTTTTCATCTATCTCTGTCTCTTTAAAATAAAAAGAAGCCTGAGAAGATATTGATGTTTGAGGTTCTCTTTACTTGCATCTTTTAAAAGACCTCTGATGTATTTTTCTATTAGAAAAGCTTATCTTGATTGAATTCTAATATTGGTTAATAATGGTTAAGTTCAAGTCAACTAAATTCTTATTCTATGGTTTTTTTTTTAAACACTGTGACGATGAGGCTGTACTTTTGAAGACTATTCTTTGTAAGATGTTCTGGAAGGTTTCTACCCCCCAAACTCCCCCCCCCCCCAACTGTAAGGACTTTGAGAATGAGCCTATAAAGTGATTGTTGTCATAGGACCAATCTAGCTAAGTTTAGAGAGGTTTGTCATGTGGTTGTGAATTCTTTAGGGTAGGGGAGTATGACAACTCAGAAAAGTATCTACTAAGGCATTGGGAGGCTGTGATCTGCATTGTTAAAGGAGATTCCTTCACTGATGAAATTATAGGTCTTCTGAAAAATTGTAGTTGAAGAGAATCTTACATAAAGTGTAGTCAGGGTTTGCCCACATATCTGTCCCAAGTTCTATGCACACTTATGTAGGTTCCAACCTCATCACTCAAATCATTCTCTCAAGTTATCAATAATCTCTTAATTGCCAAATCTGATAGTTCTTTCTCAATCTCCATCTTTTTTGATATCTTGTTATTTAACACTGTTGGACTACCTACCTCGCTCTTGGATACTTAATCCTCTCTGGGTTTTTGTAACACTATTCTCACCTGGCTCTTCTACCCATCTGATGACTCCTACTCACTATCCTCTTCTGGTTCATGATCCATATCATGACCCCTACTTGTGAGTATTCCACAGGGATCTTTCCTGGGCTTGCTTCTCCCTCTACATCATCTCTTTTTAATATCAACTCCCATGACTTTTAACTATCAGCTCCCTGTAGATAATATTGATATATGCACAAGCATATGTCTATATGTACATATATGTGTATGTATGTGTGTGCATCCATCTCTAGTTTTTGCCATGAAATTCAATGCCTTATCACTAAATACCCTTTGGACATTTCATACTGGATGTCCAAGAGGTATCTCAAACTCAATATGTCAAACTCATTATCTCCACTCTTTTGCCAACCTTCTCCTCTTCCAAAATTCACCACTTTTGCCATCCTTACAGTCTCCCAAGTTCATAACCATGGCATTGTCCTCAACTCCTCACTCTCCCTCATCCTATATATTCAATTAGTTGCCGAATCTTGCTATTTCCACCTTTACAACATCTCTCACACTTTATACCTTCCCTCTACTCACATTGCTGCTACCTTAGATCATGCCTTTATCACTTGTTGAGTAGATTATTGCAACAGCTTAATTTGTCTCCCTAACTCAAGTCTCTGCTTTGTTTTACTCCAGTGCTGCCAAAGTAATTTTCTTTAAACACAAATCTGTCCATGTGACTCTCCTACTTAATCAATTCTAGTGGCATTCCACTGACTCCAGGATAAAATATAAACTCCTCTATTTAGTGTTTAGTGTTTGAAACACTTTATAACCTTGATTCAAACTATCTTTCTCATGTCATTGGACATTACTCTTCTTTCTATACTCTGTAATTCAGTCAAATTCGCTTTCTCTCTGTTCTTTACACATGACACTTCATCTCCTATCTCAGTGCCTTTTCATGGGCCATCTCCATGCATGGAATACCCTCTCTGCTTGCTTCTGCATCAGAGTCCCTCTTTTCTTTCTTGATATGAAATTCAGGCATCATCTTTTGCATGAAGCCTTTCCTGATCTCTCTCCCTCTCTGAAATGCTAGTTTCTCCATCCTAAAATACCTTATATTTAACTATTTTAAATATTTTGAATATTTGACTCAGATAATTTGAATATTTAAACTGTTTTAATTATTCATATTCTATTTGTTATATATATGAACCCATATACATAGACATATATGTGTATATATTTGTATGTGTATATGTATACATACATACATACATACACACACACACACCTCCATGTGTGCTTTCCCCTATTAGAATGTAAGCTCCTTATGAGTAAAGATTGTTTTTTTTCTTTGTATTTGTATCCTCAGAGTTAAACACAGTTCCTGGCACAAAGTAGTCACCTAATAAATGCTTGTTGATTGATTCCTACAGAAAATTTCTTGTTGATACTGTTTCACCTTTGCCATTATGCTTTCTTTCTTGCCTGTACTTATTTAGTGTGAGTCTAAAAGAGTGTAATGAAAACTCCAAATTACTAAAATATTCCATAAGCACATATTTCTTCTGAAAGAAGAAAATTTCCTTAGCCAATGGTTTAACCTCTCCAATTATGGATTAAATATTATTGTACTTGATTACAGATATAAAGTTCAAAGGAACTTGGAGAGCATCCTGTCCAACGTCCTCATTTTCCAGGTAAGGGAAATGAAGCCTAGAAAGGTTAATGAGTTACCCAGAGTCATAAAGATAGTAAGTGGCAGAGCTAATATTTGAACCCAGGTCTTCTACTCCAGATCCAGTGTTCTTTTCCCCCCACCATTTCCGTTTCTTATATTGGATTGTTTTCAATTATCAATATAAATATATATTTACATATATAATTATTACATATATAATTTTATATATACACATGCACACGTAGATGCATTTACATGTATATATGTACATAATGCAT
>CM053591.1:81956691-81986874 GCA_028646515.1 Pseudochirops corinnae
CCAACTACTCTAATACTGAGAAAGATTTCATGAGTTACAAATATCATCTTTCCATGTAAGACTGTAAACAGTTCAACTTTAATAAGTACCTTATGATTTCTCTTTCTTGTTTACCTTTTCATGCTTCTCTTGATTCTTATATTTAAAAGCTAAATTTTCTATTTAGCTCTAATCTTTTGATCAAGAATGTTTGAAAGTCCTCTATTTCATTGAATATCCATTTTTTTCCTCTGAAGTATTATACTCAGTTTTGTTGGGTAGGTGATTCTTGGTTTTAATTCTAGCTCTTCTGACCTCCAGAATATCATATTCTAAGCCCTTAACGTAGAAGCTGCTAGATCTTGTGTGTATTTCCACAATGCTTGAAATGTTTCTTTTTCACTGCTTGTGATATTTTCTCCTTGACCTGGGAACTCTGGAATTTGGCTACAATATTTCTAGGGATTGGGATGTCTTTCATGAAGTGATCAGTGGATTCTTTCCATTTCTATCTTACCCTCTGGATCTAGAATATCAGGGCAGTTTTCCTTGAAAATTTCTTGAAAGATGATATCTAGGCTCTTTTTTTGATCATGACTTTCAGATAATTCAATAATTTTTTTTGTTTGAGAGGGGAAGGCAGGGCAGTTGGGGTTAAGGGACTTGCCCAAGGTCACATGGCTAGTAAGTGTTAAGTGTCTGAGTCTGGATTTGAACTCAGGTCCTCCTGACTCCAGGGCTGGTACTCTGTTCACTGTGCCACCTCACTTCCACTAATCCAATAATTTTTAAATTATCTCTCCTGGATCTATTTTACAAGTCAGTGATTTTTTCCAATGAGGTATTTCATATTGTCTTCTATTTTTTCATTCTTTTGGTTCTGCTTTATAATTTTTTGATTTCTTATAAAGTCATTAGCTTCCATGTACTCTATTTTAATTTTTAAGGAATTATTTTCTTCAATGAGCTTTTGAATCTCCTTTTTCATTTGGTCAATTGTAGTAGACCAGACTTTCAGGGGTCCCCTAACCCCATTAAGGAAATGCTCCCTTCTTCTATGAGGTCACTAAGCAGATATTCGAGAGGAGTATAATCTTGTTTGGATGAATGCTTTCATTGGCTCTATGAATAACTAAAGAAAGTACAGGGTAGTTAATTTGCAAGTCTTGTTTGTGACTCCCTGTTTGTTTGTGTCTCTGGATATGGTTCTAGGATTAAGTCTTGATGAATAAATAGCCTTGGACTAGGGTAGGGAGTGGTCAGGACTAAAGGAGGGTCCTTGCATTTTAATTACCTAAGAGTCTGTGCTATAGGGTATATAAACCCTGTGATCTTCTTGTATCTTGGCTCTGTATGAAATGGTTCTGTAATAAACAGACTATCAAATACATCCCCATCTCTCTCTTTTATTCAGCTGATTGCTGGGCCATACAACTGTGCTGGTCACAGCAGTCAATTTTGCTTTTAAAGGTATTGTTCTCCTCATTGACTTTTTGGACCTCTTTTGCCATTTGGGTTCTATTTTTTAAGGTATTATTTTCTTTAGCATTTTTTTGGGTCTCCTCTAGCAAGTTATTGACTCATTTTTCATGATTTTCTTGCATCACTCTCATTTCTCTTCCCAATTTTCCCTCTATTTTTCTTACTTGATTTTCAAAATCCTTTTTGAGCCCATCCATGGCCTGAGACCAATTCATATTTTTCTTGGAGGCTTTTGATGCAGGAACTTTGACTTTGTAATTGTCTTCTGATTGTATGTTTTGATCTTCTTTGTCAACAAAGTAAGATTCTATAGTCTGAGGGGTTTTTTTTTATGCTGTTTGCTCATCTTCCCAGCCAAATACTTGACTTTCTAACTCTTTGTCAAGGTAGGATTCTGGTTCCAGTTGGGGTGGCTGTACTGTCCTAGGCTTCAGGAATTTTGTATCAGTCACTTGATCCCCCATCATCTGTGGGCCCAAAGCTCTGGAAGCAGCAGCCACTGCTGCCACTGTCACCTATCCTGCCCCGGGGAGGACGCTGGCAGGACCTCTTATATCCAGGTTCCACAGAGTTTTCCCACTGACCTTCTATGCTATCCTTGGCATTTGTGGGTTGAGAGGCCTGGAAATCACTAGAGCTGTCAGTGATTCAGTCCCCTGAGGCTTACTCAGGCGCTGTCTGTGCTGGTGTGGCCCACACTGAACTCTTCTCCGCTCCTAGTCCAGTGCAATATACCCTTATTGGTGACCTTCCAGACCGTCTTGGGCTGGAAATTTGCTTCACTTTGTCATTGTGTGGATTCTGTAGCTCTAGAATTTGTTTAGAGTAATTTTTTACAGGTATTTGGAGGGCTTTGGGGGAGAGCTCAAGCAAGTCCCTGCTCTTAATCTGCCATCTCGGCTCTGCCCCCCAGGGCTCACATTCTAACTAGAGGGACAACACATATGGAAGGTTTCAGCTTCAAGTCAGTTGGAAAGATCCCATGGTCCTTAGCACACAGTGGCAAGGCAGAGGGTAATGCCTCTTCTACAATGTCATTTCCATTGATTAAATTGTATTAGTTTCTGATTTTCAGTCATTTGACAGGGCTGAGGACTTGGGTGACAAGATCATATAAACTCAAAGCTAATATGTAAAAAGCTCTCAGGGAAGATTAAATAAAATTTATTTTTAAATATTTTTGAATATTATTAAAAGTTATATTGTGTAAAGATGTGTTCTCTGAATGAATAGTACTAATGCAGCTGGTAGTAAGGTAATAATCTAAAATTTAAGAGATTATTTACTAGTATGCATAATGAGTTTTAGTAAAAGTTGGACAACAAACTAGATGTCAGTAAATTGATAAATGTGTGTATTTATGAAAAAACCCTTGATAGCTCTATTTAAAAAAAAATAGTTATTAAAAAAAATCCTTTAAAAGCTTGAGTGGGAAAAGGAGACAGCCTTACTCAGTATTGAATTTCCCACAGAGTCTGGAATGATGACTTTTCTCATGTGTATTCAATAATCCATTTGCTAAATATTGAGTACTAAATAAGTCATTAGAACTGGACCTCTAATTTTGCTAATATAGGGAACACCCTAATGAAGAAGTTTCTTATATCAAGGCAAGCTGACACATTTTTTGCAAGTTTCTCTTGAGGAAATACTTAGATCACTGCGAGAGTAGGTGGTTCTTTCAGGGTCACACAGCCAGTAAGTATCTGAGGAGCCTCTTCCAGTGCCTCTCTTCCTTAAAGAGGTAACTTCCACATCATCTTCTGCAGAAAGCTTTTTCCTGATTCTCCTCTCCCTGCAAGTGGTCATTCCCCACTTACCACTCTATCTTGTATTGGTTACATTTCATACATTTGTATTTTATATTTATATTTATGCTGTATATATATATTTTTGTGTACTTTTAATCTCCTTTATTGGAATTTAAGCTCATTCAGAGTATAGATTATTTCATTTTTTTGCATTAGTATTAAGAACTAGTATAATGTGTGGAACTCAGTAGGTACTTGATAAATCCTTGTTGATTGGTTGATATGGAAGAACAGCCAGTACCTTGGACATTAAGTTCCACTGCTTTCCTTTTAACTTTTCCTTTACCTCTCAAGCTGTAGCTCCTCCCCAACATCCACATCTGAATTTTCCTCTAGAGTTTAAAGGGTACTTGTCTTATTATGAGCTCTAACTCCTTTGGGTAAGGAGATTATCTTTATTTTTCAAAGACCTGTTGATATCTGTTTCAGATGGAAGAATGGAAGATTAGTCAACCATTATTTGCAAGAAGTCTAACTGTCCAGGGAATGTAACATAACCCAAAACATCTTTATTCAGTTGGTAGGAGCTTCTAGAATTGTAGGAATAATGCCTAGGAAGAAATTAATGTTGTGTGTATGATTTCACCTATTAAGTGACAGCAAATGGTATAACTAGGAAAAATTATCTGTACTTCAGCTACAGTTATAGTTATAATTATAGTTATAATGACAATATTTATAAGTATCATTGAAAAGAGAGAATATAAGATCACTACATAAAGTCAAGAAGCCATGCAAGCATCTGGAATGAAAATAAGTGTTGCCTCTTTATTAATTTTCACCTAAGAGAATTTAAAGATATGGTCTTGTTACTCTTTTGGATAGTTCTACTAATTAATTGATTCTGTGATATGTTGAACAAATATGAATGCAACATAAATACTGTCTCTGAAATGAAAAAGAAAAAAATTCAGAATTTCAGAATATGTGAAGTATTTCCTTGTAAATCCTGGGCCTTGAGACTAGCTATGTGATCACAGGCAAACCGTTCATCATCTCGGAGTCTTACGTCATAATGATAATACAAACCCCATATGCCCCAAAGAATTCTTTGCAGCAGAATACTTAACATTTTTTTGAAGTAAAAATATATAAACATGAATTATCCTTAATTTTATTAAGTTTTTATTAGTTGTTTTAGCTATGGTAAAAATCACTAAGTCATTGATTCCATCAATATAATAAATGATGTTCTAGTGGATTGAATTAGTTAACACAGATGACAGGGCTATGTTAATTGTGAATAGTAGGTCAAGCCAAGGAAGAATTTTCATCTTAGAATAGCAGTTCTCAACCTGTGGGTCGTGACCCCTTTGGGGGTTGAACGACCCTTTCACAGGGGTCACAGGGGTTGCCTAAGACCATAGGAAAACACCTATTTCTGATGGTCTCAGGAACCAAGACACGTCTCCTCTATCTGTCTCCAGGCGGGTCTGCCCACATGCAGATACGCCCAGATACGCCCACATACGAGTATTAAAGGGTTGCAGCATTAGGAAGGTTGAGAACCACTGTCTTAGAAAGTCAAATGATAACATTAAATAGGGAAAGAATTTCACTTCTCGTGTTTCTCCTTTTATTTGTATATTTGTGAATGGATGTTTTGCAGTTTTTCTTAGTTTACATTCTGTTGACTTATCTGTTATGGGGAAGAAGTTAGATTTTAGCTAACTCTCCCTATATTGTTGTTTTATGCAAATGTTTTCAAAATAATAACTTTCTACTTAAGTGATAATCTTCATTTTTTAGGATATACCATCCAATAATTGATCCTGACATCAGTAAATGTTGTAAATAGAAGGCACAGGTATTAAAACCAATTATTAAGTGACAAAGATTTTTAATAACAGGGACATTATTAATAGGAAGCTTGGGAAATGTAAAATATCATTTAAAAATTAGTTTTAAAAATGAAAAACCTTGAAATGCCTAATAGTCATTATTACTAATTGAAGAAATTCTGAGCACTTTGTTCAATACTCAGTACTACTCAGTCTTGGTTTTCTTTATTTCCCATTTACCTAAAGTACTTAATAAATATCTTAGAAAATAGAAGACACATTTATGATTTCCACAAATGGAGAAAGGAGACAGATAAAGATTCTTAGTAGAGTAAATATAAAAGCCTTTCTTAGTTTAAAATATAAAAGCCAATCCCACTGTTTCCTCAGAGCACTTAGAGATTTAAATGATATGATGTTCTCAGCAGGCTTCTGTCATTTTTGAAATGGACTCTGATTGGTTTCCATGATTAGAAATTGATCTAATTTCTGCTGTTTTCACTTAGATTATGATTTGGGATTTTTCTCCCACAAATCACCTTCAGGTTTAATTCTTTCTTGTTGAGATGACGACTATTTTACACAGATTTTTTTTTTGTTTTTTTGGTATCACTTTCTTTTACAAGGAACATACTGTATAATCACTGAACTACTCTGTAATTACATGGCAAAAACTATGTAAATACGTAATTATGTTCATGCAGATTACTTGATAATTATACTTCCAGTTACCAAGTAATTCACAGACTAATCATCATGTAACTTGCAGTTCTTAGATTTTCAGTTTAGTCTTTGTTTTAAAGAAGGAGAGAACTAGATAATTACCCTATGGTTACATGGTACTTACATTGTCAATAGTCATGTATTTACAGTGTTATTACATGACTATTTTTTACCTTGTAAAGTAAAATGGTGCTGTCTTTTTCAAAAGTCCTTGCTTTCTCCTTTCAAGGAATGCCATGTTTTATAGTAATAGGTGTCAGATAGACGCTTTTTGTTTTATATGTGCTTTAGCAGAGTAGAAGAGATATGACTGGAATTCAAGGGAACTCTAAACTTATTTTTTACTAAGATACTTAAAGTGATGAAATTGAAATAACTATGCATTGTCTTCTCAGCAAAACATGAAACACTGGGTGATTAATCCTATTGTCCAAAGAAAAATTTCCCAGGCAAGAATAATATCTATTTTCCTTGACCACCTATAGGATTTACCATTTGTACAATAAATTTTGAGATCTGATTCTATTCAGATTTTGTTGTAAATTGTTTTGTGTTTTTCTCTATTTGTTAAATATAATTCTTGTTTCTTCTAAAAGATTATAAACTCCTTGAAGGAAAGTACTGTGTCATATACTTTTTATATCCTTCAGAGTATGGAAGCATATAGTGGACCCTTAAATAAACATTAACTCAAATTGTGATGTCTCATAATATAAAATGGGAAAATGGGTGGTCAAACACTATGAAGAATACGAATGAGACATAGAGGCAGATCTCTGAAGAATGCTGTACGTTGCTTAGCTAGGCAATGAATACAGCAGTGGTTTAGATCTTTTGTGTTCCCTCTGGATGCTAGATGTGGTGCGATAGAATGATAGCATTCTTGGTCATTTGTTGTTAAAGGTTTTTGCTTTCATTTTTTATGCTTCATCTTTGACTTGGAGGTGATTTCTTTGAAACTAATGAAGCACAAAGATGCAAAATAAAATGTATGGTGTTGCTCTCATATATGTGCATCCAAATAAAACATGCCCATCATGAAAAGCAATGTGTTAAATTTATAGTGCGTGAATACTCATGCCTCATATCTAGTCAGGTGCCAGTTTTTGTCAGTATTTTCTCCAGAATGTGTCTTCCATCTGTCCTCTTTTCTATGTTCACCTGGTTTCTGCCCAAGCTGAGGCCCTTACTCTCTCTCACCTGGAACATTGTAATGGTCTCCTACCTGGTTTCTTTCCCCTGCCTCCAGTCTCTTCTCTCTGTATTGCATTTATCACAGAGCTCATGCCCAGTGATAGTCATGCTCTTTTTCTGCTCAAGAAACTAGTGACTCCCTACAGCTTCAAGTATAAGATAAAAACTCCTCTCTTTAGCACTTACAGCCCTTCACAAATTCACTCCAAACTACCTACCTAGAGTTATTGTACATTGCCACCTCTCCTCTCCGTTCTGGCCAATCAAGCCTACTTGCAATTGATTCTCCTATGTAACATTTAATCTTCCACCGTTGTGCCTTTGTCCTCTATGACTGGAAATCATTCCCTCTTTACTTTTGCCTCTTATAATCCCTATGTCTATTTACAGATTATTTTATGTGCTACCTTCTCTACTAGGAATTTCTTGATCTTCCCTAAATCAGTTTTGAGTACTCTTCACTTCCTGGATTTTTTTTTTTTTGTGCCTTATATATATGCTAGTTGCTGTGTTAGGTGTTGACAATAAAAAACAAAAATATGATAGTTCTTGCCCCCAAGGAGCTTATATTCTATCAGGGGAGAAAAACATGAATATATAAGCATATAGAAGTTTCACAAGAATCTGTGAAGAAAAGTTATGCTGCTCAACTTATTCTTGGAATGACATCTATAACATTTCCAAAAAGTGGAGACCTTCTGCTTGGAAATTGAACTTACTGCCTAGAATAAATTCACTACCTGTGAAACCAAAGTACTCCACTTTTGGATATATCCAGCTATTAAGAAGTTTTTCTTACCGTGAACTCAAATATATCTCTTCAACTTCCAGCTAATAGTGTTAGTTCTATCACTGGTATCAAGAAGGAAAAAAAAAAATCAAATCTCTATTCCTTGAAAAAATTATCATTTCACTCCTAAGTCTTCTCTAACCCCAGATAGATGTCCCTAGTTCCTTTAACCAATTCATACAACATAGTATCCAATCTTTTCACAGACATGGTTATATTTAAGGAAAGACTTTTAATTCCCATTAAAAAATTAAATTTTAATATAAGCGAATGTTATGTTTAGAACTTTTTTCTTTTACATGCATTGATATAATTATGTTTTTATAGGATCTTAGTGTCAGAGATATAGAGCTGTTAAGGGACCTTACCAGACATCCAGTCCAAACTCTACATTTTACAGAAGGGAGGTTCTATGCTTTGCCTAAGGTCCTAATCCTTTAGGTATTAAGCATCAGAAGTGGGATTTGTGCCCAGGTCTTCTGACTTCAGGGCCAGTGCTCTTTCCAATGTACCCTGCTGTCTTCCTAATTGTTATTCTTATGAAAAAATTAAAAAAATTATGCTAATGGTTTTTTACAATCATTGAATCATCTTTGAATTCCTAGTATAAATGAAACTTGATAATAGTGAATATTTTTTGATCTATTGCCATAACCTCTTGGCTAGTATTTCAGCCTCAATTTTCTACAACAAAGTAGTTTCCACACATGATTCAAATTCATCGAAAATTACTTAAAATGTAATGACAGAGATAATTTTGTTTAACAATGTCCCAATTGTTAATATCCAGCAAGGCAAAAAACATGGAGATGTGCCTGACAAAAATGTTTGCAAGCATCATAGAAGAGAATTAGCACAGGTAGTTATTGAAAGGAGGCTTCCCCCTGGACTAGAGGTCTGAATGCTTCTGTTTTGAAGATGACACTGTGCTAAGGGTATTTAATTCCTGGCACATTGTAGGAACCTCTAAATAAAATCTATAACTACTTAAAAGGATTTGGCCTAATCATCCACATGGAAAAAGATAAATGGATTAAGAATGCTTACTGTCCACACCATGATATTGAGTTGGATGAACAACCCATAAACCACATTATTTCCAATTTTCTGTGCCTTTCAGCAGTAGATGAGTGTTAAAACTAGTGTGGGGAACTAATTATTATCACTATTTAAATGACCACATCCATTTGACAAAAATCTTACTTGAGAGAGTCAGTGTTTTATGACTCTTTTCAGAGGAATTTGAATGAATAACTAAAACTAGATTTTAATGAACAGCAAAAATACTAATTGTTATCTCCTTTTGTCTTTCTCAAAGCATTGTTTTTAATATCAGGATCTTTCTAGTAGTTTGCAAAGAGGCTTATTTTTTCCTTAGAGATCAAATAAGTAAAGAGTTGCATTGGTGCCCACACGGGACAAATGACTGGAATGGAATTTTAGTGGCATCAACAGTAAAGGCTTTCCTGTTAAGTAACATGACATAAGTCAATGCATTCAATATCAGTTACATATAAAGCTAAGGAAGCCTTCAGAAGGTTCATCGCCCTTTTTGGTCTATAGGTTGTTATACTATAATGGACTATGAAATGCCCCAGAATGAATAAATACTTTTAATATCCCTTCATTCTCATCCAGATTACCCTATAAACTTAGGTTAGTCATTTCATTTCTTCATATATATATAGGATGGTTGGTATGGACTAATCACTAAGGCGTCTCCCAATGCTAACATTCTACAGTCTACATTCTGTAGTTCTGAGTGCCTCACTGCCAACCAGCCTTGACATCTACTCATCATGTCTCACTCTTTGAATGGCCAAATCAGACAGATAGCAAGCAGGCAAGCAGTTTAAATTGCTTTGCATTTCTGAGATATTCATTAAGTGCCTTAGTTTTTAATAGTCTTCCCAGATCCTTAAGGAAAATTAAGTGCCATACATCTGCTAATGTATATTTGTCTTGAGATTTTCACTTAAAAATTCAACCTGAATTGGGCTGTTCTTTTCGACAATATTTCAGGATATTTGCAGGGGGGAAAGGGGGGGAAGAACTAAGTAGGGGGTGAGGAGGAGAAATTAACAGAGCTATATTCAAAGAAGCACTGTTTCTACTTAGGATGATAAAAAGTTGCCAAAGTCAGAGATTTAAAGAGACTTGCCAAGAAAAAAAAAAGAGTGCTGATGATCTAATGTAGATAGAAAATAATTCTGGAATAAAACAGATAAATGCATAGACACTATCTGCTATCACTGAAAACATTTTCGATGCATAGATTACAGAGATACCTTGTGGGAGAAAGATTAACCAGAGATAACATGTCAGAGTAAGCATCATGTTAAGACTTTGCACTGTAATCAAATGTAAATCTAGAAAGTATGTAATATAGATCAACATACACAATATGTTAAGTTAATACTGTTTGGTAGTTTTTGTCTTGTCACATATACATACATCTACCTCTCTATCTCTCTATCTCTCTATCTATCTACATTTTGGAGGGGGGTAAGTTGGTGGTTAAAATGTCCTTAGAAGGGTCTGAGCCTCAGCACTTGTCACTTGGTAGTAGGTCAAGTGATTGAGAACCTATATTGGTCTGCCAGAGACGCCCTGATGCATTACTGATGCATTTTACATTAACCTGGAAAGCCTGCATCAGCAGAGATGTATAGCCCCAGGGCAATGCTGCAACATTCTTCAGCAAAGTCATGCCCCTGTAAAAATGATGCATTTGGTATCTTGCTTCAAAAAGGGAGCTATTGAATGTTTTAATCCCTAAAAGACCATTGTAATATTTATTTCCAAGATGATACCAGAAGGCTAATGGACAGGTTTATACATATTGTATTACCAGATAGATAATTATGGCACAGAGATGTCTACCATGCAGACATATGCTTCCGTAGAATCTAAGGCATTTTATTTTGTTTTCATCTCATACAGTTTGAAAGGAAATATGATTGAATAAAAAGCAAAATGAATCTTATTCATCATGTCTTGAGGCATGTTGAAATACCTCATGTTCACTACAGTATGAAAATATGCCTTTATTGGCCATGTCTGAAACTCCATGTCAGACCTGGCTTATATAGTGATTTAGAGGAATTTTGATAAGTTAGATTATGATAACTACATCTATTGTAGGCTATAGCATACATATCTGTCACATCTGGTGGTTTTATAAAACAAAACACATAGAAAAAGGTTGCACCTGCTTTGAGGTATTTGTTAAGTTCTGCCCCTGCTCAATGGAATTTGAACATCTCCATTAAAGACTGATTTAACTTTGGAGCAAGCAATGAGAACTGATTTCTCTTTAGAAAGGTACTAACATTTGAATGTCAGATTATATGGTTGGAAGGATTTTCTTATCCTCTGACATCCAGGAAATAAAAATAAGTCTCTAATCTGCCAGTGGCACCTAATACTCCAAAACATTTCTGAGAAATGAACAATTTCTGAGGGTGGGGGTATGTATCTACAATCTCAGCTCCTGGGGAGGCTGAGGTTAGTGAATTGCCTCAGCTTGGGAGTTCTTAACTGCAGTGTGCTAAGCTGATTCAGGTGTCTTCCCTAAACATGACACTAATTTAGTGAGCCCCTTAGACATGGACTGGGGTTGAGAGGTGGGGTGCACTCTGCTACTTGGAGAAGGGCAACTCTGCCTCAGTGACAGCTCAAAATTCCTCCATCAATTAGCAGTGGGATCAGGACCATGAGGAAGGGTTCACTGTACTTCCAGGCTAGGCCAGCTAGAAAGAATTCAGTAAGAAAAAAAAAAAGAAAGAAAAGAAGAAGAAAATTAACAACCACTTTTCAAGACAGGGAAATTTTTTTTTTAACTTTCAGGACATATGATGCCAAGAATCTGAAGAATTTTGCATTCTTCTGTATCTTCTACATAACTCCATTTCCTACTTTTCAGTCCTTTTAGGCTGACTCAAGATCTGCTTACTATGAAAATATTATCCTTAAGTTCCATCCACTGATCTTACTCTTCTGTGCACTACCACAACGGTGAAGAACTGTGCCACACAATTAGGGCTTACATCTTATCTTGTTTTCAAATTGTTTTGTGAGTTCATATCACATTTCCCCCCTAAGAAACTGCAGACTCTTAGGAGGTAAGAATTGTGTCTTCATTTATATATATATTTTTTTTGTTTTTGATTTTTGGAGGAGTCGGGAGGTAGGGCAATTGGGGTTAAGTGACTTGCCCAAGGTCACATGGCTAGTTTTGTGTTAAGTGTCTGAGGTCAGATTCGAATTCAGGTCATCCTGACTTCAGGACTGGTGCTCTATTCACTGCACCACCTTCATTTATCTTTCTATTCCCAATAACTATTACTATAGTGCCTTGCATATAGTAGGAGAGTTGCAAAAGGAGGAAGTGATGGCTAGTTACCTCCATTTTTGGAAAGAATATTTGTTTTGGTGAAACAATCAATACGATGAATTTGTTTTTATCACATAGATTAGATGCTCAATAAAAAGGTGATCAAATAGTGAAGAAATGATTATCAATACTTATATATAGAGAGGCAGCATAGCATTTAGAGGTATTAAACACATGGTCAAGTCAGCTTAAATGTTGTTGTGAATTATTTAACAAAATAAATAAATATACAACAAAACAGAGATAACCTTATGTTTTAAAAACTAAATCACTATATGGTCCACAGGGATCATCCTATAACAATTAGCGCTTTCCATTTCTTTTTGAGTTTGATATGACTAGTGTAGTGGATAGATATCTGACCTCATAGCCTGAAAAAAACCTGTCTGCAGGTCTCTTCTCTGATCCATAATGAGTATGTGAGCATGGGTAAGTCACTTAACCTTTTGGTAGTCTAGGTAACTCTCTAAGATGATGTGACAGAGAAGGTGCCAACCTGCAATTGGTAGAGCGAATTTTTTCACTGGGGAGGTTTCCATATCAATGAAATCATAAATCCAGTTCCTATTTCTATAGAAAATGAGTACATTTTCATAAAACGGTAGCCATCAGATTTAGAACTTAAAAGGACCTTAGAAATCAAATCCAGCTCCTTCATCTTACAGATGAGGGAACTATAGCCTAGAGTGTTAAATAATTGGTGTCCACCACAGTGGAAATTGAGAGTAGTGTTGTATTTAAACCCTTGTTTTTGACTCTGTAACCCATGCTCATTCCAATAAACCTCAATGTCTCAAAAGAGTCAGTAAATCTTAATTAAAGTTGGGGCTTATTTTTCTCAGTAAGTTGGTTATATAAATATCATCAACCCATTTTGCAGATTTTTATAAGAGGAGAGAGGAGAAATGGACAGAGAGAGTAAACTATTTTGCCACATTTTCTGAACATACATGCTGAAGCTACTTATATTTTTAGATTCATTACGATGTATAAAATAAAGATTTTAAAAAATTGGGTAGATAAGAGTGTATTTTTAAGAACAGAATTAAGATAATCTAACATCAACATTATAGCTTTTAAGATAGGAAATTCCTCACATAGTAACATATTTATACTTTGGAAGTACTCTTTGTTCCCATTTCGATCTTTCTCAGTTCTCTCTTTTCACAGCATACTCTGGATAATTAATAAATTAGTGAATGTCAATTAAATTAATTAAAACATCCAAAACAATCATAATTCCTCTGACAATTCAAAGAAAAGTTGGCTTTGTAACTAAACCAGTGCATTTCTTAAAATACTATACCATTTAATATTAAAAAATAATAATTATCTAGTAGGTGTGAGGAAGAATGAAATTAAAGAGCTTGACAAGGGATTTTGGATAATGCCAAATATGTATGCTATAAGCAAATACCAATAAATATTTCTGCTCTACTGAAATATAAGTGTGGATATATATTTTTTTTATCAGATTAGTCCAAATTATCTTTGGTAACCATCACAACAGATACTTCCTGAGATAGTAAAGTCCTTTTCTTCTTTCTTCCTCTTTCTTCTTCCCCCATCTCCGTCTTCCTTCCCTCCTTCCCTCCCTCCTTCCCTCCCTCCTTCCCTCCCTCCTTTCCTTCCTTTCCTCCTTCCTTCTCTCCTTCTTTCCTTCCCTCCTTCCCTCCTTCCCTCTTTCCCTCTTTCTCTCCTTCCATCCTTCTTTTCTTCCTTCCTTCCTTCCTTCCTTCCTTCCTTCCTTCCTTCCTTCCTTCCTTTCTTCCTTCCTTCCTTGCCTCCCTTCCTTTGCTAGACCAATTCTCTTGCCAGAGCTTCTTAGGGAAGCATATACAATGGAAATAACACTTGCCCTGGAGTTAAAGGACCTTAGTTTGAATCCCACTTCTTATGCTTACTGCCTATATAACCTTGAGCAATTTGCTCAAATTCCCTAGACTACCGTTTTCTCTTTGTAAAATGAGAAAGCTTGATTAGAAGGCACAGGAACTCTCTTCCAGTTCTAGATCCAGGATCCTAACTTTGCAATATTGTTCTCTCTTGAAGGGGAGGAGAATGCCTTATTATAAGAACTGCAGTGTTCTGAAAATTGGAAGTCAGAGCAAAATCTTCATTGGACAAACATTTTGTTCCCTTGGGATGGGTTTTTCCTTTCACAGTTTCATTTTTTTCACAATGAGAAAAAAAGAACTATGAGATGTCTATCCCCCTACTGTCCCACAGACACTGCTCCTCAATTGGGGACGGCTAATAGCTATCCTACCTCCACTGTGCCTGATGTAGACATTACGCCACTCAGAAGAAAGGCAAAGCAGGGTCAGCAGTAAGTGAAAATGTGGAGATTAGGAGGGGATTTTTTTAAGTGCCAGAGAGGTGTTATTAATCCTTTGAAAGTGTAAGACTTTCTGATATTGCAGCAGGACTTTTTGGGAAAATTGGACAGTATACTGCATACCTGATAAGAAAGGTTTAAGGCAAAGTGGAGTGAACTTAATGACCCAGAAATTGTTATTAGAAGAAATTAATACCATCTACAGGGGATTTGTGCACTTAGGTGTATTTAAAAGGAGCACAGGGTTCTCGACACCAAATTGCATTTCACTTTAACTACAAACATATGAATTTTCATGTCACAGTACAAAGCATTTGGCTTTGATTTTATAAAGCCTCTTTGGCCTAGGAAGACTAATTTTAATGTTAGCCTGTGGATAGGAGCCTCAAAGGTCTGTGTATTGTGTGTCCATCTCCTGACTCCGTCTTTCTCAGGATTTTGTTTGAGCTATCATTTACATCACTCCTGAATGATAGTAATGATACTACTGATATTTTCACATTTATAGAACACTAAGGTTTGCAAAGCACTTTAATATATCATTTGTTCTTTCAAGTCTGTAGCCACGTTGACACAGTTGTCTCGACAGAAAACAAAAAGAAAATCAAAAACAAAAAACCACTTCCAGCAAAGCAATATCCTTTGGCTCTATTCTTTGCTCTCTAACCCTTCCTATTTCATAATTGGGGGTAGGGTGGAGAATGGCAGTGAGGTGAAGTGTGTGGACAGCAGGGAGACAGAACAGAGTAATAATAGAGCATTAAATATGACAAAAGGGTAGTATGGTGGAACAAGCCCTACATTTAGAGTTGAAGGACCTTGGTTTTCCAAAAAAAATTTCAGTACATTTCAACATCTTAAAAATAAAATAATTTCCATGTCAAAAAAAAGGGGAAGGCAGCTAGGTAGTTCAGCAGATAGAGCACTGGACCTGGAGTCAAGTAGAATCATCTTCTTGAGTTCAAATCTGGCCTCAGACACTTATTAGCTGTGTGATCCTTGACAAATCACTTACCCCATATTTGCCTCACTTCCTTATTCTTTAAAATGAGCTAGAGAAGGAAATATCAAATCACTCCAGTATCTCTTCCAAGAAAACCTCCAAATGGATCACAAAGCATTGGCTATGACTGAAAACAACTATAACAACAACAAAACAGTACCTGGAGCATAGTAGACAGTTAATAAATCTTTATTAAAAGGGGGGGTGCAGCTAGGTGACACTCTAGGATGTCACTATGGTAGGAATGTTGGCTTATAGGTGATGGATCTACAACTGATGCATAATAACTTTATGAACTTGTGAAAGACCTTCCACCTCCACAGCTCAGTTTCTTCATCCGTAAATTAAGGTGGTTAGACTAGATAGCCTCTTAGTTCCTTTCCAGTTCTAGATCAATGATCCTATTATCTTTTATATATATTTAATTCATTTTTGTAACTGTGTAGGATTTCTCTTATTTCAGTCTAGAACCAAAAAGTAGTGGGAATCAGATTTATTTTTCCCCCTCCCATTTAAGCTAACATATAATGCTGCAGCAATGTGGTAATTGCCTAGTTCTCTCAGGTTATTGTTGGAGATTTTCCAGTTAGTAAAGTTTCTCAGACTATGCAGTGCCTGTTTGGTCTGGAATGGAGCTTAGAAACCATAAGGTTCCACCTCCTTGTCTGTAGATAAGAAAATTTCTTATTTTATTTTTTCATCACTTTTTCTGATAGTGTCTGATATACTTGTAGATCAGTAAAATGCTGGAGATTTCTATGTTTGGATTTCAGCATGGCAAATGAAAGTTTCTCATTGTATCCTTATGGACAAGAAGGGAAAATGTGGTTTGTATGAAAATACAGTGAGGTGGATTTTTGACTGATTGAATAATTGTGGTAAGTAGAGGAGTGATTAATGAGTCAGTCCACCTGGAGGACAGTCTTCAATGGCATGTTATAGGGTTCTCTACCCTGTTTATAATTTTTATCAACAATCTAGAAATGGTATTTCTTATAAAGAACTGAGTTCTTTGTCACTAAAAGTGTTCAAAGAAAGAATAGGTGATCATGCATCAGAGATTTTGAGAAATTATTTCTGTGTTGATTAAGAAGTTGGACTGTGTGATCTCTAAGGTTTCTTTCAACTCTAAGTTTCTCTAATTCTGTGAAACCGAAAGCCAGAGAGATTAAGTAATTTTCCCAAGGTTATCCAATCAGCTAGTAGAAGAACTAGAACTTAGAACTTGGGTCTCCCAATTTCCAATCTTGTATTCTTTCAAGTGCACCAAGCTTAGCTGTCATTCACATTAATGTATTTTTTCCAACAGTGTATGATTACAGTTTCAAAAAAGGGAAAGCCTTAGTTAGGTAATGATTGTTGGTTATAGCCAAAGGTCTTGAATATTCTTCTGTGAAATACCAAAAATAGATGTCAGGAAAAGGCTGGGAGTAACAAACAGGGCAAGCATGCCCCCAATCAATGTATTTTGGAATTTTATGCAGACCACCTGGCAGTATAATACGGTGAGCTATTGCTTTGAAAACCACAACCCCAATCTATCCCCATGCCATCATTCAGGACTAAAGTTAGATATTTCAAAACAGATTTCTCTTTTAGATTTTCTAAGACATAACAGATTCACATGTCTAATGAGTGAATGTTGGATATGACTAGAACAAGCAAATGGTAGTTTCTTTTTTCATGGAACTTTACAGATTCCAAAGAAAATCAATGTAGAATGAGTACCAATTTTTAATCAATGAGAAGAATGGTTCTCAAAGTTTTTCCCCCCCCCCTAGGGTTAAAACTTTCATCCATATTTCTTTAACTCTATCTTAGTGCCTTTGAGGAGTTCATTTCTGTGAAATATTTGAAGACCTGGGACTAGGAAACAGAATATCTGGGCTCTTGTCCTGGCTTTGATACTTAATTTGCTACTAACTTTGGACAAGTTAACTACCTGGAAGCCACTTAATTATTTTAAGGCCAATTTTATAATCTACAAAATGAAGATAATAACACTTGCCTTGCCTACTTGATAGAGGTGCTGTGAGGATCAAACAAGATAATGCATATGAATGAATTATGCAAACTGAAAAATTATATGTAAATGAAAGTTTCTCTTATTATTCTAGAATTAGAAGAATAGACAAATATAATTGTATTTAATTTTGTGATAACTGAACACCAACATGGGTGTAATTGTGCTTGTCACATACATCAAAGGTTTAATTCTATATGTATGTGTGTGTGCATTTGTGTGTGTGTGTGTATGTGTGTGTGTGTGTGTGTGTTTGTTTCAACCAATTATAAAGATATTCATGTGCAGACCACCTGGAAGAAAAACTCAATGATTTTAAGTTCAGAAATGCCCTTTACTTTCTGCTCTTTCATATCTCTTTCTTTTTCCTTCAAAGGGCCAGAGTTACAGTCATCCAGGCTCTCTAGGGCCCTTGAACTGAACACTTATTCTTTTAGAAATCATCAACACTGGAGCTGGTGCCAAGTGGAGAAGCCAACTTCTCTCTGCACTCTAGGAAGTGGTTTTTTTTTTTTTTTTTGTAGACTGTTGGCTTGTAGGTGAAGGTCCTGGAACCTGATCTAGAATTCCCAGGAAGGCAGCTGGTATTTGAATCATTCTAATCTTAGATTTTAGTAAATGTCTCTAGTAAATTGTTTGCAGAATAGTCAAATACACATGCATATCATATTTTGAACTGCATATGAAAATGAAAAAAAAATGTGGTTTAAAGAGATGAGATCAATAGAAAGACATGAGTGCACATTATTTAGAAACTAAGATCATATAAGAATACAATAAAGACTGATATTCAAATTAGATAATTTGGGCAAAATAATTCACTCACATAAAAATTAACTACTGTCATTTTTCTATTCTTTAGTCTGATTTTATAGTTTTTCTATCTTTATTCTTGCCATAAGGCAGTGTGGTGGCCCATATGAGGACAGTGTTGGACCTGCAGTGAGTAAGACTTGAGTTCAAATCTGGCCTCAGAAACTTACTAGTTGTATGACCCTGGGCAAGTCACTTAACCCCTGTTTGCCACATTTTCTCTCATTTGTAAAGTGGGGATAATAATAGCTCCTATCTCCCAGGATTGTTGTGAGGACAAAATAAGATAATCTTTATAAAGTGCTTTACAAAAAAGTGCTATGTAAATGTCAGCTATTTTTAGTCATTATTGTGTCTAAGAGAAGTGACTACATAGTTAGCTATTTATCTTTCTTTTGTTAAATTGGCATTCATTCTATGGAATACTAAAATAAACCACAGATGCCAATTTAAGAAAGACAAACATACAAAAAAGGAACATGAAGTCCAAGGAGGATGTTGTTGTTTGTCCTTCATTCTTGAAGAGGATCATGACATCAGGGAAGTGATACCATGACATGCAAGTGAACTGGATTTAAGTGAGGCAGGGCTGTGCAAAGTCACAAGCCTCACTTTTTCCTCTGGAGCCATCTGGGGCCAGTGGCAAGACATAGATCAGCAGAGTGGAGATGGCCCTGGATGTAGCAGGAGACCTTGGTCTTTTTAAGCTAAAGTCTTTCTGGAGGATGTAAAAGATGAGGGATAAAAAGAGACTTAGATCACAATGAAATTCATTCATTAAATCATCATTTATTAAGGGCACACCATGTGCCAGGCACTATTCTAGGCACTGAGGTTGCAAAGATAAAAATGTCAACTTCTCTCTGTTCAAGAAGATCACATTCTATCAGAAAGGGTAAACAACATGAACATAAATATAAAGTACATGCAAAATACATGAAGAATAATTACCAGGAAGGATGACACTTGCATCTTGAGGATCAAGGAATGCTGTCCTGCAGGATATGACACTTTAGCTGAGCCTTAAGGAAACTATGGTTTCTAGGAGGTAGATGTGAGGGGGGAGTGCATTCCAGACATGGGGAGCAGACTTGGGAACAGAAACAAAAAGTGCAATGTCATATACAGAGAAAAGCAAGCAGACCAGTTTGACTGAAAAGAAGAATCTGTGAAAGAGTAAAAGTGACGTTTAATAAGCTTGAAGAGCTAGACTGGGTCCAGATTGTGACAAGAGGAGTTCATATTTTATCCTTAGAGTCACTGGGAGTCATTGGAACTTCTTGAGTGACATGGTTAGACCTGTGTCTTTGTGATCATCACTTTTGTGTCTGTAAAGAGGGTGGATTGGGCTAGGGTGTGGGACTAGAAACAGGGAGAGTTATCATATTTCTAATTTATAAAACTTACATCCTCTATTGCAGTAATCCCAGTGAGATATCATGAAAGCTTTCATTAGAGTTGGTTTGGAATCAATGGAGAGAAGGGTATGCAATATTGTAGAGGTAAAATCAACAAGACTTGGCAACTGATTGGTTATAGGGCAGGGCTGACAGGGGTGGGATTGAGTGACAGCCTGTGACAAGTCAAGGATGACTTTGAGGTTGGCAACCTGGGTTCATGCAATTCAATGGATGGTAGTGTCTTCCACAGAAGGAGGAAAGTTAAGAAGAAGGGAGGGTTTGGAAGGAAAGATAATGTTTTGGAAATATTGAATTTAATATTCTTATGGGACATCCAATTGGAAATGTCTAGCACATAGCTGTTGATTTGCTACTAGAGCATCTGTTGTGGGGAATGTAATAGTCAATTAGGGAAGAATAAAAGTATTGTCTCACTTCAGTGAGGACCCAGTCGGAATTAATTAATGCAAATTTGTAGTGGACTCAATAGCCTTGTACAAATTCTAGGAATGTTCTGCAATGCATGATCAAGATTGAAGAAAGTAAAGGGTGGAAGTAATCCACTTTTGATTTTTGGTAAAGTTCGAATGGTCAAAGGACAAAGGACAAGGGATTTAAAAATAGAGGATAGTGTATAGATACTGGTTAACTAGATGGTAGAGATAGTGAAAGCAGGAAACTAAAGCAAGAGCAGAGCTGATCGTCTGGGACAGGGGTGGAGCCCTTGGGGCCACATGTGGCCTTCTAGGTCCTTGGGTACAGTCTTTTGACTGAGTCCAAGTTTTACAGAACAAATCCTTTTATTAAGGGGATTTGTTCTGTGATGTTTGGATTCAGTCAGAGGTCACACTTGAGGACCTAGAGGGCCACATATCCCTTTGAGGCCACAGGTTCCCCTGGTCTGGGAGAACACCAAGGAGTTCCTATAATTCTGTTAAAATATACATGGTCCATATGGAGATTATGTTATTGTGTACATTATTAGAGAAGGTGTGATATACGTTTCCAATTTTACTTATTAGTGAAAAGAAGAAAAATAAAATGCCATAAAAATACCACTGGATATTCTAGCATATGTGTAAATCTATGTAAGGCTGCCAGATGTGGCCACAAAGAGAGAATGATTGTTTTTTACAGCCTTTCCTCAGTGTTACCATTACTAGCTGAGTGTTAATCTTACTTGTCTTTTATGAACAGTTACTAGGGCTTTCTAAGAGGAGAGAATTAGTGTTTTCTGTTATTGATTTATAAAACCATTTTCGTTTAAAGGGAGAAGTTTCATCTAGTTATGATGTGTTACCCAAGATACACGTGGAAATGTTCTGGGTTTTATATATCTATGTATTTACATGGTCCTTATTGCCTGTCCATGTAGGTGAATTTTGTATAAGAAGAACAAACACACACATATATATATATATATACATACATATATATATACATGTATGTACATGTGTATATGTACATATATATTCTTTTATCCTTAAATGATTTTTCATCAACATTTTGGCAAAAATTGCAACAAATATTCAATTAAGATATTGATGGTATCTGACGTCTGCTTCCTGAACTATATTACTGTAGCAATCATTTTTATTAAAGTTTGCTTTGGAGCAAATTAGCATAGTAGATAGAAATTTGGCCAAAGAGTTAAGAAGACCTTAGTTCAAGGCCCAGATATTTGGAAATCACTCATTTAAAGATGAAGCCTGATAATGATATCCTTGCAGGTGTTATAGTCATAGGTACTTAAGACCCAGAAAAGAAAGTTCTTGCTATAAAATCCTTGGCACTGACAAATGGTTCAAAATCAGGTACCTCCTTGATTTTATTTGTGGAAAGACATTAACGAGGTTTACTATCTGCTTTGCCACTGAACCTTAAGGACCTTGGGACCTCTCAATCTGACTTGCAGCTGAAACCTTTCATATATATTCTTTTTGCTATTAGATTTTGAGCTTCTTGGGAGTAGGAGCTATATCACTTTTCTTTTTGTATTGTTAATGTTTAGTACAGTGATTTGCTGTATATGTATATGAAGCAATCAATCACTAAGCACTTACTAAACGCCTGCTCTCGGTTGGTACTGTGTTAGGTAGTGAACATACATATTCAAAAAAAAATGAATAAAATTTGGCATTTGCTTTAAAAATTCAGTCTCAGATTTAATTCTACTATTGACAGTTTCACATACATGAATTATTTTTAAATTAAACTGTACTCTTAAGAAGCTTACATTCTATTAGGTAAACAAGATGCATATTTATTATATATACATATATGTACATAACTCCAGATGAATGGATACACTCACCCTCTAGAACCCCATGTCTCTTATTTGAATCCCTATTCACTCTCTGGGTTAGCTTGCTTACTTTGTTTTCACACTAGGTTCTTGGAGGTAGACCACCACCATAGGATTAGACTAAAATTCTCTCTGTGTTCTAGAAATAACCCTGTTGAGAGAGAATACAGTCTCCTTACCACTTCTACTCTCAAGCCCCCAGCAATGTGTTCTATTTACTGAAACCCGTCACTCAAAATAATTGTACTTTCAGTTCTTAAACATAACTATTTACTTAACAATAAGGCAAGAGGAAGAATAAAGGTATCCCAGGTACCATATATTAAAACCAGTGAATGATAAAACATCTAACAACCTGAATTATTTTCTCCCACCGATACACCCAATGGATGCATACTTAAACCAGGTAGGAATAGGCACGAGATGGGTAACTCAGAGCTCTAGACTGCAAACTTTGATGTCATTTGTACCTCTTCAGGACTACATCTGCTCCACTTAGAACCAGTTTTCTGCTCATTGTTCATGTTTGTCCGCCCTGCTCTCCAGGTGGGCCAGTCCTTTTCCTTGGTATCCTTGTACCGTAGTAGTATTTACATGCAATTTCAATTTACATTCACCCTTAAAAAGGGGCGTTGAAAAAGTGATAACGAGAGAGCAGTCACCTTTAAGTCAGACAAATGCAAAGTCCATCCAACTGGCTATCTCAGGGCGCTCCAGAGCAGCCCTTCACTCACTAAGATGTTACTGTGAATCAGAAGGGAGCTCCCAGGAAACAACTTAGGCTGACTCTCTGCGAGACCTAAATCAGCCAAACCAACTCCTCGGCTATTTTTGCCTTCATGCTTTTGTTGGTTGGTTTGTTGGTTGGTTGTCTTTTGTGTTCAGAGAGGACCAAGGTGACGGTCCTCTATCACTAAATCAGAGTCAAGGTACAGTGTGTCAGACTGTGGGTTATCAGACTGATATGAGGTTGGAAGGCTCCGTCACAGGATGGGCACAAATAATCCCTAGGAACATTTGGAGTGGAGATGTTTCTAAATTTGCACAACTAATGTTTTCTTAAGTTACTACAATTCTACTTCACTCACAGAGCATGGTGCCTTATTTGGCATGGGCATGCCATGCTAGACGGTCCTGTGCTAGTGCCTCCCATGTCTCACTTTTATATCTCAATCCAAAACGTGTAGAAAAGAGCAATTTGTGCTTCTGAATAAACTCTAGGTGGCAATGAAGATCACTATTTGAAACCGAAGCTCTTGACCAATGAGGTTGAGCCTATCCCAATGAATCAGTAATAATTCTATAGCCCTCTGTTAGCTAGCTATGACTGCTTTTGGTTTCTTCAGACCTTTCTCAGACAGTCACTTTTTCTGGGCCCCCTATTGTCTCTTTCCTTTTCCATCAGGTTCATCTATCTGTTCAATCAATCAGCATTTATTAAGCACCAACTGTATACACAGTCAACATGATTGTGTGACTACCGCTAGCTCTGTTTGTTCAGCATGATAATTATAACAGCTAGTGTTTGTATAGAACCGACTATGTGTCAAGCACTGTGATAAGTTCTTTACAATTATTATCTCATTTCGTCCTCACTATAACCTTGTGAGGTAGGTGCTTTTATTACCCCCATTTTACAGATGAGGAAAGTTAACAAAGGTTAACTGACTTTAAGATTACTAAATTAGTAAGTGTGTGAGGCTGTATTTGAACTCTGGTTTTCCTGACTTCAGGCCCTGCTCTCCATTTACTATGCCTCTGGAGCATGTTTCTAGATGTAAAATAGACAGATAGAACGAAGTAGAGCAAGTAGTGTGGCAGATCCATGACTGGGTTTTGGCAAAGGTAAAGTAGTGATAGGAATAGGGGTGAGGCTTTCAAGAGTTGGTGAAACCGTGGAGTTAGATTGGTAAACTATAAGATTGAGAATTAAAAAGGAGGAAAGTGATGTCAAAATGGAGTTAATAGCTTGAAGAAATACTGAGAATTTTAAAGGTCCCCATGAGAGTGAAGAATAAGTTTAGAAGGGGTGGCACGTAGGAAGAGATGAAATGATGTTGTCCATCCTCTGTTTTTGAAGAGCACCAATGATGTCACTGAGTGATGTGTTAACTTGTGCATGAATTAGATGTGAGGCAGAATTGTACAAACTAGTCAACCTCACTCTCTCTTCAAGAATCATTGAAGTCCAGTGACAAGAAAAATGACAGGATGCCTAGTGATGGCCTGGGATGCAGTGGATGACCTTGGCAACTCTGATGCCTGACTAAGCTCTAAGCACTTCACACGGCTTGCTTCAGTTGCCTTCAGGGCCATAAGAGCAAATTTTCTCATCTGCCCATTTTACTGGGGAAAGTCTTCACATACTTGGGGTAGCTACTCCCTAAATTCACTGACAAAATTAGAGGCCTGTTAGTTACCCTCAACTTGATTTAGCCCATCTGCCTGAGATGGTTTTACTGGCTTGTAGCCACTGATCATGCACCAGCTTCTTGGAACCATAGGTGAGAGTGGAATGCCTGATGGACGCCAAAAGTTAATGAGCATCCCTGAAAAGTGCTCCATCAGGGAGCTGGTCCTAGTTTTTTGCTCAAGGAATTGAAACAATTATTAGTAATGGTAAAATCCAAAATGTGACTATCTGTGATGAAAGCACTCATGACTCTTCTATTTGGGCTCTGCAGAAGACATTCTCTCTGAAACTAATGAAGATTTTAGATAAGAATGCGTCTCCTTGTTTCATTCCTAGATTGATGCTGATCCTCAGAAGATCATTGAACATTGTATTTCCACGTTCATATTGGCTCAGAAAATTTTGTACAGTTCTTACTTGTGTGGTGGATACTTTGATTGAAGAGAAATTTTAAGATTACCTTAGATTCTGAGAATAAAAATGATGTATATTTGGATAGTATTTTAACACTTGCAAAGATTGGGATAGGATTGTATCTGTGATTTCAATGATATTAATAATTCCTAAATGAAGAAATTCTCTAAAAAATGCATATCAAGTGACTTGTCCAGAGACACACTCTCTCTCTCTCTCTCTCTCTCTCTTTCTCTCTGTATATATATATTATATATTATTATATATAAATATAATATATATATAAATATATATATTAAATATATAAATATATAAATATTTATAAATATATAAATTATAATATATATATTTTATTATATATTATTTTATATATATATTTTAGAGAAAGGAGTTGAATCTAGGTCTCCTAGGCTCTGAGACCAGTTCTCTATTCAGCATGTCACACATTCTCTTGTGATTTTTACAAATAATTTAAATATATCATGTCATTTATACCTTTAACAACACTGTGAGGTAGATACTATTCACATTTAACCTTGAAAAAACTAAGATTCAAGTAGGTTAAGTGATTTGCTCAAGGTAACAGGAATATACAACGAGAATTGGAAGGGACCTTAAAGTCCTTCAAGGTCAACCCCCAACCCTCATTTTACGATGAGGAAACTAAAGCATAGAAAAGTTAAGTGACTACCCCAGGGTCACATAGAGAGTATCTGAGGCTAGAAATGAACTCAGATCTTCCTGACTCTGATTGTGACACACTATATCATCAGCATACTACGGTACCTCTATCTGCTCACTGATCCTGTACTTGAGGGCCTTCTTGCTTGGTAGGTCTTACCAGAACATGTGCCCTGTTGTACCTTGCTTGTGCCTTCAATGTCTTTTGGTGCTTCCTAGATTCCATCTGTGGATTCTTTCCTTGAAAGGAAAAAAAACCAACAACTTCCTTCATGATATGTAGGTACATGGCTTCTAACTAGTCTATAAACTTTTTCTCCCTTTCCTTTTAATCTTGAATTGATATTTTCCACAGTTCCTATTGTCCTCCTCTGCCCTTTTACATCAATATCATTAGTATCAAGGAATATATTTACTTAGTTTAGAGATCAATTTCAAGTTCTTCATAGAAATTGTCTTTTACATCACTTGCAACAGATATTAGAATAGAAACATCAGTAATCTTTATGGTGTTCTGTTCATACTCATGAACTCTGCAACATGTCTTCTGAAATGATGCATCTTCTTGTCTTTGGGGACACAATAAAACCAACCCAGATGAACCCATAGGCATGTTAATAAAGCACTTGTGAATATTCCTTTCAGTTGGCCACAAATCCCCACTTGCCCTTTTTTGTCTTTGGATTTCATTTCACATATTTTAAATTTATGGAATAAAACTAGCATTTCTGTAACACAGAACGATAAAAAGATAATTGTACATGAAACTGAAAATCTACTATGCACAACTTGCTATTTTATTCAAATTTATAACAGAATTATCGTGTAAATTTTTTTTTTCTCCTCCCCCTCCCCAGATGAGAGTATCCATATGGGCATGATTAAGTTCCTTCATTAAGTTGTGAGGCAAATATTGTGCATTAAGAATACCCACAAAAAAATAAAATGAAATAAAAAGTACCCTTAATCAAATCTATGTTTGTAGATAATCTAAGAACTATGGATTTAACACTATTTTCTTCCTTTACTGTCATGGCCAATGTAGAAGAGGAAGGGGGGGCTTGCTGTAGAAGAGGAAGGGGGGCTGTACAGAACCAAGGTTTATTTTGCATTTTTATCCAATTCATGGATAACCATATCTAAAGAATTCATTGCCTAACCTTCTGGGACTGAGCCTTTCTGTTCTTAGCCAGGCTGGTCCTCTGACAGCAAACACAGTCTGTCACTGGGTGTGTACTCAAAGCTTTTCCTGTTTTATAGCTTCAGCCAAAGCCTTTGCTCTGTTGGCATAGCCATCAAGGACCACAGGTTACCTTTGAAGCATACTGAGGCAGCAGAGTGGGACAACATTGCGGAAGAGGGGGAAAAAAGAGTACCCTATAGGAAGATTGCATGTGAGATTGAAAAAAAAATGAAAATGTAAATTAGTAGCAGAGAACATTGCTGACTTTTAAGTTAATTTCAAAAAGAGAGAGAAAAAAGTTATAACCAATTTTTATAAGCTTGTTTTTTAAGAATGCTTGAATTCAGTATATTGAACTCTGGACTTAACCTTTCTCTTCCTTCACGTGTACATGTCCATGCGTGTATACATACATCTAGTTGAACCACCTTACAACACAACTTGTCATTATAAAGATTTGGGTACACTAAAGTTCAAACAAGTGTCTTGAACCATAAAATCTGGCTATATAGCATGCTTAGTTTATTAGTTCTACCCTGAAGCTCCAATATTATAAAGAGGTTCTAATATGCTGACAACTTGCTGGAACTTTAATACAATGCTACACATTATAAAGAGGAATTCACTGTAAAGGTGGGTCCCACTTGAAATCCATCCAAGGTGGATTAGTACCCAAAGCTTTTCTGGATGAGGTGATCCCATGTGTCAGAATATACATGCCAGAAACTGCTGCTTCTCCTACCCACACATCAGTCACCACAGCCAGGTGATCTTAATTATCTGCTCCCACCTGTAGGACCCAGCTAATCATGCTCGGATTCATTCCTACCACAACAAAAGCAAGAAAAGCTATTGGGATGCTTCATTTGTTTAGCACTAGAAGTAACAGGGCATGGGATCTGACTTTTGCCCTGTCTTTTCAGTCCCACTGAACTCATGCCCCTGGTCTGGCCATTTGATCCATCTTTCTCCTGGTTTTCTAGTATACCTGCTTGCCTCTTGACCTCCTCATTTTGTGTCTATGCCAAGTAGCCTTCCCTGTTGGCCTACACACAATCTGATTCTCTTTTACTCAGCCTCATTGCTTGGATTTCTGATCCTGATTGATTAATTCCGTCTCTTAAGTTTCTAGATTTACTGAGTCACTTGATCCTTGCCACCTGCTGGACCACTTAGGTCTTGCCTGACTCCTTCAGTTTCTGGCTCAAGGTTTTTCTCTAATGTACAAGTGAGTAGAGAGTCATATTGAGAGGCAGTATGGTATACTAGACAGAAGGCTGGCCTCAATGTCAAGAACTTGGCTTAAAGTCCTGCACCTGACACATCCTTACTGTTTGACCCTGGGGAAGATGCTAAATCTCCTAGTGCTCTAGGCAATTCTTTAAGACTGTAGACTTCCCTCCCCTCCCCTCCCCTCTCATTCCCTTCCCTGAGGTCGGAAGGCAGGGCAATTGGGATTGTGACTTGCCCAAGGTCACATGGCTAGTAAGTGTTAAATGTCTGAGGCTGGATTTGAACTCAGGTCCCCCTGACTCCAGGACTGGTGCTCTGTTCATTGAGCCACCTAGCCACCCCAAGACTGTAGATTTAAAAGAAGATTCTAACCTGCATTGATAGAGCAAGTTTACTCTTTCATGAGTTCTCTATACCAATAAAATCAAATTCCTATTCCTATAAACAAATGATATAATACAAATACATACACATAGGCATATAGATAGATCACATATGATATACCACAATCCCTCACTTATCTGGCTTTATCGGAGCATGAAGTGTTAATTTTGCAAATCATATCATTAATGATAATATTTGTACAAATTATTCCCAAAGTCTTAGTATAATTTTAAGCTATTAAAACTGTACTAAGAATTTGGGGATATTATATATAAACTCTACATTTAAAGTTTACAGAGCACTTTATGCATTATATCAATAAATCCTTAGATGGAGCCCTAAGAGGTAATGTTTTTTAAACTTAAAGATAATCCTTGACTTTCTCCTCTAAAGAAGCCCTTTCATTAGTAGTAGATCCTGAGAATTTGTTCCACAAATGATTGACATTTGTTTTTATTTCTGTTCACATTACTAAAGGACTTATGTGCTTATAGGCAATCAGAAAACACTTACAAAGAAACAACTCATTAGCAAGAAGACAATTTACTCTTAGCTGACAGTATATTGTTGTTGCTGCTATTACACCCCACCTTTTAATGACCATATCTGCATTTTGGGATATATTATATCATGATAATGACATACAATTGTAGCTAATTATTGACACCTTGCATTTATTTAAAATTGAATTTATACCTTGAATCTTTTAAAAATAGCCTCAGAATTTAAAATGTGAATTTCATCTTTGAAAACCTTAAAGCATTATATTACTTTCAAGATTGAAAAATGGTTAATTTATATGTCCTTTACTGCTCAGAATTATAGCTGGAAAATTTAAAAGATCATATTTTTCCTAGAAGGAAGCCAACATCATTAAATAACACATTTCGCATCCAAGTCCTAGTAATTTTGAGTATTTTGCTAATTTAACCTTCATTGGGCTGAAGTTTTTCTGTGATTATCTTTGAAGAAAACATTTGTTAGACAAAAATGATAGTACAAACAGAAGACTTGGCAGCTTAAGGACTTCAGTAACATAATTTGTTTACAATTCGCCCCATCCATTTCTTAAGGTGGGCCCTAAATTGAAAGAAACTCTTTTAAGTCTGACTTTTCAGTTATTTAGACTGCTTTATCCCTCTGTGATCATCTAAAATCATAAGATTTTGCTGTTAGCTGAAAAGTTCAATATATTTATGCAGGATATGAAGATTTAATTAAATTCTAGCTAGATAATTGCATGTGTTCTATCCTACATCCATATTCTTGATTTTCTAGCATTGTCCTGAGTTACAGAAAAAAGTAGTGTGACAGGGAATAGAGTGCTGGATTTGGAGTCAGACCTGGGTTCAAATTCTGATTTAAATGCTTGTAGACATTTTAGATGGACAAGACAGTCAACCACACCAAGCCCCAACTCCTCCTTTCTTCAATGTCTTTGCAAATTCAAAGTATAGTCTAGAGATTCATACCTGTCGGGGCATGAAAAATTATTGAACTGAATTAAATGTCATTTAAAACTACTAATACTATTTGTTTGTTGTGAGGAAAACACTTATGAAAACTTTAAAGCATAATGTAAATGCATGTTACAATAATTGTGCCATTATAGCCCAAAATGGATTGATTTAAATTAAATTGTGAAATAACAGAGGATGTGTTTATGAAAATTTCAAAAGCTATCCCTTAAATGTGGTTTTGTCTCAATTACTCTACGGAAACTGCTTTTCTCAAAATCGTATGCGTTCCTCATATCTAAATTTAATATTTTTTCCCCCTAATCTATATCTGCCTCGAACTTTTTGTAGCCTTTAATGGTAGCTGATATTTGTGTTTG
>CM053591.1:81987374-82018189 GCA_028646515.1 Pseudochirops corinnae
CCCCAACAACCCTGTGAGGTAGGTGCTATTTTTTTTTAATTCCTAGAAATATTTAATAGTAAGTGTTGGAGAAGTTAAGTCCGTCTGACTCTAAGCTCAGCTAGCTGCTCACTGTACCATCTGGTTGTCTGTTGTATTTGACACTGTTGGTCTCCCTTTCTGTTTGTATGACTACTCTGCCCTCTGCTTCTATGACTCTCCACTCTCATAATTCTCCTACCTCTTGGATTATTCCTTATGTGTCTTTGCAGGCTCCTTCCTCTTCCCACACTTAGATGTCCCCAATAGATCATAGGATAATTGATTTAGGGTCAGAAAAGACCTTAAAGAACATATATTCAAACTCCCTCATTTTGCAGATGGATAAACTGAGGCCCAAAGAGGTTTAGTCATTTATTCAAGGCCACAGAGCTGTAATTGAAGAGTTGGGATTAGAATCCTGCTCCTCTGACTTAAAATTCAACGTTCTTTCTATTGTACCACCAAGATTTTATCTTTGTCCCTCTTCTCTCTGTTTATTCTCTTTCTCAAAAAATTTATAAACCCCAATGTTCTTAATTGTGATTACATACAATTATGGTTTTATATATGTGTACATAATATACATAATTATATATACGTTTACATATATATTTTTATATATGTATATACATATGTGCGTGTGAACTTGTGTGTGCCTATGTTTGCTTGTGTATACCTTTCCAGTGTGCCTTGTGTGCCATGGCAACATGCCAAGGCTTGCTGCTGGCCATAGTGGCTGGGGATTGGTTTGGGGGAGAGGACAAGGGATATCTCTGTGATGATGACACAATCTTTCAAAGATAGACTTGACTGCTGTTTCCATATAATATTTATTCTAAGACTCTGTCCTTTCATTCTAAAACCATTTTTGAGAGCCCAAATGTAACACTTGGAATAGATCTCCCCCTCCAGCCCCTGCATCTCAGCTTTTCAAAGTAGATTCCTTCAAGTTCCATCAAATGCCACCTTCTCCATTTTTTCAAACTAAATGTGATCTCTACTCCCTCACATTTTTTTTTTGAGGGGGGACAGCAAGGCAATTGGGGTTAAGTGACTTGTCCAAGGTCACACAGCTAGTGTGTCAAGTGTCTGAGGCCTGATTTGAACTCAGGTCCTCCTGACTCCAGGGCCAGTGCTCTATTCACTGTGCTCCCTCTCATTTTGCCTGGGTCTTCCCACAGTATTATCATCCTCTGTCTTGTACTTCCCCCAAAATGATAAAGGGTCCTGGATTTGGAGCCAGAACATCTAGGTACCAGCTTTGTTACTTCCCACGTGGGTGACGTTAGACAAGTTCCTTTACTTCTTTACTGTCAAAAGGAGGGATTGGATTAGGTGATCTTTGAGGTTCACTTTAGATCTAAATTCCACGATTTGTTGTTCAGTCATTGTCAGTCATGTCTGACTCTTTGTGACCCCATTTGGGGTTTTCTTGGCAAAGATAATGCCATTTCCTTCTCCAGTTCATTTTTACAAATGGGGAAACTGAGGCAAACAGGGTTAGGTGTCTTGTCCACAGGGTCACACAGTAAGTGTCTGAGGCCAAATCTGAACTCAGGAGAATGAGTTCCTGACTCTGAACCTGGCATTCTATCTAATGTGCCACCTAACTTTCCTAAATTCCAGGATACCCCATTCATATAGCTAACCTATATTTGGAGGAGTGGATTTTATCTTTGTGTCACAAAGAAGATATTAAATAAACCTTGGTTGGATCAAATAATTTCTTTTTAAAAATGTATTGTTACATGGCCTTTCCTCTCTAGCAAATCTCTCTCCTTTCCTCGCTTCGTGTCATCCTTCATAACAAAAAATCGAAAACAGAGCAAGATAGCTCTTGGTTCACAAAACTAGTCAACACACCAACTCGGTCTTCCAGTCAACAGCATCTAGTCCTTCTGCAAGGGAGGGAGGGAGAAACGTTCCCGTCTCTCTTTTTCAGTGCTGAGCTTGACCATTGTAATTACAGAGTTTTCAGTTTTAATTTGGGTTCTTCTTTCCACTTACATTGTTATCGAATTGTTTCTTTCAAGCCTCCTGCTTTACTATGGAGGGAGGAGATAATGGAAATATGGGGAAAGGGGAAGGGGCTAGGAAAGTTCACAAACACTGACTGAGTGGCACAGGGTTTGAATTTTGTTACATTATTTTAGAATTTACAGATGCTGCATGGTGTGGTGGGAGAGGAGGTGGACATAGGTATTGACAAAATCCATCTGAGGACAACTCGCTTTTCAGTGGACATTAGTGGGGAAGGGATGAAGCATAATGAACAGAACATCAGAATTCTACTCCTGGCTTCACCTCCCATACATAAAGCACTGAGCCAAGTCACTCTTCTTATACTTCAATCTTCTCATCTAAAGTGAGTATAATAGGTTCTCCTTACCTACCTCATGGACATGTTGTGTAGATTAATATGATGGTGTTTGAAAGGTACTATTTAAATACAATGTACTATTAAAGTATTATCATTCTAGCTGTTGGTGATTATACATAAAGCTCTAAATTACCTGGTTATTTCCGGGACTCAGTTTTCATTTTAGTTTTCTCTTCCCCCTTTCAAAGAAATAACACTTCTTTGTCACCCAACATAGAATTTGTAGTTTTGACATTTTGGGTCATGCTCAAAACTCCATCTTTCACTACCTTAAGCACCCCAAGGATTGTAGGAGTCTCCTGTACTGGCTTGCTTTGCTGTTTTGGGAGAAGACTGTCACATGGATTTTGTAACCACTTCAGGTAGTTTGAACAGTCATTCACCTGGAATGCTGGATTTTGATGTTTATCAGGACAGAGTGTAAAATTGGGTCAAAGTTAATTTTAAATGTCACATCATCATTTATAGTCAGATACTAGGAAATATGAGGACCCAAAGTACAGTTACATCGACTTTCCAGATGGCTTGTCTATATCTACATGGAGTCTTTTGACCACGTAAGGCATTAATTTTTTTTTTTTGTTACAACTCTCTAGAAGGCTTTCTTTCTTGATTCTTTTTCCTTCCTTGGGTTTTTTCACCTGCCAAGTATAAGCCAGGTTTACTGTTCCAGAATATTTCTGCACAATAGGAGGAGGAGGACCTTAGAGACAGGGCATGTCCTCCACAGTCTGGCATGCAAGGGAATGTTGATTTTTCCAAACCTCTCCCTTTTCCCTCCTAAATCCATACTGGATTTTTTCTTTTTGACAGAAAGGAATGTGTTTAGCTACCTGTTTACTTTTTGGGACTGAATTTTCCTAGCTTGTTTTACCTATCAGCTTTAAATATCAATTGACAGGCTTGGTGATTTCTACTTTCTAAAGGGGAGGGATCAAGTCTGGGAAAAGAATTAGTAGGCATAGGTATTGTGAATCTTCCTCTCACTTAAAATCCTGGAAAATCAGAGTCACTTTTTCCTTACTACAATGCCTTTGCAAAATTTGAAATATACATAAATATCGGGGCTTTTGTTCTATTTTGTTTTTGGATTAGATCTGTGCTATCACTGGTGTAAGCAACGCCCTATTTGCAAACACTATTTACCAAAGATCAGCAACTACTCCATAGTAAATTGTTTTAAAGAGTTGTCCAGGGTACTCAAAGATTAAATGACTTGTCCAGAAACCCACAGTCTGGGACTCGATTTGGATATAAGTGTTTCTGGCTCTGAGATTTATTCGTGATATAGTATGTTCTGTCTTTCAAATATCTATTATTATTACTATTACTAGTGTAAGTATTATGCACTTGTATAGAATCAAAAGGACCACGTCCTGTTTCATAATATAATGCCCCTCCCCAGTCTAAAGATTACTAGACTCACCTAAAAAAAAAATCCCAGACTAGTTTTCCTTTGTTTTTTGGTTTCCGGGATCTTTGCTGAATTTACAAGCTTTACTTCTTTGTCTAGAATTATACAGTGACTTAAGCCAGGGTTTGATAGAGATATCCCAATGACTTCATCTGGGAGCTCAGTTAAAATTCATTTGCATGGCTACCCCACTATGCTAAAGACAATTGTCAATGAATGAATAGAATTTATTAGGCTGATCTCTGAAAAATCAAATACCTCCCAAATGCATTCTTTTTATACTTCTCTATCTTATCTTGTTTTAAGACTTTTTTTTTTTAGAACTCTGGTTTCATTAATATTCTCCTGTAATATTTAATATCTTCACAAACCCATCCCCTAAACTAAATTTTTAATTAAAAATCTGCCTGTACTAATTAAAATGAAAGAAAAGGAGGGTCATTTTAAGTAGAAATCAAGACTGGCTTTATTTACATGATGTTTGAGGCACACAATGCCCCATACAAAGAAAGAGTACAGTGACTAATAGTCCAATTTTAACTTCCTTAACTACAGCATACTGTACAATAATTCCCTTCCCTTATCTTCTGGGCAGGCCCTTCCTGTTGGAAATGCATGCATTTTGTCTCAGAGAATAGTAGGCATGCACATTAGGTAGTGTGTTACTCTTACATTGCTTCTCAAAAGAACAAGAGAACACTGCTCTTTCTCTCTTTCTGTCTCTGACTTGAGGGGTTGTGGTGGAGGGGTTTTCCCCTCAATTCATGCTCTTACCATAGCAATGTTTTCAGTCCCCATTGTGAGAAGAAAGAGAGAAGGCTGTGTATTACAGCTATTGTTCAGAGGCTTAAAGTGGCTCATAGAGATTAATTTGAAATGACACCAGGGATCTCAACAGTTCATGATGGTTGTTTTCACTTATTTGACAATTTTGCATGCTTCTTGCATGAAAAGGCTTTCTTGGGAAATTACTGTTCTATTGATTGTAACTCTAAATGAAATAAGTGTCAGAGCAAATGATGAGTGGACTCTAACTAAAGTATAAGTTGCTGTGCAAGAGAAATTCTCAGTAAACAATTAGTGGTGACTGATCAAGAAATCCAGTCTAATAAATGATGTAATATTCATCTGGTAAATATTTTGCTGTTTTGCCTTTTTTTGAATCTATTTTTTCTCTCTCTGCACGGAAATAACCATGTCAATGAATTAACACTCACTATTTGGTTTAATTGGCATGCTCACTTACCAACTGTTGCCCATAAATTAGGGCTCATGGAACATTTCTAAAAAGCTGTCAAACTCTCCACTTTTAGTAGGCAAGAGTTTGTTGAAGCAAACTCGAATACTCAGTTTACTATACAAGTTCAGACACTGAGAAGCTGGTGCAATGTCATACCAGCTGCTATGGTTTGCTATTTATTAGAAAATTGTTAGGATATGTGTGCTTTTAAAACGGTCTGTTCTTTTCTCAAAATATACTGTGTCTAAAAAAAGAAGTAGTTTATACCCTTGGCGTGAACATTTTGTCATCTTTATGTGTGACAAGCTATAAAATAACTAAATCTACACTATTTTTCTTGAACGTCCTTGAGTTTCACCTCTCTTCTAGTCTATTCAAAACACAGCTTCTGGAATCACTCTCTTCCTCTACTATTCTGATTACAACTCAGCTCCCACCACTTGTCCTTTCATGGGCTCCTTTTCTACTTAAAATTCCAGTATCTCAACGAAAAAGGG
Organism: Pseudochirops corinnae; assembly: GCA_028646515.1. Taxonomy (NCBI): domain Eukaryota; kingdom Metazoa; phylum Chordata; class Mammalia; order Diprotodontia; family Pseudocheiridae; genus Pseudochirops; species Pseudochirops corinnae. Next base: position 81,992,927 of record CM053591.1, read on the forward strand.
GGAAAAAAATACAGTCAGTCATCTGCCTGTTTTGTCTCCGTGATGCTTGGATCATACATTCAGTTTTTCATCTGGACACTGGCATCATTTAATAACATTAAATTAGCACATGCATTGCTCAGAACACCAGGCTAGACAGTCAGGGGTTAGTAATAACATCAGTCAGGGAACCATGACATCACCCACTGCCTTCAAAAGCAGTTGCCATATAATAGGAAGAGAGTTTGAAGCCCTGGATTCTAGTTCTGATTCTGTGAATTACTCTCTGCTCAATCTTGAGACATCATTTAATGAGTCTGGTTTTTTTTTCATCTGTAAAGTGAAGGTAATAGTCCTTATTATACTGCCTACTTCAAAGGATTTAGGGAGAATCAAATGAGAAAATATGTGTAAAGTTAAGTATAAAGCTCTCTATAAATGTGACCTTCATGATTATTTCTTCATGGCCTTGATTTTGGCTAAGGGTATTACATCATTATATCCCTCGTTTCTTTTTCCTCCCTTATTTCTGCCCCTGTTTTCTTTAATTCTTTGCAATAAAAAATTAGAGAATCACCTATCCACCTATCTGTATATAAATAGACCGAAAGTGGTTACAGAATGATGTAGTAGAAAGAACACTGGCTTTGAAGTCAAAGCACCTGAATTCAATATTCAGATCTACTCCTTACTATGTGAGCTCCAGCGAGTCATTTAAACTTCTCTTGGCTCCATTTTTCTTATTGGTAAAAGTGGAGGAGATTCTAGCCAATGCCCCTTCCAGTTCTACTTTTTTAATTAAAAAACAAAACCAAAAACAGCTCACAAATTTACTTATATAGTAGTTTCAGTTTTGCAAAGTCATTTTTGCCCTGTTAATTGCATTCTCAGACAGCCACTATGCATGAGAGAGTTTTGGGTTTGTTTGTGAAAGCCTATTGTTCTTAAGTAGTTTAGCTAGGTGGGGCAGGGAATAGTGGATAGAGTGCTAGGCATGCAACCGGGAAGACTCCAAATCCAGCCTCAGGCACTTACTAGCTATGTGATTCCAAGTCATTTAACCCTGTTTACCTTAGTTTCCTTATCTGTAGAATGAACTGGCAGAGGAAATGGCAAACTACTCTAGTATTTTTGCCAAGAAAAGCCCAAATAGGGTCACAAAGACTTGGACACAACTGAGACTGACTAAACAACAACAACAAAGTTTGTACTTCAATTAAGAACATGAAATTTGCATATACCAAACTTTTTTATTTCATGAAAAAAATTGTTTTATCAATAGAGGTTAATTAAAATAGTCACACAGTATTCACTATGTAGAAGGTGGAAGAGTTTCCAATAAGAGACATTTGCAAGTATTATTATTATTTTTATAAAAGTACACTGATCTTCTTTTTGGGCAGCTAGGTATCAAAATAGACAAAGCCCTGAGTTGGGAGTCAGGAAAACCCGAATTCAAATCTGGCCTTGGACACTTACTAACTATGTGACTCTGGACAAGTCACTTAGCCCCATTTGCCTCAGTTTCTTTATCTATAAAATTAAGTAGAGAAGGAAAGGGCAAACCACTCTAGTATCTTTGCCAAGAAAATCCAAATGGGGTCATAAAGAGGTGGAGATAGAGAGGAAGAGCATTCCAGGCATGGGGGCTTCAAAGGTCTACTAAGGCCTAGATGGATTAATTTAGCAAGGCTGGTCCTCAGTCAACGGACACCCTACCTGTTTCTTATCCCATGATCTGTTGCAGGTCTGCACAACATGGCTGGCTTACTGCCCTGTAGAAGGATTTCAGGTAGCCCCCCCCAAATATAGAGGATATAAAAGAAAGTAAAGAAGTAAGGAGTGCTTTAGTTGCGTCTCACTTGATTAGCCGTCTATTGGTCACCACCATGCCCGTCCTGTAACTTGGCCTGTAACTTGGCCGGTGGGCTGCCTTGCTCGCTTGTGCCTGTTTGTCACGTGACCCATGGCAAGCAACCATTGTCAGTCTGTCTCTAGTCTGAGAGGACAGAAAATTGTTTCTCTTCGATGTGTTTTCAGTTGTTACTGGCATCGAACAGGGACAAAGTAAGTGCGACCAAGGGCCAACACAGCTGCCATCCACTCTGCCACTAGCAGCAATGACTCAAGGGCTTCTTCTCCTCCCTGACTGCGTGGCTGTTCTCCAAGTCATGTGAGTGTCTGGTGCTCTCTCCAAGGTCAGAGGCTCAGTTCAGTATTTGTTTGTATATGAGCAGTTGCTGGGGAGATTTTTTTGGTTGTAATATTTTTTGGGGTGACTTTGTAAAATGAGTGATAAAAAGAAATAGAAGATTGGATCAGAACATAGAGTGCTTAAGATAGAGTGGACAAATAAGATACTTGTTTACTTTACAGGAGAGACAAAAATATTGTGCCTTGCTTGCTGAGAAGTAATAGAGGTTCTGAAGGAATACAATCTCTGTGGCCATTTTGAATCAAAACATCCTGACTTAAGCAAATTGGACACCAATGAAAAACAAATTAAAGCTTCCAAATTGTTAAAAAAAAAAATCACAGTGGGAAACAATGTTTTTTCAAGAAAGTAAACTCAGAAAATTAGGCAGCTACTAAGGTTAGTTTTCAGATTTCTAAAGAAATCAAACATGATTCTGGAATAAGATAAACTGATTGCTGACAAGTGTAATAAGCCCCCTTAACTAAATGTAAATAGTAAGAAAACGTGAAAAATAGATTAAAACTTGTACTGCTTAGCAATGTAATTTTTAAAAACATTAATGGGATTTCATGATAAATATCTTAAGTAATAAGTGTAATTAGTTGATATTAATTGAAATTTCCATTTATCAGTTCTTTCTCTGAACACAGTATCTTTCTTCATATGTCTTTTGTAGTTAATTTGGATATTTATAATAGACAAAATAGCATTCTATCAAAGTCGTTCTTAAATCGACATTGTTACTGTGTATAATATTCTCTTGGTTCTGCTTCAATTATTTCATGCAAATCTTTCCATGTTTTTCTAAAATCATTGAGCTCACCATTTCATATAGCATAATAGTATTTCATCACAATCACAGGCCAACAAGTATTTATTAAGCATTCATTATGTAACAGACCCTTTCTACGCACTGGGAATATAAAGACAAAAATGAAATAGTCCTTTGCCTCAGGAAGCATGTTATGAGGAGACATGTAAATACATGCAAAAAAGTACAAGAAAATTTATACAAAATAAATACAAAGTAGTTTGTGGGGAGGAGAGGCATGAGTACCTTAGAACAGAAAAAAATCTCATGAAATTTGAAGAAAACTGTGATTCTAAGAGATGGGTAAGGGAGGAAGCATATTTCAGGCTAGGGGAGCAGCCTGTTCATTGGCACCAAACTGAGACCAGTTTGGCTAGACTGAATACTGTGTGAATGGAGAGATATATTGCTACAGAGACAGATTGGAGCCAGGTTGTAAAGGTCTTTAAAAACAGAGGAGTTAGTATCTGTTTTTGGAGGTTTGGGCTACGGACTTTGGATAGAAAGAGAGAAATTCAGAAGAGAGTAGAGAATGGTGATAAGAAAATGAGCTCTGAATGGAAGAGACAAGAAGCAAGGTAAGCTTAGCACATTCTGGGGGCAAAGATGCCTCCAAATTTAGGTCCTGGGCCAGCAAGAACAGGAACTCTACCCATAGTCCAATGATGGTGTACAGGGAGAAGTGGGTGCTGGGTTAGAATGTTTAGTATTAGTGGAAACCCCCACTGGCTGGGCTGTGATAGGCTATAGAGTTGTTGCAATCTCAGGACAGAGTAGTTTCTGCCTCCACCATGCACTGGTCTCAAAGACATGAAGGTTTGAAGGTCAAAGTCTGTTTTAGTCACTAGATATTTGACTCCCAGCAAGTCACTTAACCTTTCACTCTCTGCTTCCTCATCTATGAGATGGGGATAACAATTGTACCTACCTCACAGGATGCTTGTGAGAATCAAATGAGATCATTTATGTAAAGCTAGCTGCTATTTTGGGGCACTTATGTGGTGCAGCAAATCGAGCACTGGGCTTGAAATCAGGCATACTCATCTTTAGAGTTCAAATCTTGTCTCAGATACTTATTAGCTCTGTGACTCTGGGCAAGGCATTTAGCCCTGTTTGCCTCATAATAATTTTATAAAATTAGCTGGAGAAGGAAATGACAAACCACTCCAGTATCTTTGCCATGGTCTTGTGGGTTCACAAAGAGTCAGACATTATTGAAATGATGGAACAACCACTATTATTTTAGTTTTGATCAATTTATGTTCATTAATAACGTAATATTTATTTTAATTTAATAATCTATTTATTAAATAATAAATTTGAGTTATTATTATAATTGTTATTTAAACAAGAAACATCTCCTGGTCACCAATCCCTATGCTCCAGGTTAAATAGTTAGGGAATTTAACTATGGACTTGTCAATATTTTACTATTTTATCTAAATTTCTTTTCTTACAGCTTGAGCCTCTTTATTTCTCATTTTCTCCTCACTGGAAGTTTATCATGTTAATAAAGTTTTGATTAGTTTATCAATAGCAACATTTTCCTGAACATGTTAGTCACTTTCCTTCTCTGATCTGAACCTCTTCAGTCATTCAGGTAGATTGTGTTAGTGAAAACTGTGAAACACTTCAATATGTTTCTAAGGGACCTGGAAGAATTTTCTCTCCTACTCAATTGTAGTAATTGTGTAGAATCTCATCTCTCTAGACTTGTACTACCTGTAGACAGGGGGTTTTACTACATGAACCAAGGACATTTTTTCTGTCTTTGTGCCTTTTAGGCTATATCTACTTAGGATGACTTGGGTGTTACAACTAGTTGTATAATGGTGAATATTTAGCAACAAGTAATCTGGGAGAAATTGTCACCATGACACACTTTTAGATTTAATCTATTTATTAACATTTTCTCCATCACTTATTAAAATCTAAAAAAAATCAACAAATCAACAAACCAACCTCTGATTATAGTACTTGCAATACCTTGATTTCTAAAAAAAAAAAAAAAAAAATTATTCTGAACTTTTAAGAAATAAAACAAGCATTTCCATAACATAGAAGAGGAAAAAAAAGTGATTGCATATAAAACTGTAAATCTATTGTGTACAATTTGGTATTCTTTTAAGCTTCTTTGAAATATATGACAAAATTATCACCTTTTTTCTTGCCTCCTCCCTGTCCCTGCCTTCAAGAGGGCTACCATTAGACACACACACACACACACACACACACACAATCATTCTATACATCTATTCATCAGCCCTTTCTCTAGATGCAGATAGTGTCTTTCTTCACAGATCCTTTGTAGTTAATTGGGGTATTTACAATAGTCAAAATGACTTAGTCATTCAAAGTTGATTTTAAAATAATATTGTTATTATATACTACAATGTTCTCTTGGTTTTGCTCATCTCTCTCTTCATTATTTCATGCAAGTCTATCCATGTTTTTCTAAGATCATAGAGCTCATTATTTCTTATACCACATTAATATTACAACATGATCATATACCACAACTTGTTTAGCCATTGCCCAATTGACTGAAGCATAAATGCTCACACTGAACATTTAACAACCGACTTTTGTGAGCTGGTTCACTCTGGCTCTAGCTCAGAGCCCAATCTTATTGGGAAGCCAGCCTGCTCAATCTGAACTGGGTCATTTTGGAGGAAATCATAAATCTGTAGCCTTAAAAATGATCTAGTCTGAACAATAGTATGGCATTGTAAATAAATAGCCAGACTGAATGGGGAATACCTGGGTTCTACCCCTGCCTCTGAAACATCCTTAACCTCTTGGTGTCCTAGGCAACTCATTCAGACTTCAAATTGTGGACTTGATGCCAGACCTACACTGATAGTGGGAATTTCCTTGCTGGGGGTTTCCTATACCAATGAAATCTGAAGTCCCAAAGTAATGATAATAAGCACCACTCTCCCCATTTTAAAAAAAGATCTAGTCCAACTTCCTCATTTTACTCATGAAACAGTTGAGGCCCAGGGAGTCTAAAGACCTTGTCTGAATTCGCACACCAAGTTAGTGGCATTGTTAGAACTTTAATACAGCCTTCTTGTCTCCTAATACAGTGTTCTTTTCACTATAGCAAGATGAATCATGTAGAATACATTTTTTTTAAACAGAAAAAAAATCAGACAGAAAGCATACTAGTCTGTGTTTACTCATGGTCATGGGAATTATGATTTTTAGGATCACTAGGTTTAGGGATAGATATGTTTGGAGTCAACTCTGGCTTTTAAGAGTTGATTGTTAAATTTTCAGTGTGAGCATTTATACCTGGAAAGGCCACAAATATTGCAAATCAGGGCTTGATTTATTGTTTTATTGACTCTCTAGACTAAGTGATGGAGAAAATGTTAATAATGTAGATTAGATTTAAAAGTGTGTCCTGTGATTTTGGAGAGTTGGTTGTTAAACACATACCAATATATCCCTTATTAGATCATAAACATCATCATTTACCTGGTGGCAGATTATTTAACTTGTAGGTGCAGTAAACAGTTTCGTACATGATTACCTTGCACATTGAAACCTCTATGACTACAAATTTCAGAAAACCTAAATCACATCTGGGACACTTCTTTGCGTCCTTCCCAAAGTAACTCGAATATCGAATAAAAAAAAGTGTGGCATCACTAACAAAATGTACTTTAAGAGCTGAAGATTTTGTCAGTAATGAATAAAGGGAATTACTTTGTGAGTCTTATGCATGTAAGTGAACCATAAATCTACAAAAATCTCTGCTTAGTCGGCTTAATGTCTATTCCCAAAAGTAAGTGACAATTTTTTTAAGCCAACAAAATTTGCATAGCTGAGATTTGACTGAATTCTCATCTGATATCTTCTTATTTATTTATTTATCTATTATTTATTTACAACTTCATTGTATTGTCTTTTTTTTCTGCAATATAAGTGACCAATACAACACAACACAATACAGAGACCAAGCTGCTCTGGAACCAGTGTGTGTGAGTGCATGCAAACCCAACTCTTTCTTCTGGATGAGTTTCCTGGCCAGGGGCTTCACTGGAGCCTTGTACCCAACTACAGCCCTGGGATAGGAAATCTGGACCTGCTGTTCGAGGGGCAGACCATGGGGGACCCCAGCTACTGGGGTGGATCACTGACATTCCTTGGATTCTAGGGGAGCTCTCTGTTTGAACATGACTCCTTTCTCAAAAAAAAAAAAAGGCAATTGGTTAGTTGGTTGGAGCATCAACAGGAACAAGAAGGGAAGTCAATCCAAAAGCACCCAAAAGGTGAACAGATATTAAAGGTGAATGGTAATTGATTTAACACTTCATTTTGCTTCATTTTTTTTTCCTTTTGTGACCCTTTTGCTTCCCACTTTGTTCAAAAAGAGGAGGGAGATCTTCACTGACAGGACATAAGTGAAAAATTTCAAGAAAGAAATGGCTTTTAAGGTAGGATCTGAAAGGGTTAACTTTGAAATACCAAGGGGAGACTGTTTCCATAGCTTAGACTTTTCAGTTTCCTTTAGGTTAAGAGAAATGAATGAATGAAGAGTACAGAATAGATTTCAGGAAAACTTTTTTTTTACACACTGCTTATCCTTTTAGGCGAGTGAAAATAATCAACATGATTTTCATAACTGGTATTTTATAGCATTCTAGGAAACATATTTTAAAATTGGGATGCATTTATTTACCATTTCAAAGTAGCCTATATATGCTCTGAAGTCTGTATTTTTCATTCCTTTTTTTCTTTTAATCTCTTCTCAAAATTAGAATGTTTTGGGGAGTTTTATTATTAGCAAAATAAAGTGTAAATAAAATCATTGAAAGAAATTCCTTCTCAATGAAATATAATGCCACAAGCCTTGCAATGGAATCAGAAGAACTTAGTTTAAATTTTGTCTTTTTCACTTACTACCTGTGAGACCTCAGGCAAGTCACATCACTTCTTATTTTCTCATCTTTGAATGAGGACTAAATGACCTCTAAAGGTCTTTCCAGCTCAAAAACACTATAAATAGTGATTATGTAGCTTCTAAGTCAATCCTTCCATTTTACACCACAAAGCAATTGTCCCAAGGGTTCATAAATATTTTATGGCTCCATTACTAAATGCTACTTTCCAATTTTTATTTGGTTTTCTATGAATGTATAATTGCCCCCAACAAACATTTTTATGTGTATTTCTTAAAATTCATATTGAGTCTCATTATAATTTTTCATTGAGTAGTATAAGTATCAGATAACAGCTGATTCCTATTTATTTTATTTTACAATTGGAAGATAGCCAAATGACTAACAGACCTACCATGAAAGTCCTAGTTTAAAGTTGATTGTTAATGAAAGCTCCTATGCACCTGGTTTTATGGTTGGTAAGAAATGATTTCTCTCTAGGGTACAATTACAGTAAACCTCTTTTCAACCAGTAAGAAGATAGGATATGGTCAAAACTCAAATTACACCAAATATTTGGTCTAGAATTTGCTTTTGAAATCCAGTGGATATTAGGAATAAGAATTTGAAATCCCCTGGGTATAATAGGTTACTATTAAATTTGTAGATGTTTTAAAAGGCCTTAATTCAGGCCAAAGCTTCCTTAATTTTTCAATTTATATCATAGACTTAATCCTGAAAAGCTAACTATTCAATGGCAATTTCCCTGACCAATCAAAGAAAAAGGATGGTGTTTTCTTAAGTAAAGTTTAATAATGCTAATGATTCTTATTTAGAGTGGTATTTAAGAAAAAAGTAATTTAGTTGTTCTATAGGGCATTATTCTCTGAATTTTGTTAAAAAAAGGGCTCTTCTCATTGGTTTTCCTGTACCTGCCTATGGAAACCTAGGTGAATATAAGACTGCACAGTTCCTGTATGTTTCAGGAATTAGTAGTTGTCATTTAAAAAAATAACTAATTTGTAGCGCTTAGCTTAGATTAAGTCTCTGCATGTTCATATCTGAATTTGGTTTATTCTGGATTGAGTAGAACTCTGCATTTGAAATAGAAAAAAAAAGTTTGGGGAGATAGACATTTTAAAATCTCTAAATGCAGCCTAAACAGCAATGTGTGAGGGAATTAGAAACACATGGAGTCCAGTTTCCCTGAAAAACACATGGCTATGTGCTAGAGAGAACAATTTGGGGGTTTTGCTGCGCCCCAACCTTCAGAAAACAGTTTCATATGATTTGCGAGGCCCATGGTGGAGTTTATGTTAGCTCATCCCTTCTAGAAATCCTTGTCTGATAGATGATAGTTAATACCAGGATACTTAGAGAACAGAGCATGGTATAAATTTATTTTTAGGCTACATGTTGATCATTGTGTTGATCAGAATTAATATACAAATATAAAAACATAGTTGAAATACAAGATAATTTGAAACGGAAGGCACTAGTGATTTGACAAATAAGGAGAGGCTTCGTGTCAAAAAGCATCTTAAAGAAAGAGAGGGACTCTATGAAATAGGAGTAAGGACAGAGTCTATTCTGGGCAAAGATGGTCTGTTTAAAAGCAGAGAAGTGGGATATAGGTCATACTTTGTCTTTAATCATGGCTGAATAAAATCATCTAGGCTGAGACTAGATGTTTAGAGTGTCCTAACTAGCAATAAGGCTAGTATGGCTAGACTGTAGAGCACAGGTAAGAAAATAATGTCCATTGAGGCTGGAAAGATAAGTTGAGGAACCTTGGAAATACTTAAACATAAGTATACCTGATTTATCCAGCATACTTCATAATGGAATATTACATGGAAAGGATTGTTCCAGATAATTGAGATGCCTTTAGATGCCAGATGAGGATAGCTAGGTAGCACAGTAGATAGAGTGCTGGGCCTGGAGTCAGAAGGACCTAAATTTAAACCCATCCTCAGAGGCTTACCAGTTGTGTGACCCCAGAGAAGTTACTTAACTCTATTTGCCTCAGTTTCTCATGTGTAGAATGAACTGGAAAAAGAAGTGGCAAACCAGTCCAGTATCTTTGCCAACAAAACTTCAAATGGGGTCATCAAGAGTTGGACATGAATGAAACGACTCAATAATGAAGATTCCAGATTTTTTTTAAAAATGATCATTTTTGAGTATAAATCTTTGTAAAATATATTCCACATATCCATGTTTTTCTTTAGCAGGGTATACAAAACAGAGCTGAACATATTAGGTATGATTACCTTATTGTCTGATGAGGACATGATTTTTTGTTTGCAGGTGATTGTGCACTCAATGTAGCCCCTGAAGCTGAGATGCCACAAAGTATGGATCAATTCTCTGCTTCGTATGCTAATTTTGGCCTAACAATTAACACCAAGAAAACAGAAGTGCTCTATCAGCCACCACCATGCCTTCCATATGGGGAACCACTGGGGTTACAGCAAATGGAGAAATTTTGAATGCTGTGGATAAGTTCACTTACTTTGGTAGTGAACTTTCGAGTGATGTACATATTGATAAGGAAGTTGACACATGTGCCAGAACTAGCTCTGTGTTTGGGAGGCTCGGAAGAAAGGTATGGGAGAGAAGAGGTATTAGATTGACTACCAAACTGAAGGTCTACAGAGCCATTGTGCTGACCTCATTGTTGTATGCCTGTGAAACCTGGACAGTCTACTGGTGCCATGCCAGGAAAATGAAACACTTCCATTTGAATTGTCTTAGGAAGATTCTTAAGATCACCTGGCAAGATTAGGTACCAGATATTGAGGTCCTTACTAGAACTAAGCTGCTAAGCATTCAAACTCTACTTCAGAGGGAGCAAATTTGATGGGCTGGCCACATTGCTCAAATGCAAAATGTACACTTGCCAAAAAGACTGTTATGGAGAACTCACACAGGGAAAGCATTCATGTGGTCAAAAGAAGCTATACAAAGGCACTCTCAAGGTCTCTCTTAAGAACTTCGGAATTGATTGTGGGACATGGGAGTCCCTGGCATGGGACTGCTCAGCATGGTGTGCCCACATCAGAGAAGGTGATGTATTCTATGAACAAAGCAGAATTGAAATAGCTCAAAAGAAATGCAAGATGATCAAATTTAGAGAATCCACCCCAAATGTTCACATGGACTATTTGTGCCCGACCTGTGGTAGAGCCTTCTGAGCTAGTATTGCTCTGATCAGTCACAGGTGGACACATTGAAACTCTACTTTAGCATAGTGATATCACTTCTATGCTCTTCAAGAATGAAGGACACCCACCCACCCACCAACCAACCAACCAACCAACCAATCAGTCTTATTGTTCTGAATTCGACTATGCTTATATCCTCAAAGGTTCCTCAGAAGCAAGGTGCTGGCGGGCCCTTATTAAGGGCATTGCTGGTCAAAATTGGCCTGATTTTATAATTCTTACTTTAATAACTCTTTTGGCTCCTTCTTCTGCTAGTGTTTGTGACTTTTCACAACTATCAGTTTGCCACAATTGTCAGTTAGGATGCTTCAGATCTTAATCAAGAGGTTGAAAATGTACTAAACTTGCTCATGGCTGAATAAAATCACCTAGGCTGAGGCTAAATATTTAGAGTGTCCTAACTATTAAATCATTGACTGGTTTTTTAAAGTTAAAAAAAAACCCACTGAACTAATTATACAGAGATATTCTATATTTTTAGTCTCTCTCACAGAAATTACTCTCATCAGTCCAACAATTAATGATTTAATTCACTTTGAAGCTATATTTGAAGTTGTAAGGATTGTAAGGAAGAAGATAGTCATTGATGAGATGCAAATAAAATAATTATGTATGTGATGTTGATCATCATCAATCAGAATCAATATTAGGCTAAAATGAAAGACTCAAAAATTGACCCCACACACCCACGGCAACTAATCCCTGGAAAACTCATTCTCTCTTCTGCCATGTGTTATACATCCTCTTCTCTTCTCTGCCACTACCACTAATGCAAGTCCTCATCACCTCATGCTTAGACTACTGCTAGGTCCTTCTGTTGGGTCTCTCTGCCTAAGTATCTTCCCTTTACAATCCATCCTTTACTTTAAGGTTAGGTCACTATCAAAATGTTCTTCCTAAAGCACAGGTCTGACCATGTCAACCTTCCTGCCTTCCCTATTCAGTAAACATCAGTGGTTTCCTGTTACCTTTAGGATCAAATATAAGATTCTGTTTGATTTTGAAAGCCCTTCAATCCTCATAACCTCCCTCCCTCCTACCTGTCCAGTTTTCTTATATCTTACTCCCTTACCTGTACTTCACAATCCAGCAATGCTGACTTCCTTGCTGTTTCACACACAAGACACTCTTTATCTTTTAACACTAGAATTTTTCACTGGTTGTTCCCTATGCCTGGAGTTTTCTCCCCTCTCATCTTTACCTCTTACATTCCCTGGTTTAGTTGTCAGCTAAAATCCCGTGTTTTACAGGAAACTTTTCCCAATCCCCTTTAATTCTAGTGGCTCCCCATACCAGATCTTCACTAACTCAATGAAATCACAGGTCCAAAACCATTCTTTTTTCCTTTTCTCTTCTAAGTAGCCATTTTACATATTTTCCAATTCACGTTTGTAAAGTAAGAGCATCATGGTACCCTCCAACTCAGGGGCTTGCTGTGAGAAATTATTAGGAATGTCTGTGCTTATGCACTTAGCATACTGCCTGCTACATAGCAGGCACTTAGTAAATGTTTATTGTTTGATCGTGAAGAGCTTCAAAGCTCCCATTTGATTATATATATATATATATATATATATATATATATATATATATAAATATATATATATACTGGTAGCATGGAGTGGGTTTTACTTATTTTTTTTTATCCCCACTAGTGAAAGACCTTACCTTAAAAAGGCCAAAGTCTTCCACTGTCATTACCTGTCATCTTGATCTATGTCCTGCTGCTGGATTCTGATGACTTTGGAAGAGAGAGTGAGGCTGATTACTTTGCACGGCTCTGTCTCACTTAAATCCAGTTCACTTGCAAGTAAAGACATCACCCTCCTTATGTCATTGTCCTCTTTGAGAATAAAGGATGAATAAAATAATATAAATAAAAACAATTCCTGATGTCATTGGTCCCCAGTAGTACCTAGTATTTTGTACATAGCAGGCACTTAAATGTTTTTTGATTCAAAGACTTCTTTACCTTATGTAAGATGGGTGCTCAAAAAAAAATTGAATGCATGAATCAATATGAATATAGAACAGTATAGTTATGATTAAATTTTCCAGATAAAGGGAAATTCAAGGAAGGGGATGATATTCCAACTTGCAACCAGGAGATGAAAGATATATATTTTTTAAATGTCACTACAAATACTTCTTAGTGGCAGTCAGACTAATGTATTAGAAACTAAAGTATAACCAAAGATTGGAAATTTCATCTGGATTTGGTCTTACCTAGGGCCAAACTCTTCCATTCTTTTCATCTGTATATACATAATGCAAATACACCCAGTTTCAGGAGGCTGTCTATGCATGTACAAACTCTTTTCACCATTGAAATTAGCTTAAATGGGTGAATCAGTTTGTGCATGTAGTTACAGCTAAAGTAAATTTGTTGATGGATTTCATTTTTTCTCAAGTGCTTAACAACTGGTTTCCCTGAGTTTCTCATGGAATTGGTCCCAATTTACCAAGGCCAGACATTGAAGTGACCTCATGTATATAGATATAATTGAGAGATTTAGCAATGCTAGTATTTTTGAGTTTTGAAATATCACTTAAAAGTAAAGGATACTTCTCCCATGCAGTCAGACAGCAGTAAGATGAATTTTAGTATCACTGTTGTAAAAGTAGTTGGACTATATCAATTGCTTGTAGGAAGTGAAGTCATAGTGCTATGGTTTGAAATGTGTCAGAAGAAAAACTATAGTGGATTTTGGGAAGATGAAAAGACTAGACTTCTGATGTGACCTGATGTAGCTGAGTAACTCCCAAAGTCACAAGTCAGTTTCTGACTATAAAAGAGATATCTGATCAGATTGTCATGCTTCATGTTTAATGGAGTGTTACAAGGACTTTGACACAAACCATTACCCTCTATTTACTTATTCAAGACAGAAACCTACTGGAAAATTGAGTGAAATTATCCATACTTTAACAGTTTTGAGCAGATTGCATTGTGATCAAAATTTGGAAAACACACCCTCCTGAATACACAGGTATTAAATACTATTGAGTTCTGTTATTGTAATTTAATAGTTATGTTTTACAAGATCATTTTAAACCTCAGAATGCTTAGTAACATTGTGTAATCATAAGAGAATTTAGTACTGACAATTTGGTTTGCTCTTTGTCAGAAACTATACTATTTGGACATATACAGGTAGCCAAGAAAAAGGGTTCATTTCCACAACCATTGTTTTTGACAGACCACTGTTTTGTTTTCAAATTTCTAACACTTTTTCTTAATTTTGGCTCCATGTCCAGAGTTCTGACACAAAGAAAAAACATTAGACATCAATGAGAGTCAAAGGATAGAAAAATTAAGTTAATAAAAAGAAATTGCATTTTAGATAATACATTGTGTGGAATTACTGACTCATATTAAATGGAAACATCTTTTGCCAATAGCTATTTGTAGACTGTGGTCATTATTGAAATCTATAGATATATTTGTCTAATGAAGATATCAAGAACTCATCATGAGCAATGAAATGATTGATAATGTTATTTTTTAAGAGGAAAAAAAAACTCTACGCATCTTATGATAAAAGCTGCTTTTCTCATTTGTGTTCAAGCCAAAAGAATTCTAATATGCCAATTTACCTTCAACTCTCTACCATGTGAGAATTGGTTCTTAATTAACAAGATGGCAATATAACCACAGGTCTTGACAAAGATTCAATGTTTATCTTTTAGAGTAATTAAAGCTTGGTGGTTATTTTTCTTTGATTGTATAGATGGCCTAGAAAAGAGTTTTGCTAAATGAATCAATTTACTAATGCAGAACCACCCAAGTTTTGAGATTAAATACCCATTCTTAAGTTATTGTCTGTGCCTTGTCCCAGAAAAACCTCTTAATTCTGGAGTTTCCTTATCAGATTAAACTTCATTACAAAAGTCAAAGATCAGACTACTTTTTCATCATACAATCTAGCAGCGTCAAGATGGGACCCAGAGGTTAATCAAATCAGTCAAATACCCAAACTGACAAAAAATTCCACTGGAAAGCTCTTTGGATATCAGCAATGACATTTGAAGTAATTGCAAATCTCAAGTGCCAATTTAAATGAAAGGCTAACCCCACTCTGTTACGTCCTAAATTCAGCAGTTTAATAGTATAATGTTTAAAGCATCAATGACTTGGAAGGTGAATTCATAATGTGTTTTGTCAATTGCTCATATAATGCTCTATTTAACTATACAGGTAGATAGCCATCTCTACTGAACAATTCTATTTTCAACCTCCTATTTCTATGAAAAGGCTATTTCCAAACACTCTGAACCGAAAAACTCCCCACAAGGAACTCCATTTTAAAATATTGCTTAAGGAGCAGTAAATTCAGTGGGGCCATTAGCTCTGGTTTCAGCCATATATCTTGGTTTCAAAATTATAGGCATAACAAAATTCCTCAAATGAGTTCTACCTAATGAGTCTTCAAATGGTCATTAAAGGCATATTGTGATCCACGATGTTAAGTTCACTTTATCAATTCAGTAGATTAAAAATAGATTACTGTCTTTTATTCTATATATTTATATTAAATTAGACTTGACAGAATGGGAAAGGACTGACTAACTGGATTATGACCTGCATTTGCATCAGCCTAAGCTTTTCACATGAGGCAACCTGCTAGCTTATTTATTTGTTTTTTAATGTTCATGAATCTTTATATAACCATGCAAGAATTAAATTGAAGGATGAAATCATACTTTTACTGGTCATGTATGCAAAGAAATGCCATTCCTATGCCCGAATCTTCTGTGTGCAAGTTGTTAATGATTTTTGTAGTCTCGCTAGTCAGAATCTGATTCAAGGACTATTATTGAAAGTATATCAGACAGTATTAAGGAGAAGGTAAACCACAAAGCATAGGAGATTGGGGGAAATGAGATGCATTGCTTCAAGCATGTTGTTAGAAATGTGTTGTGTAAATATATACCTGTCACTTTGAATATATCTTATATCCCTATCATCACCAGAGGCAGGGAAAGAGTCCTTTCAAATTAAGGCTTATTGGCAAAATCCCTCCCCATTGCTGCTGACACTTGAGTATTTGAATGTCCTAGGTAAGATACTGGAGAGGCAAAACTATATACTCCAACTTTCAGGAAATTAAAAGGCTTAAAAAACCCAATTATTGCGAAGTAATAACTAATTCTCATCCAGTGACGGTGGCAGTGAGGATTCCACACATAATGCAAGGGTGGAGAGATACTTTGATGATGGTGCCTTTTCTGCTCGGGTCATGTTTAGTTGGATCTCTGCAGTACCAAGATCATGTAGTGCTGTAGGATCTAAAGTGGATGATCTCTTGGTTAAATAATAAATGAAAGCTCAGTTTATAGTGATTCTTGTCCCCAATCATTTTACCTACTTTTGAAATCCGAGTTTTAATTTTCTTTTTACTTCCTCTCACTCATTAAGAAGAAAAAAAAAATAAATCTTAAAAATCTTCCAAACAATCCAGAAGGTTATGCTTGATTTTAGTCTTTTCTTTATACTTTAGCTCACTTTAGCGAACCACATCTGGACATTAGCCTGTATCTGACCAATGACAGACACTACATATCTCACCTCTTCCACCCAGAATATGTCTTCTAGATATCCTAGATACAGTCCAAGTAATCCCTAATGTATTCAGCATGTAGGACAGGAAGGTACAGCTGTGTGACAGAGGGGCAGCATGATGCATTGGGAAAATCACTGAACTTGGAATCACAGGAATTGAGTTTTCATCCTGACCCTGTCACTTATGACCTATGTGACCTTGGGCAAGTTTCTTTAACCTTTCTGATTCTCAACTTTCTCATCTGTAAAATGAGGATGTTATATTAGATAATCTCCCTTTCAGCTCTATATCTATGATTGTATGAAAAGAATATAGAATGACTGCAGACCTCATGAAAAATCTGTCTGTCATAACTCAGAGTGGTGCTTGTGGCCCCAAATCACCACTTTGTATTTTGAATACTTGAGTCATTGTTTCAGGGGAAAGTGAGGAACAGAAGGGAGGAACCAAGAGGGGAAGAGGAAAGAATCCCTTTGCCAAATGATCCCTGAAAGTATATAGACTCTGGGTATGCAGTCTTTTTTTAAAAAGATTGTCTAACAAAATGGCAAACTTGAAAAATGACTAGAAATAGGGTGTCACCAATATTGATAGAATGCAATGATTATCAGCCATTTTAGACTGTGATATCATTTCTGCAACCATTTTAAGTCAGTGCTATACATAAGGTGAAACCTCCTACGGAAATAGCTGATAAAGGAATAAACCTGCTATGGAACAAGATTTACAACACTGCCAAGCAATGAACTGAAAGGTCACTACTGAATTAAGTTACCTTTGTATGACTTTTCTGTTCTGGGTATAAAAATATACAGAATGGTGAAACCCATTAAACCAGAGCTGACAGCAGGGGTGGTTCATTAATTCAGCAGTAGGCCAGGTACACCCCTCTACTAAAGCCTCTTGGGAATTCTATGGGTATAGCTTAGTCCCTGTAGCCAAATTGACTGAGAAGGCAACATTTCTTTTATTTTTGATGGAGAAGAAACTTGGAATTCAGAGTTTCTGCTCTAAGACAGTCCACATCTGAAGGGTCTGTATAAACTAAAGCAGATAGGGAGAAAGACTATTTGTCAGATTGAGCTTGAATTTGGATATAATAATCCAAAGCAGAGATGAGACTTATCCTTGGTTGCTTAGATGTTTCCCTCCAGCACAGATAAATTAATATCAGATAGGCAAAGTTGGAAGAACCACAATGAGCTGTGTGCTTTAAGAAGTCTCAAACACTGATTTGTGAATTTGGACCAAAAAAACCCAAAACACAGCAAAATCCAACCCCAAACCCCAGGCTCTAATTTTTGTAGCTACTGTAATTTCATTGGCTGGGTCAAAGCAAGGGCAAAATATCTGAAAGATATGGTCACTCCAACTTGCTGTGACAGTCCCAATAGCTGTATGACTGCCAGGGAACTGGGAAACACTATTCTCAAGGTGGCCATAATTGAGCTAAACATGCAGCTCACCTCCATTGAGCATAGGTAAATGCAGCCATGGTGTACTCCTAGGTTCAAGAGGTGTCTCTGGACATTAGTTATTCGTGTCACTAAGTCTCCTCCTGGTGTTTCTCAAAAGCGATTCTGGTAGAGAGAAGGTTAGCTTTACTACACAATCTGACAGTGGACGAACAGGGATGGAAAGATGGGAATTCCAGTTCTACTAAAACTCCTGTTCTCACTTTAATGTTAGTAAAATCTTTGTCCTTCAGTTTCCCTATCTGCAAAATTAGAATAATAATACCTTTCCTTCCCTACCTCTGAGGGATGTGGTAAGGGTTAACAAGATAAAATCCTATTATGGAAGGCAAAACACTTTGATATCCTTAGGAAAAAAAAAAGAATTATAATCATGCAGGCAAGCTAATACTATTATCCGCGGCAACTTGGTTGTTTTTCAAGGAAAGAAATTGTTAGAAACCTACCCTACTCTTTACTTTGGGGAAAAAAGTAAGGCTGCTTAAATTGATGGGTTTTGGTGGAGTAAATTATACTACCCTACAGATTGCACTTCTCTTGGATTTTTCTTCTAAAGAAATGACAGACACTACATATCTCACCTCTTCCACCCATTTAGAGGGAGCCTCACTTCAAGTCTCTCAATATTTCCTTGCTTACAAATATAATAAATATATTTTTGCAATATTTAAAAAGATCCATGATCTCATCTGTACAGCTTTCTTTTTCAATGATGTAGATGGTGACTTCTCCACACCTTGGTAAGCAGTCATTCAAGAATCATTTATTAAGTGCTTAGGATCTACTGAGCTCTTCGCTAAGTGTCATGGATACAAAGGAAGGCAAAAGACAGTCCCTGCTCTAAGGGACCTCTCAGTCTAAGGAGGAGACAACATGCAAGCGACTATGTAAAAATGAGAGATGATAAACTGGAGTTAATCAACATAGGGAAGGTATTATCATTCAAGGCAGATTGGGAAAGACTTCATGCAAGGTGAGTTTTTAGCTGGGACTTGGATGAAGCCAGTGAAGTAAAGAGGTAGAGATGATGAAGGAAAGAATTCTAGATGTGCAAGAGACAGTTTCAGGTGATGCTAAGTGGCTAAAAATGGAAATGTCTTCAGGAATTTATTGAAAGGTAACATACTATCATTGAAATTTATTGAAGGTCAATATATATAGTATACAGAGCGGGCTCTGGATTTGGAGTTAGAAAGAGCCAGGTTCAAATCCCTACTCAGAGTCTAACTGGGCAAGCATTTAATTATTTTGTTCCTTAGTTTCTTCATCTGTAAAATGGGGAGATTGGATTCAATGGCTTCCACAGTCACTTCCAATTCCTAGTGTATAATCCTATGATTGTGTCAATATAGAATCATGATAATTGTATACTCCTATCCTGAAATATATCTTTAACACATTGGCTATAAAATCCTCTCTACTCTTTTTAGCCATCAAAATTTTACTTGTTGAGCCAAAAAAACAATTCAGCTTGTTAATGTAGAAAAAGAAAATTTATTTAGACCTTCCGCTAGTGTTATGTGGTTCAGATATACCCTTGACTTTGTGTCTGTGTCTGGGAGTGTATCATAGAAACTGTTTGTTAGACACACAAAGAAAAATAGCAGAAAATTTCCTTACCCCTGGCTCTAACTGCTCCTCAAATTTCCTGTAGCCCTAAATTGTGTCACAGAAAGTCCTTATGGGGTAGTAGGTTTGCTAGCTGATTATATCACAGTGGAAAAGACGGACCATAAATATAGACAGTCAATCCCTCTTATAATTGGTATCATGCAAGTGTTTTAGTATAGCTACTTTTCCTATTTTGTGACACAGCCCTTGTGCAAGCTAGCTCTCAGGATTTGGGGAACTTGGGTCCCCTGCTCTCCAACACTTATTCCTTTCTTATTTTATTGGACTAGATTTTCATCTATTTGGCATGGATTGGAGGATAGGGACATAGGGAACACCTTACCAAAACAATGATCCCTTCCTGAAATGTCACAGTGACTTCTGGAATGGTGTTGTTTTGGCACAAGTTGGGGACATTCCATCCTGAAAGGAAAGCAAATCAATGTTTTCAGGGGGCATCTACCTCATTTCTGAGTTCAGACACCCAAAAGGATGATTGGAGGTCAACTGCATATGGAAACTGAAAAAATTGTCCCCCTTGGTGCCAAGCACTAGTTGCAGACCCACATAAGTCAGAGTATTCCTTTACAAGGCTGTTTCCAATTTCTGCATCTGCCTTTACTAGTTTGGTTTTGTTTAGAGAGGGGGAAAAATGGTTTTAAATATTTTGGACCCCGGGGCTCTTTGTGGTACTCTTGTGTGTTCTCTCCTTTCACTGAAATAGAAAACAATTTACGATTGTTTGCTTGTACAACTTTTTCTCTGTTTTATAAATGCAGGCAAATAGCACATAATCCAACAAATTGCTCTTCTCTCAGATTCTGTCAGGTTCCTTGTCATGCAGAAGATGTGGCATAGACATGAGAACAGTTCGACTTAATTCTACAAATATTTATAAAATAACCACCTCTTGTAAGGCCTCCACTGAAGTCTTCTTGGGATGCCTCATCACAGGTGTGGAGATGGTCCTACATTCTCAAAATCTCTGCCAGTGGAGTACAGGTTCTGGCAAGCCCTATAGATCTGGACAGACTCCAAGTGGACACCCAGACTGCATATCTGCTCTCATATGATCAACCAAGCTAGGTTCTGAGAGCCTCGCCACCAGTTTGTCTGCAGGATGACTAATTTCTCAGTCCCCAAAACTCTGAAAATGTCTACTAAGTCATAAGGAGGTGAAATCAGTGGAAGGAGTACTCATACTCATGAAATCCTGAATCTTGAAATATTGAAGTGAGTAGAGACAAAGCTGTGAGAGAAGTTGATCTAGAAAAAGGGCCCTTCCAAAGATGGACCGTCTTGAAGAGCTGCTATGTGAGAAAAAGGACAAGTCATTTGACTGTACAAGTTAGACAAGGTGCAATTAGTGCTAACTCACCTGCCTCCTACAACTGTAATAAGACATGTCTAGTAAACTCTAATTATGCCATGGCTTTAAGGCATTACTGTGTGACTCTCACAAATGGGCCTACTGGTTCTGTCAAAAATCAAATCCAGCCCACATCTCGGCCTGCTCTTTGATCCCACATGCAACCCACACCTATTAAGCAAGAGATCAGCATCCTAGTGGAATGGTTCAAAGACTTTTTTTCTCCCTTTCTCTCCACACCCCCTTCCCCCACTTCACCCACACAAATACACCTGTTGCTCCAACCTATGTCCCCTTGCCTTTGATCTTAAAACATTGTGGAAACCATCAGCTGTGACAGACTTGTGCTAGGCCTCATTGCTTTGGAATGCACATCTCATGGGCTCTGCTAGTGGAAATTTGATAATGAAGCAGTACAGTTTCCAGGCAGGGCATACTGCAATATGGTGAGATGTTTGAAGATTTCATGCCAGAATTTTATGCTTCTCCAGGAGGGATATGGCACTAGGAACAATCATGTCTGAGCTAAGAAGAGGCAGAGGAAGATTTCACAAGCTGGTGTGGAACCCAGTCCCACTGCTCATTCGTTACTTTTTGTGTACACATATCTTTGTTTCATTCCTCTCCTCAGGGTTCTAATTGGTAAGATTACCTTCCTTTTGAGCAGGTGGGTCATCTGGTAAAAAGTCAGAGTACCAAGCACAATGAAAAGTTAGGGAAAAAAAGTGTTGAAAGAGGGAAAGTAATTCATTTGACTTTCCTTTGGACTGAAACTCTTCCAGCACGGAGAGTGGGAGTGGGTGGTGTTGAAGATTTTTTTTTTTTTTAGAATAGGCCACCTAAAATGTGAGCATTGCAGGCCAAAAGCTACATCTGCCTCAAATCAGCCAATCTGTGGTGTGCAGCCCGTGCATGTAAAACAAAATC
This sequence comes from Pseudochirops corinnae, assembly GCA_028646515.1. Classification (NCBI taxonomy): domain Eukaryota; kingdom Metazoa; phylum Chordata; class Mammalia; order Diprotodontia; family Pseudocheiridae; genus Pseudochirops; species Pseudochirops corinnae. Next base: position 82,014,976 of record CM053591.1, read on the forward strand.
CAAATGCAAGTATGCATGCTTTTATGTTATTCAACTAAAGCAATCCGTATCTGATTTGTGTTATATCTTTCATGTCTATTATATTATGTCGTCTGAAATGATTATATTGGTTTTATTTAATAAAAGTTTTTTCAAGTCAGTTGAGGAATCTGGAGATGGAAAGGCAAAAGGGAATTGAGTTCTTTCCCCCTGCAATTCCACTTTTATGTTAGAAGCCTCTTATGTTTAAGTTCTTAGTCTAAACAATTTACAGTTTTCTGGATTAAGATCATGTGGGAGAAAGATGGAAATCTCCAAAAGTAACATTGCATAAATACTCTTGCTACTCACGGGTAAATAAAACATTTGTGAATTACAACTCCTGGGGACAAAGTGAACTTCATCCATTGGGGGACTGGTGGGAATCTTTAGGGGAGTCACTGGAGGCACACAGATTAAATCTGGGAGACAACCTGAAATGCCCACAAATGCAAATATGGGCCCCGTCCAATAACAAGGAGTGAACAGAAAGCTTTCAAGTTGTCTGAGAGAAAACAAACTTACATAATTGTCCATCTGCTGATAGTAGCTCTGGGAAGAACCCAGGATGCTGACAGAGCAGTTCATGGTTAATTCAATTATTATTTCAGGTCTCTAGCTTTTCCTCTTTGGTGGGAGGATATCAAACATTAAGTCTCTGGCAAAAAGCATAGAAAAAAACAAAATTCCCCTGATGTTGCTATGAGCAGATAGTTCCCGACTGTCCTTCCAAATTTTTGGTTCTTGGCATCCATGAACAGTTTGAAGAAGTTAACCCTTATCTCAATGTACTAAAACCCCCCAAAAAACAAAACCCATAAAACTAATGGAATGTTGTATAGTATAGACAGTGCCTTAGAAGCAAGGAACTGAACCAAACTCTTCTCTGGTTTTAGAGACAAGAGGACCTGGTTTTGAAAGCCAGCTCTGCTACTTAATAGTGGTGTGAATTTAAGCAAACCATTTCTCTGAGCCTTAGTTATCATTTGTAACATGATAAGGCTGGACTGGATTACCTCTAAGTTCCTTTAAACCTATAGTTTATGATCTATGATTTTATTAAGAAGTAAACAGACATCTTCATCCTATGCTAATTTCTGGGCATTGATTTTGATTCCCCATAATGACCATGGTAAATTAAATTATGCACACTTTGTGGGGAATATGAATTAAACACCTCTTTTAAAAAATCTTAGGTGACATGAAGAATACATTGAAAATGCTCACTGTACTAAAATCAAGACAGCCCTTTGGCTCTGATCAGAGCTTTTCTTTCCCAAGTATCACCGTATATACCCTTGCCTCTATTACTTGTGGTTGGTAATGTGAGAAAAGTCCATGATAGTCTCTTCTTTTTGCTAAAATAAAAAAAAAAGGAAAGGAAGAAAGAAAGAAAGAAAGAAAGAAAGAAAGAAAGAAAGAAAGAAAGAAAGTAAAGAAAGTAAAGAAAGAAAGAAATAAAAAAGTTTTGTTGACAATGGTCTGCTAGGTTAGTCTGTCCATGTTATTTTCATGTGAAAATATGCTAATGTCTCTAGTCTTTGGAATAGAAGACTAGAAGACTAAACAAAAGAAAGACAGTATATGAATTTGCTATTTTTTTTTTCTTTTCTCTCTGGGTATATATCTTCAAGCCAGGACAGGTACACATGGAGTACCAGAGTGAAATGTAAAACTTGTGAAATGCAATAACATTTCCATTCATTAAGGGCATAATCAAAGCAGAAGCGCATGACAATGAACCTTGAGAATTATTTGCACCTCCCTGAAACATTATTATGTATTATTTGGTATTTAATTATATGCATCCTATTCCCATAGAAGCTTGGTGAAGGTAGGCAGAAACCTTAATTTAAATGAGCCTAGTTTCTTCTCTAACATCTAGTAAGTGCTTTGTCCATTTACTCTATAAATGTTTTTTGAAAGACATTACAATGAATTGAATAGTAACATAATTCACGAATTCGCTATTTGTCTTTCTTTCTCTGGTTAAAGAAGCATTCATTCTTTGCCCATAAAAGACATACACACATTTTGCTTATTTCTTTCTTCATAAATTAGAGAACCAGTTCAGTGCAAATGCCTTTATCATGTACTGAATTTTCATCTATCTGTCATACTGTTGTTCACTTCAGTTATGTCCAACTCTTCATGACCCCATCTTAGATTTCTTGGCAAAGAATTTGGAGTGGTTTGCCATTTCCTTCCTTCTCTAGTTCATTTTATAGATGAGTAACTGAGGCAAACAGGGTTAAATGACTTGACCAGGGTCACACAGCTAATAAACATCTGAGGTCAGATTTGAACTCAGAGAGATGAGTTTTCCTGATTGTAGGTCTCACATTATACCCACTGTGCCACCTAGCTGCCTATCTGCCACAGTAGGACTCCACAAAAAATACATCTCTATAAATTACATGTGGTCTGCATATTTTAGGAGTCCTTTCTGTTAGAATGGTATCTTGTTGCATGCAGAAGAATACCAGGGCAATCATGCTAGCCATACTTCTAGGATATTAGACACCTAGGAAGTTCACACAAAACTTAGGACTTGGGTTTCAAAACCCAACTGTATCTGCTGTCTGAGAAACACTCTACTACTTTATGCTATAGTTTGTCTTTACATAGCACTTTAAGGACAAAAATACTATATGCTTATTATTTCAAAAGTGCTCTCAACCTTCCTACTTCTAAATTTTTGTTCATGCATTCTCCTCCTCCTAGAATACCCTCTCTACCATCTCTCTCTCTCTCTCTCTTTCTCTCTCTCTCTCTCTCTCTTTCTTTTTGCATGGTGAGAAGGCAGGACAATTAGGGTTAAGTGACTTGCCCAAGGTCACAGGGGTGTTACGTGTCTGAGGTCAAATTTGAACTCAGGTCCTCCTGACTCCAGGGCCGGTGCTCTATTCACTGTACCACTTAGCCGCCCCCTCTCTACCATCTCTACCTGTTAAAATCCTGCCTATCCTTTAAGGCACAGTTTGAGTGCCACCTTGTTACGAATCTTTCATTCACAGCAACTAGATGTGATCTCTCCCACCTGTGATCTACTCTGTATACTTCTGTAACAGCAAGCACCCTAGCATGCCTAGGGCGGCTACTAGCACAGGTTCTTAGATCTGCTTTTCTAAAGGAAAGCAACTCAAAATGGGTTAACAATCTTACTTTAATCAAACATATCATTTACCTAGTTCAG
>CM053591.1:82018689-82041621 GCA_028646515.1 Pseudochirops corinnae
ATGGTGTATATATAGTAATATGGTATGTGTGTATATATGTATCTATGTCCATATCTATATTTATATCTATATCTATCTTTTCAGGTATATATGAAATCACCCAGTCAAAAATTATGACTGGTTTAGTGAATTTTCTGTCAAAATTCGAAAATTAATTTTTGGAATGACTAGTCCAGTTCACAGATCCACCAGGAGTGACTTAATGCAGCTCTCCTTTTTGAAGGAAGTCAGTTAAGAACTCGGTTAGGAACAGGTCTGATGCAAAACATCCCTTTGTCTACGTATTGCCTAGTCTGGATCAAGCTTAATTTGTAAGCAGTGATTTCCTCCCAGGCGAGGGGTAATCACCAATTTGTAAGGAAAGAACAGAGCCTAGTACAATAGTAGGCCCTTAATTGGTATTTTTCAAATTAACATGTCTGTATTGTTTCTCCTCCAGGTCCAGCTCCTTGATTCTGAATTCCAAAACTATGTTTCTTCTACTTCTCCCAGTTCTTGTGGCTTCCTTGCCCTGGAAAACCCAACTATGTCTGTGGTCTTTTCCATTGGAACATTCCACTGTGAAATATATCCCATTGTCCCATTGTTGAGTTTTTCCTGGGATCTGCATTTTGTGGAGGGGCCCAGGCTGTCTTTCATTCCTTTTCTCAGCCCAGTTCCTGGTTTCTGGACTAAAACTATGTTCCCACATTGGGTACCCTCATTACCTACCACACCTTTTTTAATATTGTTCTTCTCCGCATTAGAATGTAAACTCCTTGTTGGCAAGGAGAATGTTTTTGCTCTTAATGTTCTCCCCATTGCTTAGCACAATGCCTGTATGTGGTAAGTGCTTAATAAATCCTTCCTTCCTTCCTTCCTTCCTTCCTTCCTTCCTCTTACCCTCGAAGGTGCCCCACTGGGGTCACAGATGGCCAGTTCCAGTTGGGCAATGCAGCTCCTTTCTCCCCCCCCCTCTCCCCCCCCCTCTTCCCCTTCCCCTTCTTTTTTTTTTTTTTTTGGCTTTTTGGAGGGCAATTGGGACTAAGTGATTTGCCCAAGGTCACATGGCTAGTTTTTGTGTTAAGTGTCTGAGGCTGCATTTGAACTCAAGTCCTCCTGACTCCAGGGCAGGTGCTCTATTCTCTGAGCCACCTAGCCACTCCCCCCTCCTTTCCTTCACTTTCCTCCCCTCCTCCCATCCTCTTCTCTCCTTTCCTCCTTTCTCTCCCTCTGTCTACATAGAATATCATACCCTTACCTGTAAATTTTGATCACAGAGACCTTGCAAGAAATCTTGGGGTTCACAGGCTAGATTTAATCTAGTTCTCACAGATTAGCCAACAATAGGTCCCAGCCCAAGCCCTAGTTAGTTATTGTTTGGATCCTAATGTTTCAGAATGAGCATAAATAACCATTGTTTCTGTTTTGGCCAGAAATCCTGGGGTTTTCCCTTCCCAGATTGATCTTTTTTTTTTTTCCAGGTAAAAGAAGCCAATCTTTGCCTCATTTTTTACCTAGCCTTAATCACTGAATGAACATTGCCTCAGTCAAAGTTAGATCTGGGAAAGAACTTAAAAAGGCCAAGGTCTCCAATTGTCCTGATCTGAACCCAGATGGTTCTGGAGGAATGAATCTGGTGACTTTGCACAGTCCCCTCTGTCTTAAATCAATTTCACTTGCAAATCATGGCATCACCTTCCTGATGTTATGGTCCTCTTTGAGAATGAAGGACAGCTACAACCCTTATCCTTCCTACTTTCTCTCTTTCCCTCCCTTTCTCCTTCCTTCTTTCCTTTCTTCCTTCCCTTTGACTATAGCATCTCCTCACAGGCAATCATTAAGAAGTTTATGATTCTCAAAGGATATAAAGGAAAATGAAATCACTAGAAATTCATTTTAAGGACAATTTATTATATATAATATAGAGAAGTCATCAATGAAAAGTATAGCTTTGCAATTCAGAAATAAAACCTACAATCAACAGGGAGAACAAATCAGGCATTTGCCTTTTTGTTATAATTGTTCCCAGCATTCATAATGTTTACTGTATTTATGGCATGAAGTTAATTAAAAATAGTGTCAACTAATTACTTTATGTAGAAAGACTTCATTAAAGTAAATGGTGTTTTGTAGAGTCTTGGTTCCACTTCAAAATCATGTTATAGGTTACAGATAGGACCATGCAGGAGGATTTATTAAGTTATTTTAATTTTTGTTTAGATCTTTAGTGTCTAAGGAAGAAAACTACTTTGTCCAGAGTCCAGGAAACACATCGAGTAGCTTATAGAATAGGCTCCCAAGAGATACAGGGGGAGAGACTAGCAACTGCAGTCATTTAAAACTAAACTGGACGAAGCACTTGGGAGATTTCCCTGTAATAAAGGATGAATCAGATGCCCTAACAGGCCTTTTCCATTTCTGCTTTTGTAATTTCCCATGCTTCCTATCCCAATTCCTGAGTTGTCTGATTGAAAAAGAAAGGCCAATATGCACCAGTTTTGTCAGTACATACTTTATTTATATATTCTGAAATCTACCTGAATTATAGTATTCAGACAGGTTTGGAAACATGATCACTACATATAAAACAGTATTTCTGAGGGGTCGAGTGGAAAAGACAACGACTGAAAATTTAGCCAAACACTGTTATGCTTTAAAAATTCTATAATAATAAAACATTCCAATGCTTCTTTCCCCTCCCCTCCTTTTTTTTTGTTAGAGGTCGTTCTAACATGTGCACCCTGTTATTTCAGGTTCAATTTTGTTAGGAAATGAAATACTCTTAAGTCAGTGAACAGTTAACAAAAGGAGGTGGCCTTTGACTAACATAGCAAGGATATATAGTTTAGGGTGTGGTGATTAAATGTCTTCAGATACCCACTAAGTAGGAGGGGTCTGACTACACATGGGAGGGATTTTTTTATGACCTTAGGTGACTAGGAAGCGGAACATGAGTCAGGGGCCAAAAAGGTCTCTGGGACAGGTTTGTTGACTTTTAGTTAGTCAGTTAATAATTATCTAAGTACCTTCTGCATGCCAAGCTGATAGATGCTAAGTGCTGGGGATATGGAGAAGAGCAAGAGATAGTCCCTGCTCTCAAGGAGTTCACAATCTAATAGGGGAGAGAATATAAAACCAGCTGTTTACAGTCTATATCTATAGATTTTTATATTGTAAATAGATACAGACATGCAGAATAAGTTGATGATATTCAATAGAGGGATGGTACTAGCATTAAGGGGGATCAGGAAAGAATTGTTGGAGATGAGATGTTAGCTGGGATTTGAAGGAAGCCAGGAAACATGGATGAAGAAGGGAGTATGCTCCAGTTAAATGTCTTTTAGAGAAAAGTAATCCCTGGTTAGGGATGGCAGTGCAAAGAGAACTCTAGTAGATTTTGGTCTTGTCACATCTTCATTAGCAAATTAGGATACGTAAATTCATACAATATTCATATGAAATTGTATAAAAATCTCCTAAAAATAATGTCTTCTTTACCAACCATGCTCTTTTTTTAAAGCCATCATTTCTATGAAAGCAGAATTAAATAAAAACTGGATTATACAGTATTTCAGGTTATTTTCCTGTAGCTACAGTGTAGGAACTATTTCATAATAATGTCATCTTAGGTACTAGACCCCATTATGAATGGTAATGTCCCTGGTGGAATGTGTGTGAAATAATAAATTCCCAGGGAGGATACAATTTCTGCCATGCCCTGCGATATTCATCATTTTTGCTTCCTTCAATTTTTGTCAATTCATACTGGGTATTTGCACATGTTACTTGTGGTAAGAGTTCTCTGCCTAGACATAACAACATTCAGGTGAAGTATAAACAAAGATGACACATTTACATGCAAATATTTATACTTACCCCACTCATGTCGCCCCATTATCACAATTAGAACAAGAAAAAAAACCTGAAAGTTTTTGAATCATCAATTTTTAGAGCTAGAAAAGGCATCAGAGATGATCTAATTAAACCACTTCATTTTATAGATGGGGAAACTGAGTCCCAGAGACGGGAAACAACTTGTGAAAGGTCACACAGCTAGCTCCCAGTAGAGCATGGGCTATAATCCAAGCCTCTTTCTATCATATCACATTGAGCTTCTTTTTCCTCTAATTAAACCAGAACCCCATTTCCTGACTAAAATGTAATATTACCTTGTCAAGAAGAAAGAGGCACTCAGCTACTGTAAACTGCAGGGCTATAATTTAAAAGAAAAGGGAGGAAAAACATGTGAACTAACTTTCCTGTTCAAAATGTTTTGAATTCTGGTAGGACATACTGCTTTTATATCTTCGAGTGCTACCCAAGCTTTCTGGCACTGTGTTATTTGCAGTAAGTGCATGGAGAACTCTTGTACTCTGGCCTTTCCCCTCCCTTTTGTTGAAGAAAGACACTTCCTCGTGTGATCTTCAGCTATGCATTAGTGAAAGGGTCAGTGTTTCTTTAAGAGGAAGAGGAAGTTGATTTTGGAAGTGGTCTGAGCCATGGAGCTGGAAGCTCTGTTGGACCACTAACTAGTAAGGAGTGCTCTCTGCTGTGCTGGAATCATAGGAGCTCTTTGTAAAGGGTTGAAATATTCATATTTTGGTTTCTGATCACAGCTAAGTTTTCCTATAGCTGTCGAGCTCAATCTAATTGAGGAAATGAAATATATTTTTCTAAATCACATAAAATTTTACTTTTTGCTAATATTGCAGCTTCTTGTCAGAACTATTGCCACAGTAATTGACTTCTAGCATATTTTAGTTCATTTGCACAGATTAATTTTTTAAAATTTGCAACATGTAAATTTGTCTTATCCAATTCATGGCTTTTAGAGGGTTTAGTCAAATGGTTGAGTTGCATAAACTTTATATACATTTGCACTTATATGTATATTGTGTATATAAGTTTATGTGCATATATATGTATGTATGCCTACATCAATACATCCATATATCTACATAGATATCTCTATCCATCCCTTCATCCATCTTTCTATCATCTCTATATCTATCATCTATGTATCTATGCATCTATCTATGTATCTATCTATGTATCTATGTATCTATCTATCATCTATGTATCTATGTATCGATGTATCTATCTATGTATCTATCTATCTATCTATCTGAGGGCAAATAGGTAAGTCCCTGGCCCTATCTGCAGAACACCTATAGCCTCCTGGACGCAGTGCAGTGTTCTAAACATCAGGTCCAGCAAGGAAACCTCCTCTCGTGACTTATAGCTACCCTGGAGCCACTTCTAGTGGGCCACATGTCCCACTGATCAGGAAGACTCACCGGAATATCCCCATTGAGTATAGGTTGACAGCATAAGCTTCCAAATACCTCATTCCAAATAGAAAAATGTATTATCGGCAGTGCCTCTGTCAAATGGCCACATGATAACTTGGGAAGTGTGCTAGAACCTTAGTGCTTCCTATCTGACTCAATTGTCCCCTCCTCTATTCTTGTGAATGCTGCCCTATTTATACTTCTTATCTACACTGTAAGTTAGAGATGGTGTTTCCAAGCAGGCATTTCTACACGATCATAGGAAAAAAAAAATCACTGTCAGTTTGTGGCATCAGGAGCTGCTGTAATTTACCATGTTGACAGTTACATTTGTTAATGGACTGATCCTGTTATTGTAGGAGGAGCCAAAACCAGACCATCTATTCAATCACTGGCAAAGCAGTCAGACAATTGACAATGAAAAACAGGATGGAAATGGGTTGACTCGTTTTGCTTGACCGCACTGTATTTATTCATTACAATGTAGAGTTTTAGGGTGTGTGTGGGGGGAGGGTGGTGGATGGAGGTCTGAGTCATTGGGAAGCAATAGGGATGTTTTAAAAAAGGAGTATGAATAAAAAAATTAGTAGAATAGAAATTGGATTTGTGATTTTGTTGATATAGGGAACTCCCAAGTGAAGAAACTCTCTCTAGCAGTGAAAGATGTTACCTTTTCATTTTAGAGAGTTTCCTGGAATACAAAAGGATCAAGTGACTTGCCCAGAATCACCCACTACCATACATATATATGTGTATATGTCATATATGTATGTGTGTGTATATAATATACCGGCAAAGATACTAGTGTGGTTTGCCATTTCTTTCCTCAGTTCATTTTATAGATAAGAAAACTGTGGTAACCTGAGTTAACTGACTCGCCTGAGGTCGCACAGCTTGTCAGTGTTTGGGACTGGATATGAATTCAGAAAGATGAGTCTTCCTGATTTCAGGTTCAGTGCTCTATCCACTGTCTCACTTAGCTGCTATCTATAATCAGTATATGCAATAGCTATATCAATGGAGACAGGATAATAAGCCAACTTACAGTATGTTTTTTTTTTCCTATTGGCTTCTTTTTCTCCTGAGTCAATTAGCAACTGAACATCCCCAGTATAAGTCATACTGTTCTAGGTTTTTTGAGTAATTGAAAAGTCAGTACTGTGAGCAGGTGTTGTCATCTATTTGGGAAAAAAAATTCTCATTGTCTGAGCGAGAAGAAAATAACGTAGAGGTAAAGATACTCAGGAAAAAAAAATTGAAGAGTTGAAGTCAGACAAATACCAAAGTATTAGAGAAGTGGGGTTGTAATAGAAGGGCAAGGAAAGTCAAGTGAGATTGTAATTACAGATGATTTTATATAGAAGAGTTCAGTGGATCTAGGGTGGCATGGGTGGGGGGAAGAAAAAAAGGAAAAAATGTTTTATAATGACTTTATTATATATTTAAAAGGAAAAGCAAGGTGTACATAATAAATTGATATGTACAATCATGTACAATCGTCTTTTCCTCCCCTGTTCTATTATGTTATGGAAATACTTGTTTTATTTCTTAAGTTCAGAATTAAATAAATAAAATTAAAAGAAAAAAGGAAAGAAAGAAAGCAGAAAGAAAGCAGAGAGAGAGTGACACACAGAGAGAGAGAGAGAGAGAAAGAGAGAGAGAGAGAGAGAGAGGGAGAGAGAGAGAGAGAGAGAGAGAGAATGAAAGTGAACAGAACCCTGGACTTAGAATCAAAGGACCTGGGTTTGAATCACAGCTTTCCCACTTAATATGTGACCCTGGGGAAGTTATTTAACATATCAGAATCTTAGTTTGTCATCCGTAAAATAGGGGCATTGGATTATGTGACCTCTAAGGCCCCTTCGAGCTGTAAATCTATAATCCTATGTGGTTTGAAGGAAGAAAAGGAGAAGAAAAGGGAAAAAACTCTCCATCAATGAGAGAAATGAAAAAGAGGTCTTTTTTTCTACTAAGATGATAAGATATCCATCTTAAACAAATGTGGTTACAAGATAGGCATTCCATTTTATATCTTCAATACGGGAAACCCTGCATACACTTCAGAATGTGTGGTTTTAAGTAATTAGCTGTACACTGACTCCCTAATGAGGCACCTGCTTCAGGCTGGCTTCCTACCTCTCAGTACCTGCTCCTAAAGTATGTAGTCTAGGAATCTTTTCTTTGGTAGAAGGGATATTAATGGGTATTAAGTGGGTCATACAGCTGAAAAGGACTTTAGATATCCTCTTATAAGGGTAATAGAGTGGTACTGGCTTTGGAACAAAAGAACCTGGTTTCAAATCCTACCTCTGATACCACCTGTGTGATTTTAAACAGCAGTAAATTGATATTAATAAGAATATCAGCAAACTGTTTTATTAATATTATTCAATAATATAGCCATTAATAATAAATATAGCCCAAAGCTAACATTTATATAGTGCTTACTGTGTGCCAGGCATCGTGCTAAGTACTTTATGATTGTTAACTCACTTGATTCTCACAACAACCTTGGGGAGGGGGTAAGTGTTATTATTAGTCCCATTTTACAGTAGAGGAAACTAAAGAAAACAGGTAAAATGAGTTGCCCAGGGTCACTTAGCTAGTGAATGTCTGAGGCAGGATTTGAACTCAGGTCTTCCCAACTAAAAAAGTCCAAGATCTCTCTCCCATTCCACTACCTAGTTGTGGAATCTATTATCCTGGTTCAAATTCTTCATTTTATGAATAGAGAAATTCACAGTTGTCCAAGTTTATACTGACTTCCTGAATCTCAGGCTGGTGCTCTTTTTCTAATATCATGTCAAAGACAGCATAAAACCGATTTGGGACTTTCTTCCTGATATCATCAAAAGAACTTTGGGGCAATAAAGATAGGATATTTGCTAGGTGGCACAATGGATGGAATGCTAGGCTTGGAGTTAGGAAGAATGATCTTCCTGAGTTCTAATCCGGCCTCAGATATTTAACTAGTTGTGTGACCCTGGGCAAGTCTCTTCATCCTGTTTGCTTCTGTTTTCCCATCTGTAAAATAAGCTGGAGATGGAAATGGACAACCATTCCAGCATCTTTGCCAAGAAAACCCCAAATGGGATCACAAAGAATCAGACATGACTCAGATGACTGAATAGTAATCTGCAGTATTTTGTGTCAGGAATGCTGAAGATATTCTGCTACCTTTTCCCTCACAGAATTGTTTACTGAGTCATGGTCCCAAATAAAAACTAATAACTACTGTGTTTTCTCTCTGGAATGACTTATGTTGAATGATCATGGGTAGAAAATGAAATAAAGTGTCATTTTGCTTCTTTCAATGAGGTCCTAAACCTTTTAGTAAACTTGCCAATTAAATCTGAGCCTGTGGATAAGTCATCCCAGTCTGCCATCCTCTAGGCAATGTCAGAGCCATTTCTCTGCCCTAATTTCGGATGACCCTAATTTCTGGAACAAGGAATGACATGACTCCTATGAAGATCAAAACTACTTTAAATAAAGCAAGGCAAAAATACGTACAAAATATATTTCTGTTTCAGTTTTTGTGGAAGAAAATTCTGCCATCCAAGGTGCAAAAGAGTTGTGATTTCATCTCTCCTTTTTATTTGCTTATAAAAGTAATTTGCAGACTGTACCTCAGGCCTATTATCCTAGAACAATTTCTCTTGCTTCACTCACAGAGATTCCACTGACATCAAAGGAAACTCCACTTGCAGATAGATGTCATGAGAAATGGACCCCAGATGGGGATGTTATCACTGTGCAAGTGTGTGCATCTCTGAAAATGTGCATGGTTTAAAATAGATGAGGCAAGAGGCACCAGTCACCTTTTTGGAGTGCTCTTTGAGGTGTATAGTTCAACTATTAATTCTCTACTTCAAAGAGCTTGCTATTCACAGAGGCAGCTGCATGGCATTTAAAGTATTATGCCGACCACTGTGGTCTCTTCCTTCTCCCCCCCGCACCCCCTTAAAATGATCAAGAAAATCAAAAGCAAAATCTATTTTTATGAAAAGATAGTAACATTTCAACACTCCAAACACCAAGCTAACCTGCTACTTAATACTGAAAACATGAAAAGTTATGATTTTAAATAAAAGACTTAGCTTCCTCTTAGATTATATTTGTGAGATTTGATTCGGTTGCAGTTAAGAAACCATTCAAATTTTGGCTCCTAAAAGAAAGATAGCCTATGGAGACCTTGAGAAAGTGAGGCAATCTGAGAAGTGGCTATATCTTATTCCTCCCTTCACATAGAAATCCGCTGTGTAGGAAGAAATGAAAAGTTTAAATATTCATTTTGTTACTTATCAATGCTTTTCTCTTATGTTTGCATTTTTGTGTGTTTGTGTGTTTTGTATGTTTATGTTTTAATTTGTCAACAGGATAGAAGTACAAAAGAAAAATGAAATTTTGTAATCGAGTGTTTATTCCTTTAGAACTAAAGGAGAGGTCTTTATTCCAAGTTCCTCCTTTTACGGGAGAAGAAACTGAGGCAGAAATAAGTGCTAGCTCTGGTTTACATAAGTAGTGAAATGACAGCAACCAAAGCAGAAGGTGAAGAATTCATTTCTTTTTGGAGGAATGTGCATTTATATGAGCAAAACCACTATAATTAATGTTGAGAACAATCCATTGTTATTTCCCAGAGCACACTGCTGAGGAGTGCAAAGGCCTTACACACTGTCTCCATCAGCCACACAATATTAAGCTTCTCTCATGTTTGTCTTCATGTTGGCAAGAATATAATTACATATAGGCTGTACAATTAGGTAATGTTGTCCTTAGATAATAAAGAGCAATACAGCATTCTGCTGCTGAACGGTAATGCAAAAAAAAAAAAAAAGCTAGAGACAAGAGAAATACGATTATCAAGATGCTTGTGGGTATTTAATGCTGCAAATCTATAATAATCCTGACTGAGAGTAATTAAATATAGAAGGCTAGGTCTAGGTTAGAATTTATGGATACATTTTCAATTAGAAGGTGCATGTTCTATAGTCATGAAATAAATGAGGATGAAAAGCCCACTGATCCACCTGTCTTGCATTTCAGAATTTTGATTTAATATATTACTGATGAGTACTATATTACTGATATATTACTATGAGCAACTTAAAGCAGCACAAGATTTCAGATTTTTGCATGAGACTTCAAACATGCCAAATTCCATATAATGTGCACTCTCCTAAAAACAAACTGAATTTGAAATAGACTCCAGGTGATGGTGTTGGCTTACATATTTGGCCTTATGTGAAAATATGGATAAAAAGCTGGCATAAAATGAGATTGTATTCAAGCTACTGCAAGTAGAGAAGGGAGTCTAGCATGACTTTATTGGTCACTCTCACTATTCCTCTTTTCTCTGACTCTTCTAGTTGGACATAAGACTAAAAAACAAGGCAGGGAAAAGGATGGAAGTGAGGATCCTAGAATGACCAACAAACTCTGAAAAAATGCATTTGTTTATTACAATTCCTTGGGATCTTAGAGCAATTTGGAAATTTTACTATGGAAAGCACAGCCTGTTGATTGTGGAATCAATTGATTAAAATTTTTAAAAAATTGTACTTTAAAAGATTAGAATCATTGGGGGTGTTAGGCTATTGAAGGAGACAATGCACATAAAAGATACTGCATTGTATAAAGGATTCTATAAATTACTTTTTTTAAGAAGCCTTTAGTTAGGAGGCAACTTCATTTTGTATATACTAATAGAAATTTAACCTAAGGGATGAAGATCTGTTATAAATGAATAAGATGGGGTGTCTATTCATTTTCTTTTGCAGGATGACAAATAAAACCATCTAAGCCAAATATGTCACTTCCACTGGACACAGGGCAACTTTAAGTTCTCATTCAGGTTATACCTTTGGGCCATTATCTCCAAAAAGCCACTTTAAGAGTACTCATTAATTGCCCATAATGAATTCATATCCTATAAAGAAACAAATTTATATTTCTGTACAAAACAAATTCATGACCTCTGCAAAAATATTTTTAAAAATATTATTATGTACTGACATAATTTAAATGTTTTGACTTCAAGATCTTTCAAAAGAAGGTAATCTATCTCTGGACCTAGTTAATGCTATGGGAGATTGTTGATAAGTGGAGTTAGTATGGTAAGAAAATGTAAAATCTCCACGAAAAGAAAAAAAAATAGAGAAGTCATATAGAGAAAGCCTTTTTTTTTTTTTATTACTGTGGAAAAGACAGTCTAGGGGTTTTACACAAATGGGTGTGTCATCTGGTTATGTAACTTTTCTTTTTTCCCAAGAGATAGGAGAGACCAAGAGCAACAAACTCTTTTAAGGACAAAAGAAATAGCTTTCCTTCTATAAATTACCAGAGCATTCTTGCTAGAGGGTTTGAAGTATCTGATAGAAAAAAGACTGCAGGGGTGTTGACACATTGTGGAACTATTAAAAGCCACAGTGGACTAAAGAATTACATTATGAGTCCTAAATTTTGATTCTTAATAAAAAAAATCAGAGTGATTAAGCTTGGAGAAATAAGAGAATAAAACAAAGCAATGACTAGCACCAGTTAAATATTTAGGGAATAACATCCCTCCTTGCACCTGTTTGATATTTTTTTAAACCTTACTCTAAATTGTGTGCACTCTAATAGTGATTAATAGTACTAGTCAATGTCACAATATGTTGTTTTAATAGAATTGTAAATACGATAATAGTAAACCTGTTGTTTCCATCATAACCAAGTCATCATAATCTACCTTGTAGCACTTTATTCTAAGTGCAGGCAAAGGCCCTTGAAGGAAATAACTTGACTTTGGAGGGCTACTCATATAAAAAAACAAGCCTACAAAGTGAAAGAGAGAAAACATCACCCAGTTTTTCAGATAAGAAATGAGAGATGATAACAGGATAATTTTTAATCGGGGGAGGTGGTGATAATAGAGAACCAGAAAAGGTTTAGAGCTCAAAATAATTCTTGGGAGAGCAAGTGGGAAACATAATGATATACTAAATGAAGAATGGGAGTAGAATGGGGCATGGTGGAACCAAAGTAATAAAGAGGACCAAAGATACATTTAATTAATTTGGCAGTTTTGCATAGGAATAACGTGGACCATAGGGGATTATGAGCACATATTCTCCATTTCTACCTAGTATAAAATTAATGAGAATAATCTAAATTATAGCAGAATTTTAAAAGTTCTAAGCAGAAATTAAATTAGGCAAAATCTTAATTGATTAACTATGAAACATTTTAGAGGAAAGGTTTAAAATAAAATTCTAAATGTTCTAAGCAGAAGTAAATACATTCTTCTTTTCCCTTCATTTTATAATAGTTGTACAAAGTGTTTGGTGTCTGTCTCTCTGAGGCTTTACTCATTCCTCCTCCTGTTTTTATAATTTTTTTCTGCTATTTCATCTTCTTGTGAGATAACTTATTCAAGTTTTATCTCTTTATCTTTTGGTCTTTCAGTTTTTTTTTTCTTTTTTCATTACCTTGGGTAATGCTCCTTAGTTTTAAACCTCTACTCCTGTTACTGTGGCACAGACGTGTGGAGGGAGGTTGGAGTGCAGGTGGCCAGCCTCTTCTGGGGGACACGGGGTTGGTTAGGCCTAGGCTACTGCCCTGAGTAACCTTAGGAAACAAGACTGTTCCCACTTGGATTTTTAGTCCCCTTTTCCCCTGAGACACATTTCCCTCTAGCTTGTGGCTCTGAAAACTGTGCCTGTTCTGTCCTGTTCCCCGCCTTCTGTGTCCCTTCCTCTCCCTTTCCTTCCTATGACTCAGGAAAATAATTACCTTCAGCCTGTTGTTCAACAGGCACATATAAGGCTGAATTGATGCTGTCAGAGATCCATGGCATAGTACTAGTCAATGTCACAATATGTTGTAGAATTGTAGAATATAGAATTGTAAATATGACAACAGTAAACCTGTTGTTTCCATCATAACCAAGTCACCATTATCTGCATTGTGGCACTTTATTCTAAGTTCGGGCAAAGGCTGGGACTAAAATCACAAGCCCTTAAACTTTCTTGATTTCACTACTTTGGGTTTGTGGAGTTTGTAGGATTTGGGTTCCCAAAGGGGCTCTTAAGTATTTACATTGTCTAGTGTTAATTCATAAGATTTCTTTTTTTCATAAGCTTCACAATTC
Source organism: Pseudochirops corinnae (assembly GCA_028646515.1). Classification (NCBI taxonomy): domain Eukaryota; kingdom Metazoa; phylum Chordata; class Mammalia; order Diprotodontia; family Pseudocheiridae; genus Pseudochirops; species Pseudochirops corinnae. The sequence goes on from CM053591.1 coordinate 82,032,097, forward strand.
TTATGAATTTAGCTGTAATAGTGAACCTAAATCCTTTCTTTTAAGGTTATGGGGTAAAAAAGGTTTGCAGAAAACTGCTCTGCCATCTTGCTAGCCATGTGATTCCTCCAATATCTTCTATATTCTTAATGCAGTGCAAAGATTCAAGTATAAGGATCTGAATTGTGTTTAACAAGGAAGCTACAAAATGTCTATCCTCAGAACTCTTTTAAATTTGGAGGGACTGTTACTCCTTTTGGTTGATTAGATGCAATATTGCTAGGAGGCAAGAGAATGAGTTACATGATTTAAATGTTTCTTTTAGATTATGATCTCATCTGGTTGTGCCATTTTCCTTATTCATTCCATGATTGTTCAGTGAAATATTTTCACACATGTCCAAGACTTGCCAGAAACCCACATGGGTTGGTTTTCCCACATTTTTCAAGATGTCAAAACAACCAAACTAATGGCCCTAAAGCCACTTGCAGATTTGCTAATGTAGTGAAATATTCAATTGTATGTCTCCTTACATTTCATAAATTAAGAATTATAATTGCAATAAAGGAAAGTTAAAGGAAGATGTGTACTCCATTCAACCCAGATGATCAGTTTCGCTCAAGAAACAGAATATTGTACAAAAAGCAATCTATTAATAAAGGGAAACCCTTCTTAAACACAAGTACCACATGCCTAAAGCCAAGTAGAGCATTACCTTCATTTGGGGATAATTGAATCTCAGTGGTGGTAGCTTATCCTATCAGGGTCACATCTATGTTGTTAAAGAAAGGAAATTAAATGTACTAACCAAAAAATCATTCAAAGTACATTAAGGTTGTGACAGAAACTAATAATAAGGAAATTCACAGTTCAGGCTGACCTCCAATACATAGACTCAAAGGGACATATAAAGGAAGTGGTTAAGAAGACACCCTGTTGTGCCTAGGTATTGGAAGTCAACTTTAACTATAAATTTCCTTGTTTTTATTAGCTTAGGTTACAACCTGAACATTCTTTAAATGCCCTTTTTGGTGAATGAATTTCCTTTGTTTTTCTTACATGTTTCAAAGCGAGCAAAGGAGGTTCTGTAATCAGTGACTGCATATTTTATTTATATTTTATGTAATTTCATAATGAAAGACAAACTTATTCACTATCTCATAATGACATATCTTGCCCGATACAACAATACTTTCTTTGTGTGACAAAACATTCTTTTTAGGTTTGGGTAAAACCAGTTGAACAGGTCTAAATCCAGCAAAATCCAATTAGGATGATAGTAAAAAATGGAATGCAAAGTATTTTTTTGGTTGTAAATGTCAATTTAATATTAAAGATACAAACACAAACATATTTTCTTCCTCTTTTTTGGAGAGAAGTACATATAAGGATGGCATGGAATTAATGTCTGGGAATAAAGAAAAAAAACTTGAGGATTTTAAGAATCAGTCACAACTGAGAAATACGGTACTGGAAAATTTCATGACAGAACCTCATCTCCTGAGATTTTAGACCAAATAATTCTGGATAGTTATCTGAACTGTGCTTTACTGATTGGATTTTTGAAGTTTACCTGTGGCTAGCTATGCCCTAGGCTTTGACTGTTTGGTAGATAAGTTGACTAAGCCCTGTTTCGGTAAAGATATTTGTTTATTTTTTAAGAAAAAGCAACAAAAATTTGCAAAAATGACTGGGTTAATATTCTGACTTTTTCTGCACATTAGAATTTTTTTTCATCCATTTATGTGATATTTGTGTATTTGTTTCCCTGTGTAGATTATTGCTCTTGAGTCATTTCAATAGTGTCTGACTCTTTGTGACCCCATTTGAGCTTTTCTTGGCACAGACTGAAGTGGTTTGCCATTTCCTTCTCTAGCTCATTGTACAGATGAGGAAATTGAGGCAAACAAGGTTAAGTGACTTTCCCAGGGTCACACAGCTAGAAGAAGTCTGAGGTCACATTTGAACTCAGGTAGCGAGTGGCTCCAGGGCTAGTGCACTACCCACTGGACCAACTAGCTGCCCTGTAGATTGTTAGGCTGATCTCTTTCAGGTAATTATGGCTCTCATTCAAAAGGTCTTGTAATATTCTGAGGGGACAGCTAGGTGGCACAGTGGATAGAGCACTGGACCTCCTGTCAGGAAGACTCATCTTCATGAGTCTAAATCCAGCCTCAGCCATTTAGTAGCTATGTGAGTGGGAAAGTCACTTAACCCTGTTTGTCTCAGTTTCCTCATCTGTAAAATGAGCTGGAGAAGGAAATGGCAAACTACTCCAGTATCTCTGCCAAGAAAACTCAAAAGTTTTCACACTGAAAAATGACTAAACAACAACAAAAACATTCTGAGGCTTCCTGTAGTCAACTTGCTGTTATCCATAAACAAGAGCCTCCAGGAGATTTTGCCACCTATAGCAAGACTTTTGTACCTCTTGTACCCTCAAGGGATCCATACTTAGATTTCAGGGGAGCCATGAACCTGAATGGGAAAAAACTACATCTTTAGTTTCAATAACCTCTAGCTGAAATTTAATATTTTCTTCAATTATGAAGGTAGGCAACAAACCATATTAGTGGGGGAAAAAGCAACAACAGTTTGCATTAGCAAACTTTATTACAAGACACGTGACTGTCTCTAATAGCAATCACAGATATTTTCATGCCACATTTCAGCTGTTGAAGATATTTCAGAATATTATTTAAGCTTGTCACCACTTAGAAAAAAAAAACCAAACTAGTTACTAGACCTGCTGCTAAGTCTATTACTTTATCACAATTTAAAATATATATTGATAACAGTATTTAAATATAGTTTATAATTGCATGTATTTTTTATGCATTTAGAAATTATATTCTGAAAAGAGATCCATACTGACAAAGGAGACCATGACACAAAATAAGATTAAGAACCCCTGATTTATAGGAAATCCTTCTATCACACATTTAACTCTTTTACCAAACAGAATATCATTGTTTCTTTAGCTAATAAGAAGTAATATGGTTGATAATGTTAACTTTTATTAGAGGAATAAAATCCTATCCACAGAATATCCACAGAATCCACATTCATTTAATTCCCATATATGGGGAAATTTTGGTATTTATAAATGGTTTGTATATTTAGTTTATTTTAACTGGTCTTTAGCAGTCCTTTTTATTAACTAGAATAGGAAATAGTAGCAAGCTGAGCATCGATCCCTTTTATTCTGTAAAGAGACTCTTATCTCTTCAAGTTTTCCTGAAGTTTTCCTGAAATGGCAAAATCATGGGCATTTCTAATCCTCCCATTCTTTCCATGGTGTTGTGGGCTGCACTGTTTGTATGTAGGGTGTGTGCGTGTGTGTGTGTGTATTTGTGTACATTGGATAGGGATTAGACCTATAATTTCATTGATTGTTTACTCTCAGATGAAGAAAATATTTGACAGTACAGATCAGCACCTTCTCTACAAGTTAGAGCCTTGAGAGTTTAAGTGACATGCTCAGGGTTACCTGTCAGTATATGTTAGAGGTAGGATTAAACCCACATTTTCCTGACTCTGATGATTCTGTGTTAGGCTGCCTCTTTGTACGTGTATGAATACATATAAATATAACATGTACATAACAAACATATGCTTAGTCTGGACATATACACATACATGCATATATGACATATAGATATAAAATTATAGTCTTGCTACATATATGTATGTGGGTGCTTTCACATGTGCATACTTCAGTGTGTGTGTGTGTGTGTGTGTGTGTGTGTGTGTGTGTATGTGTTTGTATATGTATGTAGTGAGACTCTACACTTACTTTCCAAACTCGCACATGTGCGAGCAGGTCAGGTTCCCATAGTAAGGTTGCATTTTTCCCTTAGAGTTCTAGGATTATCTCTTGGGGATGTATTATAATTTCTCTGTAATACTATTGTCTTGAACTCCCATTCTAGCGTGTTCTCCCAATATCAATCACCACTAATTACTTCTCCCAAATCATTTTCCAGTGTCAGTGTATTCCCAGTATCATTGACTGTTTTAGTCACTATCTCTTCAACATTATTAAAGTCATTGACACCAATTTGTTTTTTGAAAAGATAAAGAATAACCAAAACACAAAATTATATTCCCAAACTAGTGTATATTCTCCCCTACCACCCTGGTGCCCAGGAAGAGTAGTCGAACTTAAAGTAGTTGCTAGTAAACATTTCCTCTTCCCAGTATGGAATAGAAATTGTACTAATAGCCTTGCAAAGACACAGTGTGTCAGTTTCTGAGTCAGTTCGTTGCTAAATTGACTTACCAGGATCAGGTGCTGTGGTTATGGTGGTCTCTGTCATGGACTTTAGTGACTGCATCTCTGGTAGCTCTTCCAACCTTTTGAATCTCATAGGGTTGTTTTATCTTCAGGACACCTTCACGTAAGTGAAGGAAGGAATGAAACACAGCAGAGAGCAAAAACCAGCATTGTCATGTGGTCTAGCTTCCATGGTCACCGACCAAAAGAGAAGTTGAAGCCTCTCTCCACCCACAGTAATTTGTACCTTTTGTAAAAACTCTCAGTTCAGCCTCAGCAATGATTTGGAAGGGTTTTCATCAATACAAAGTAATCAGACAGAAAACAGTTACAGGATACAGGCACAAGTGTTGAACTAAGGAATATGTATGGTGCTGATGCTGCATTTTCTCACTCCCTTCCAAAAGTAGGCTCACCAATGCTCATGTTTGGTATAATTCCAGGCCTGGGCTCTATAGGCCAGTCTGTCTCTGTCTCTCTCTCAAAAAATAAAAAAAATAAAAATAAAAAAATATATATGTGTGTGTGTGTGTGTGCACACATATATAGTGTATGTATATATATATAGACACATGCATATATGTGTATATGTATATATACACGCATATATGTATAGATGTATTATGTATGTGTGCATATGTACTTATAGCTATATGTGCATATTTATACGCTCACATATATACATGTGCATGTATGTGTGCACGTTGGCATGCATGTATGTTTCTTAATATATACATATAATTGTACATGCATTGTGTGTAGATATGTTAAAGTTATATTTGAGATGTACTATGAGGGTTGTTAAGTAGCCAGTGGATAGAAGACTGGTTCTGCAATCAGGAAGACACCAGTTCAGATCTGACCTCAGACAGTTACTGATCTTGGGCAACTTCTGTTTGCCTCGGTTTCTTCAATTACAAAATGGAGACAATCATAGTAACTACAAATTGGGGTTGTTGTAAGGATCAAATGAGGAAATATTTGTAAATCATCTACCCAAAATGACTTGGCAAAAATAGATGCTTAATAAATGTTTTTTTTCTTTCCTTCCTTCCTTCCTTCCTTCCTTCCTTCCTTCCTTCCTTCTTTCTTTCTTTCTTTCTTTCTTTCTTTCTTTCTTTCTTTCGGTTTAGTGGAAAAAACAATGGATTTTTAGTTAAGAGAGATCTGGTTGGTGAAATGGAAAGAAAATTATATTTGGAGTCAGAGGATCTCAGTTCAAATATGCTTTGTCTGATCTTAAGTAGTACCTGTGTGTACTTGGGTAAGTCACTTAACCTCTATAAGCTTCAGTTTCCTCACCTGTAAAATGAGATGATTGAACAAATAACCACTAAGGTCTCATATGCTAAGTCTATGAATAGTTACAATAAAGAAAGCAATGAATCTTGGTTCTAAAACTTATAGCTGCATGATGATGAACAAATTATTTATATTCTAAGCCTCAGTTTCTTCATCAACAAATTAAAATAAATAATACTTTTAGTACTTACTTATTAGGGTAAAATTTAAAGCCCTATACAAATGTGTCATCATTTGGTTTATTACATTGAAGGTTAACTTATAAAACCATGGAAAGTAGGCTTCTGCTTAGATACCTTGCACAAATATCAAAGATGCTATTCTGATGATGGTGGAAAAGTAAGATGAAAAATGGTTCCTATAAAATATAAAGGCATAACTATTATTGGTTAAAGAACATTATTAGGGTATGTTAGAAAAGGGTATTTCAGAAAAAGATTTAGAACTACACTTGGGGACTGGACAGTCAGTCATTGTAGTCACTAAAATGGATGTGATTCTGTTTTAAAGGAACTCAAACAGTTATTCATAATCAGTAGGGGAAATAAATTGGCACCTCTATTTTAATATGCCTTTTAAAAATCAATAAACAGTTGCTGGACCTTGACAACCTTTAGACGTTTACTTGCATTAGAAGAAAGTTCAGTTACAAACCCAGTAGGTGCCTATTGATTTAGTGTCTCTGAAAAATGAAAGTTTAGAGTGGCATGTTGGAGGATCAGGTTTGAAAGATGTAGAAGAGAGTCAGTTGCATAAACCAAAATAAAAATTACTCTTTTTAAAGAAGGAGGAGGAGGAGGAGAAGAAGAAGGAAGAGGAAGAGGAGGACAAGGAGAAAGGAAGAAAGGAAGAAAGGAAGGAAGAAAGGAAGGAAGGAAGGAAAGAAGGAAGAAAAGAAGAAAGGAAGGAAGGAAGGAAGGAAGGAAGGAAGAAAGAAAGAAAGAAAGAAAGAAAGAAAGAAAGAAAGAAAGAAAGAAAGAAAGAAAGAAAAGAAAAGAAAAGAAGAAAAATCCTGTTCATGTCATGAGGGAAAGATGGCTTGACAGAATTCCACACAGAGTAGGGCAACTGCCTTTACCTACAAAATGTTGTAAGAATGTTGAATCCAAGGGAAGACGTTTAGGAGGGATGAAGAGAAGCACTGGGAACAACCTCAGTTAAATTAAAGCAGAGATAAATTTACTTATTGCCGCATGATCACGAACAAATTATTTAATCTCTCTGAATCTCAGTTTTCATGTAAATTAAATGGGAGTAGTAACACTTTTCATACTCACTTAACGTGAATGTTATAAAGGAAATGGTAAACCTTAAAGTGCTATCTAAATGTGAGTTTTATGTGATGGTATAGAATAAGTTATAGAGTGGCAGATTTAGAGCCAAAACACCTGGGTTCTAATTCCATCTCAGACACTGGTTGTATGACCTTGGGCATGTCACCTGTCCTCTCTGATCTTCAGGTTCCTTGTCTGTAAAATGGAAAGTCTGGACCCAATGACTTCAAAAGTCCCTTCCAATTCTAAATCTATTTCTATGATCTTAAAGAGCAGAGTCTTTTGGTCTTAAATGACTAGGTTCAGATATTTTTAGTTTTGATGATTTGTGATGCTCTGAGCACATAACATAGTTACAGTCACATCTTCAATGGCTTCAGGAGATATCATCTATATTGGTGACAGAAAGACCCAGAGGAATCCTGGTTTTTAGGGCAAACTCATTCAGTGGCAAACTTTGAAAAAATCATTATTTATTGACTCACTTCTACAAGTCTGTTAGTAGACTTGGCCCTTATCTGTTTGCTGTTGTACTATGGCAAAGGTAAAAAAGGTATCTTACAGAATGCCAGTGAAATTCTCTTAGCAAAATGTTCTAACTTGAGATAATACCAAACTGTTCTATCTGAAGACTGTTTTCTTGATGGATACTCAAGAAATCCATAAAATGCTTTCAGGACCAGCGGTAAAAGGAGCTATAAAGAGTACAAATTATTAATATTATTGTTTCTTTGTTTAATACTTTAAGCTATTTAAATTTCATTATTGTTGTTTTATCCTGATCATTCAATAACTTAATCCTGTCATTGATGCCTTCATATTATATTTACGGTGAGCTGATATATTAGGTATTAAGTTTTTATTGCCTTATATAAAAATTCCCATTTGACTGTATATATAAATTTAGAAGTGAGTGAAATTATGATTATAATATAATTTATTAATATTGTGTGACATTAATTAACTTCTTCATAATAAATGAGTAGGTAAATTACACAATGATTTCACTTGACAGGGCACATTAGTCAATGTTTGTTCACCTTAAGTGTGTTAGGATATTAGGCAAACACCTTACTTCAGTGAACCCAACTATTTATTGGCTGATAAATGAAATCATGCATAAAAGTAACTTTCAATTAAGTTTGCTCAAGCTTTGAATTCGCAAGACAATACTGATACATATCACAGGCTATTAAAGAGATTGTGGTGTGCTTTTGGAACACAAATTTAACTGAGCTACGTTATTACTCTGGGCTCTCCATCTTGCTTCAGTGTCAGCACACCTGAGGGCATTAGCTAAGGAGAAACCACATAGAATGAAAGATATGGGTAGAGAATGAAAGGGAGACATAACCTGAGTTCAGATCAGTTTGAAGAATTAATTTCCTTGATTAAGAAATACTGTGAGACCTTTTACAATTCTATTAAATCACAATGCTCAAAGAGCTCTATAAAAATTCTCTTTCCCCTATACCTATAATAATGCTCAGATCTCTCCTCCGCTTAAACAAAAAAGCTTTCCCTACACTCCAGTACTCTCAATCTTTGTAATATATCTCTTTCCAACACATTTCTAAACTTCTTGTGTGATGATTAGTCTACACTTCCTCAACACCCACTCACTCCTTATCACCCAGTAACTATGCCCTTGAGGTCACCACCAATGGCCTGACCAAAGCTGCATTTTCTCAGTCTTCATCCTCTTTGACATTTCAGCAACATTTGACACTGCTACTCACTACCTTCCTTCAATATCTTCTTGGTTTCTTGACAGTGTTCTTTCTGGCATCTAGCCTAGTCAATAGAACCTGAGGCTGCTGGTCTAATGGGTTTCTTTCCCACACTCAGTGTTCCCATTTTTAGAGAAGCCACATGATATACAAAGAAAATTAGACCTGGAATCAGGAGGCCTGGCTTTAAGTTACAGCTCTGCTATTTTTATCTGTTTGGCCCATGGGCAAGTCCTTACATCAGTGTAAGCCTTAGTTTGTTCATCTAGAAAAAAGGATTGTAATATTTATGATATTTAGCATAAAAGTGTCATTTTAAGAAAAGTCATTTTATAAAACATAAACAGCTGCATAAATGTGAGTTGTGGCTGTTGTAGTTACAATTATGGAGGACAAATGAGGTATTGAGGAGCAGAGACATGAAATGATTTGTACAAGGTTTCTCAGGTTGTAAGCAGAAGAAATGGGATTAGAATCCAGGTGCTCTAATTCTAAATCTAACTTGTTTCCTGGTGAACCAGTCTGCCTCTCAAGGAAGCACCTTTAACTCTTTCCGCTGTTTCTCATTGATTCAACCAAAAGATACAGATTTAAAACTGAGGGGGACTTTAGAAGCTTTAGAAGTTTAAGCCCTCTTTAAAAAAATTTTTTTTAAATTAACTTTTATGTTTATTTTTAGTTTACATCATTCATTTCCACAAGATTTAGAGTTACAAAATTTCTCCCCATCTTTCCCCTACCCACTACTCCAAAACAGAAATCCCATTGAATACCCCCTCCCCCAATCTGCTCTCTTCTATATCCTCTCCATCCCCCCTCTGACTTTCTGGTAGGGCAAGATGGATCTCCATACCCCAGTGCCTGTATATCTTAATTCCCAGTTGCATGTAAATAATAATAATAATAATAATAATAATAATAATAATGATAATAATGATAATATTTTTTTTAAATTTGATTTTAA
>CM053591.1:82043212-82062854 GCA_028646515.1 Pseudochirops corinnae
TATATATATATATATATATATATATATATATATATATATATATATATATATATATATATATATATATATATAAGAATTATTTTAGAGAGAAGCAGTCTCAATTTAGTCAGGACAACTTGAATTTAAGCCTACCTTCTGAAACATACTGGCTGTGTGATTCTGAGTGAGTCACTTAACTTTTCAGTGTCTCTAGCAATTCAGTAAGATGCTAAGTTGTAGAAAAAATAGTGATCTGCATTGGCAGGGAAAATTTCATCACTTGGGAGTTTTGAACAATTTGAAATCACAAACATAAACCAAAAAGCTAAGAGCCGACCATCTTAAAAAAAATTCAGCTAACACAATTTAGACATTTTAAAACTTTTTCTCTAATAAATTTCTTATTGTTGCAAATGTTTTTTTTCTCCCTACCTAGTTGAACTGACTTACTTGACTCAATTATCCTACTGAAAGATTTTGAAATTTAAAATGCCAGTTTTAAACTCTAGCTTTCCCAAAGTAAGTATACTGATTTAAATATATTTCATGTAAAAGTCAAATCTCAAATAAAAGCTAAGAAATTTCCTTTTTCAGTGTCATATTTGCACACTCCATAAATAGGGAGCAAGACAAAGGTCCTTAGAAAGCTAAAAATGCGAATGACATAAAAAAGAGTAATTTAATATCATGTTAACTCATTCTATATGATACAAGGTAATGCTGCATCATGACAAAGACACGGTGCAAAGTATTCCCATATGATTTTAGAACCATTAATATGAGAATTCCATATTTCATAACATCAACAAACCAGATGAACCCCATCCACTTAAAGCAGAGAACAGTGAAAAGAACAAATGTCTTGTGAAGAGTGGAAATGAGAACAATGTGTCTGAGGTTAAACAGTGGAAATAAGTTGCGGATGTTGTGCATGAAATAATTATTTCTGCAGCGCCATTGCTGCATTTAGTTTATAAGCATGTCAGAGTGTACAATCCAGGCATATTTCACAGAGAGAAATGCCAATCTACATGACGTAAATGGAGAAGCCAGTGAATCTAAAGCAAGGCTCTATAAAAGGGTCATTCAAAACATAGCTTTGAAAAAAAAGGGTTTTTTTGATCAGGCTATATCTACATAAGATGTGCCTATAATTCATTTAGTCAGACTATAAGCCATTTATGAATCAAATATTTTTAGAAGCTGTTTGGTAATCTAGAGGGATTCTGTGATATGTTAAAATGGATAGAAGAAAGGAAAAAAAAAACTCTTGGGAAACTTTTTCCAAGGCCACAAAATTAATAGCATGGAACGTACTCTTTTGTCCTTATGGATAACTTCATATTTTCTGGATTTTTATCATTTTTTTAAACCATACTTGAAATTTTATAGGTATAGGTAGCTCCCAGTAAGGAACTTCCTCTATCAAAACAGATGAGGCACCTTCTCTACAATGTACAGTCTTTGTGAAATGACTGGGAACATTGTGATGTTAAGTGACTTGCCCAGTGTAAAGCAGCCAGCAACACAGCAGAGGCAGGACATCAATACATCCAGGTCTTCCTGACTCTCAGGCCAACGCTAACCATTGCAACAAACTGTCTCACTATTATTATCTAGACGTTCTTAAATGGGTCTTTGTTTCATTCATTTAAAGCTGAGAGGGCCCTTAGAGGTCATCTAGTTCAACCTATTCATTTTACATATGAAGAAACTGAGGCCCAGGAAGGTTAAGTAATTTGCCTAATATTATCACACAGGTTGTAAGTGACAGAATTAAGATTCAAAGCCAAGTCCTCCAACTTCATATCCATTGAACCACTACAAGACTTTGGAATGTGCTCCATTAGATTAAACGCTTTTTGTTTTTCTCTCCATTTTCTTTTTCCTAAGAGGTCTGGGATTCTGGAATGATGGATAGTAAATAGATTATTTAAATACCAACATATGTATATTTATACATTGATATTATGGGTGTGTTTGTATGTAAATATATGTGCATATGTGCATAGACTTATGTATAACATCTTAAGATCTGAGAGCTAAAAAGAATCTTAAAGATCATCTAGTACAAAAAAAAATTTTTTTAAGAATTTTTTTTTAAAAAGGGCGACTAGGTAGCACAGTGAATAGAGCACCGGCCCTGGAGTCAGGAGGACCTGAGTTCAAATCTGGCCTCAGACACTGAACACTTACTGGCCATGTGACCTTGGGCAAGCCACTTAACCCCAAATGTCCTGCCCTCCCCCTCCAAAAAGAAAAAAAAAGAATTTAAAGATCATTTACTAATTTTGTAGATGAGGAAACTAAGGTCTCTGTCATGTCAGCTGCCTAAGGTTACATAATGAGTCCCCCTGACTTTCAGTGGATAGCTTTTTTCCAGCATAGAAAGGGCATTACTATATCAATGTAACTGAGTGTTTAACAAAGATATCAGAAATTATATAAACAAATTAATATTATCTCAGTTGTGATTGTCCCCTTTAAAAGCAATGTATGTTTTTCCATTCTCATCACTGTTATTTTAGAAGCACCTTCAAAACTAGTGGTATTTTCACTTAAATATTCTTAGGGATTAAGATTAGGAAACATTTCATTCTTTGTATTTGTATCTCTTGGAGCCTAGACCATTGTCTAACCCAGTAGGTGCTTCTGATTGATTTGGTTTTATTTTTGGAAACAGTGTAAAGTTATTTGGAACTAAGTCTGCTGGAAAAAGTGGATAATTGAACTGAATCATTACAGTCTGTATTCAAAATTTTGTATAGCTATAAAGTAATTCAACCAATTTCCTGGCAACATGGCTTGTAAATTAGCTTGGAAAAAAGTTCTCTCTTTCCCCATTCCCCTCAAAAAAAAAAAAAAAAGAGTTCTAGCACTGTTTTGATCAATAGTGAAAAAAGAACTAGAATTTTAGTTAGAAGACTTTTGTTTGAGTCCTAGCTATCCCATTTAGTGACTGTGTGATTTTGGCTAAGTCACATTACTTTTGAGGTCTCAGTTTCTTCATCTGTAAAATAAGAGGGTTGGAATAGAGCACATCTAAGGTGTTATTGGCAGTGGTTCTAATATTATTTGGTGGGTGGCAGCATTGTCTGAGCAGGTAGACAGCCTCTCAAGGTAAATCCTTTGAAGGACAACATTCATTGTTGGATAGATGAGCATTCTGGTTTTGAAAAAATCAGTGCCCTTACTTCATGGTCACACTTTATAAATAAATAAATATATTTATATACATATATATGTCACAGAGAAAACGTTTGGGGAATACATGTCAACTCTTCTATTATTTTTTTTTCCTTTTGACCCACATAAAGGAAGTTATACAGACCCATTTGAACAGCTAAACAGATTTCTGACATCTTGAAAGATTAAAACAAGGTATAATTTTGGACAATATAACAATTCTTTACCAAGAAAAGATATATTAGAAACATTTTCCTTACTGAGTCCCATAAATTCAAAATTTATCACCAGAACTGAAAATGTTTTCTGAATCTCTAGCCCAATAAATGCAGGTACAAACATGTGAATTTTTCCAGTCAATAGTATTTACAAAGGACTTGTACAATCGGTTATTTGTTAAGCTACATACCATATTGAAGCTGATGAAGTGAACTTACTGCTGTGACTTGTTCCCTTATGATTACTAGTATTGTATCAAACAGGCTACTCTCTATGGGTCCTCTACTCTTCTCCTCCTTACCCCCTTAAAGTCCCAGGGACTGTGGTATTTCTTTTAGCTGACTTCCTCCCTTTCTTCCACCAGTATTTTGGTTTATATTGTTGCCCAGGCTCAGAACACCTACAGGTGGAAGACAGAGAATTGTGAACACAGGCAACTGATAGGTGCCTAAGTGATTAAAAATCCTGAAATAAAAGTGAAAAAAGCTGCTTTCTTTTTCCCTCCCTGAATATGTCAGTCTAACAACTATGTAAATATCTTTACTCTTATTTCAGTCCTCACGAAAGGAAGAAGAAAACTCATAAGACCTCAAAAGGCCATGACCATTTCAGATTCTGAAGTATGATGCTTTCCTCTGGCCTTCCTTATAGGTTTCTTTTGTCTCCCTTTACAACTTCTTTCCTCAATTCTTGGTCTTCCTTGTTTTATTTTGCTGGCATCAAAAACATTTTTACCAACTACCATTTTGCTTATAGTAGCATCATTACCACTCACCCTCTGACACAAGTAGGGGACTGTTGCTATTTATATATTAATTACCATATCAATTAAAAACAGAAATTACACTTTCAAATTTGAAAGATGCCCTTGATATGCTTTTTCTAAGATTAATTCCTCAGTATATGCTTTCTATGCACAGTGACATCTGAAATGAAGGCAAAAGTAGCTCTCTTGATATTGTTCTGAGATGAAAACATAAGTCTTAATTTAAAAGGGACTAAGCACACAGAGACAGAAACCTGAAAAGATGGCCTACATCTAACGATATGTCACCATCCAAGAAAAACAGTATCAAGAAATTCTAGAATTTTGTCATCTCTAGACCTCAGAGTTCGAGGTTAAAAGCAGGCTATTATACTCTAAAATAGTTTCTTTTGGTCACTGTTACTAAACCAAAATTATATCAATGAATTTTACTTAACTGCTTACATTTTTTTTCTGACCATGGTATCAAAAAATCCACCTTCCTCTTTTTCCTTCTTAAGACCCGAACCTTCACGAAAATAATAATCTCACTCATTAAGTATTGCACTACTGAATTATTTGTTTTGTCCATCTTAAGCCAAACTTGGTCATCCTTTAAATCAGTAATTAGTATTTTTTAAAGATATTATCAGACTAAAAATAGGTGGTTACTGATAGTATTAATTAATTACCTTCAGAAATCCAAAGACAAATTTAATTTCTTCAGGGGGATAGCATTATGTGGACTGAAATTATAATGGAAAAGAAGTTAAGCCAAATCATAGAGAGGCACTAGGATACAGTTGAAATAACACTGACTTTGAAGTTCAAAGATGAGGGTACACCTTTATCTCTTACCTTTGTGACCTTGGACAAGTCACTTAACTTGGGGCTTCAGTCTTATTTTGTGCAAAATGAGTACTTTGGTCTAGATGGCCTCTATGATCCTTTCCAACTTTAAATCTGAGATCTCAAATTTTAAGTCAGTCAACAAGCATTTATTTAAGCTCCTACAACGTGTTAGACCATATGCCAAGTTGTGGGATTACAAAGAAAGGCAAAAATCAGGAGATGACATGTAAACAACTATGTATAAACAAGCTCTACATAGCATAAATTGGAGATAATCAACAGAGGATAGCTGGAAACCACCTATGAAATGCCAAATCAGAAAGAACTGGCGACACAACCCATCCTGTTTTTATTTCCTCAAAATTTTAAATGTCATGAAACTCTGTCATTTCATCATAAAAATCTCTCTGAGTGAGTTCAATGGTCTGTTGAATGTAATACGATTTTCATGACAAAGGATTTTAAAATAATATTTCTTTTTCACATTTTTGTATGAAGACTTTGGATGGCAGGAAAGGAAGTAGGGAAGAAATCAGGAAGTAAGGAAGGAGAAGGCAGGAAGGTGAAAGGAGTAACCCTGACTTTAAATACAGGTGGCAAAGGCAGCTGTTTGTGTGGTATAATTCAAGGGGGAACCAATTTCCATACCAGCTTGGCACATTTCAGTAAAATTAGTCCCACTTTTGGAAATAGGACTTTGGGTTAAGACACTATCTCCAAAAGGCTATTGTTAGAAAGCTTATTTTAGTTCTCTTATAGGAGATGGTTGGCCTTTATGACCTAGTCCTCTATGACTATAACAGCATTGATTTTCTATCAGGTACCTTGGCAATCAGGTTTTGATTGCCCAGTTTAATCAGAAAGAAAAATTTGGAAATTGTATGGACAACACAAGAGACACAAATTTGGTTTTTTGTACCTCTTTTCTTGGAAACTCCAGAGGTCTCCAAGACAGGCTTGCCCCCACTGTGAAGTGTGCATATTTCCAAGACCAGTCTGTACACATTTTAGTTACAGTACACTCATTTTCAAGTAAGTAAGGCACCTTCCCACAAAGGCCTTTGTTTGCTAAGTAAACATTCTAAGACAATGGAACATCTTATCTTGGGAAGGGGTCCCAAGGGAGTGTAGGCATGCCTTTATCCAGCATTCTGTATTGCTTTCAAAAATTCCTGGGGTGGAGATATAGATTAACAAGCAACAGCATTTGAATAAGAATCCATCCTCCAGTAAATTAAGCTAGCTGTCACCTGGGAAAGCTGAAAGCCCAAAGGGAAAGAAAAGGGGTTAGCTAAGTAAGAGAGGAGAATGGCTCTAGGAAACTTTGATTGATTTAGCATTGGGCTGGGAAGTAAGGCGCCAAAATGGGAAAGGTCCTAGCAATCTGAATACCAAAAGTACACTCAAAATACCTAATAATTTTGCCTAAGGCTAACCCTAGAAATAAATATGTGGTTAAATGCCTGGATCGAAGTTGACTTAAGGAAATCTGTCTTGAGCAGAAGCTCAGTTCACAAAAATATTGCCTTTCTCTGGTGTCCCCTCTTCTATCTCTGGTTCATTTTAGGTTTATCTCAGTTGTTTTCCTCCTCTTTCTTTCTTCACTGAACCTCATCAAACATTGAAACTGGCAGACAGGGCTAGGCATGCCCAGTAGTGAAGTCAGATTGTGGTTGCAAGTGAGAAACTATAAGGAGCTAGACAGTAATGGGCAAGAAAACTGATTACAAGGAAACAATTGTCTTCTCTTTTAAATCCCTTAGCCACAGCTAAGCAAGGACCCTTCCAAAGCATGTTAACCAAAATGTTTTGCCAGGCCAAACCCATTGTGCTCTGACTCCAGTGCCACCCAAAGCCATACTCACAGAGAAAGCACTTGCATTGGGAAAATTACTCCTGTCCCCACCCCTTCCACCTCTCTGCTGTATTAGAGAAAGGATGAAGAGAACTGTAGGATCACGGGTTCATAGATTCAGAGCTGGAAAAGGATCTCAGAGGCCATTTATTTCAACTCTCTCATTTTACTCATAAGGAAACTAAGGATCAAGGAGGGGAAAAAATATAAGGGAAATGAAAGGAAGGAAAGAAGAAAGGGCAAGAGGAAAAAGGGAGTTGCTATATATCTGTGGGATGGGTATAGGGATAGAATGAAGGTCATCATAAAGAAAAGAAAACAAAAGAAAAGAAAAAACATGCTGACATCCCTCTGTATTTCCCTGTCCCCATTCATTTCCTCTCTCCTCACCACTCACAACAACAGCTGATTTTCCTACTCCTAACAGAGTAGGAGCATAAAAAGCAACATTACCTACCTCAGTGTCTTATTTCTAGATTTGTGGTCAAACTTGTCATCTAAGATTCTATATGGCCAGGCCAGTTTTTATGATTTATTTTTTGAAATATAATCTTTCCAAGCAGTAAGTAAAGTATCAGCCTCCTCAACTGTAAAATAAAGAGGTCAGACTAGGTGATATCTAAAGCCTTCATTTCCAAAATTCTAGGATTTTTTAAATCTAATTAACCATACCCAGTTTAATCATTTTGTGGCTAAACCACAAGCTTTGTGGCTGCTTACAATCTCTTGAAGTTTGAAAGAGTCAGGAATGGACAGGGAAGTAGTCGTTTTGTACTCCTACTTCTTTTCCTACCAAGATCATGGCCTTGAGAAATGAACACAGGACCAGATGCCAAGCTTCAGAGAGAACAAGTATTCCTCTCTCCTACACATAGGCTTTATGAGGAGTTCAAACCAGTATTCTCCAGCAGAATGGGAGATTGGAGAGGAAGGTTTATAATCATAGTTTTACCAAAGATGTGGAAATGACTTCAGAGTTTATGTAGTCCAAGCCCCTCATTTTATAAATAAATTGAGTAGAAAAGTAAAATGACTTTCCCAAGGCCATGTAAGTTGTTAAGTGGCCAAGCTGTGGTTCAGAACCAGTCCTGTAATTCCAAATATAGCATTCTTTTCAATGTACCATGTTGCCTCCCTAAGTTACTGTGCTATTCCCCTCTTTCTTCAACTAAGTTTTAAGTAACAGATGCTGCCAAGATTTGATAATGAGAGGGCTCATTCATTAGGGACTTCTCACAATCAGATTTCTACTGTGGGTATAAATGTTAAAATCTTCTATTTTATTAAAAATAGTTCATTATAGAAGAATTGTCTACACAAGGTCTGCATTGCTGGAATGAGAGAAACTCAATGAGAATATATGTTTTTGTGAACAAATTTTACTGATCCCATATTTGGAATTTTGTGCTCTTCTCACCCTTTCCCTTCTTTAAACTATATCCAAGCCACATAAAAGAAGAGGGCCCAGACAACTCCCCTAATTTCCTCTAACACCTTCTCTACATTAAAACCAGAGACATAAGAATTCCAGAATGCTTTCTTTTTTTCCCAGTCACCACTGCAATCTTCCCACTTCTTCATAGAACTTAAAAACTTTGTTTTCTCAGTAGCTCATCTTTTGTATTTACTCACTTGAAAATGATGAGAAGAAAGCAGAAGATCAGTATGGACTTTTTCATCCCAAGTGATGATGTTTTTCCAAAGTCTAATATGTAACTTTCCTCTGGAATTTGGTCAAGGAATTGCCCTTAATTGTGGTCTTTAGAGCCTGCCAGAAAGGTCAATTGCTTGAGAAATTATTTTTTTTATTCATTAAACAATTTTTTTTCCAGGGAGAGAATTTACATCTAAAAAAAGTTCACAACTTGTTAAAAATATTTATATAAAATAAAAATATGTGATAAACTCTTCTACCATATTGATAGACACTCAGTTATAATGTTAGGACTGAAAGGGAACATAGGAAACATCTAGTCTAACTATGTCATTTTACAGATGAGGAAACACAGAACTAGATAAGGGAAGTGCCTCTCAGGTAGCTTCTGTAAACCAGAAGTTTTATTTGTGATTTTTTTTTTTTGGAGGGAGGGCAGGAACGGATGGAAACTGGAATTTTCTTTTTAGCCTAAATCTGTAATTTTCATCATTGAAAAAAATAGAGAGTATAGACATTTGCCCCAATGATTCAAAGTTGAAATTCCTATGTAACATATAATCTTTACAGATTTGCCTGTGGTAGTTAGTGAGAAATTATGGACTCTCCCATGGGCACACAGTTAGTATGTGTCAAAAGTAGGCCTCTGCCAAACCTAGATCTTCCTGACTTTGAGGCTGGCCCTCTGTCCACTGAGCCATACAGCTACAACTCAGTAGAATGCAAGGAGGACTGTAAATATGTAAGAAAATAAGCAGGAAACAGACAGGCTGCTTTGAGATTGAAAAGCAGAGCAGATAAACTAAAAGCAGAAATTGAATAATCCTGTAGAATCTCAGGAGAATACTCTTGTTTTGAGAACTATGCCAGGAAATACGTGCATGATGGGTGGCCTAGCTTCATGTCTTTGAAATCTCTAACTTTTCACCTGTTTTGAGGCAAAAAACAAAGGGGGTTATTAACTTTCAAAAGATGGGAGACCCTAGGCAACTCAGATAGTCAGCTCTAAATATCTATTTCTCCATATTGTGAAACATTTAAATAGTGGTTATCACTGGAGTTCCTCTGTTAAGTCCCAAATGGTTGAATGAAGATCTGAAGGGTTTGAGGAAAAGGAATGAATTGCCTGCTTTCCCTTACAGGATGGTCTTACTATGAGGATACATCTGGATTTCTGATTACACTCCCCTGTTCCCCCCCACCCCCACCGCCGCCACCACCACACACCCCAATGAAGAAAATGCCTGTCTAGCAGGTCAAACCAGCTGAGGACTAGCCAGCTCCAATTACTGACCTGACCTGCTTCTAAACTAGAAAAAGAAAGAGGGGAGGGAGGAAGGAAAAAAAAAACACGCTTTTTCACTCAGTCTTAGAAACTTAAGTGTGGGCATGGAGGATTTTTTTTTCCTTGATTAATTAACATTCCTTATTCAAATTGCCCTTTAGTATGTAGTCTTTAATTATAAACAAAATAATGCCTTACTTCCTCCATAAAGCAACAGTCAAAGAGATGGAAGAAAAGAAGTCTAGGCTTTTTTATTTCTGTAGTAAGACACATACATACACACACACACACACACACACACACAGATGCATACATACACACTCACATGCTTATAAACACAGAAGCTAAGCAATTCCAATATGCATCTAGTTGTTGATTTGTACTATTTAATGGGGAAATAATGGTGTTTTTCAAAGAATGCAGAGCCTACTAATATACATTTTCAAGCCTTCAAAATACAAACATTAACCTAGAGCCTAGCTCCAATTTCAAATCCAGTCACTAGACTGGGTCTATGTTAATAATATTACATCACTATCTATTGACTATCCTGAATTTTGTAAACAATTTTAGCTCTGTCTCAGGAAACCCTGCTTTCACTGTCCTATTTATGGATGAGCTTCACAGCATTTCTCAAAATATCTGATTTGCATTCCTCAAGTTGCATGGAAATAACCTGCTAAAAAGTAAATTCAATTCTTTTCAGCAGTGTCTGATTTTCCATGATTCCATTTAGGGTTGTCTTGGAAAAGATAATGGAGTGGTTTGCCATTTCCTTCTCCATTTAGTTGACAGATGAGAAAACTGAGGCAAACAGTGACTTGCCCAGGATCACACAGCTAGAAATGTTTGAGGCCAGATTTGAGCTCAGGAAGCCTTGTCTCAGGCCCAGTACTCTATCCCGGTGGCACCTAGCTGCCATACAAAAAAAGTATGGATAAAGATAATCTTTTTATAGAAAGAATATAAATCTATCATAGACACCTTCATTTTTTAGGTTAGTTGTTTTGTTTTGTTTTACATATAACAGCTTGAATAAAGTTATATTTCTGTTCAAGGACATATTTAAATTAACTAAATAATGCATGCTTAAATCTGTGCCCTTGGCTTGTCTTAACAGTGATATTAGGGAGCTAGGTGATACAGTGGATAGAGCACTGGGCCAAGAATCAGGAAGATATGAATTCAAATATTATCTCAGATACTTTATATAAGTGCTGTGTGACCCTGGGCAAGTCGCTTAACCCTGTCTGTCTCAGTTTCCTCATCTGCAATGAGTATGGAGAAGGAAATGGCAAACCACTCCAGTACCTTTGCCAAGAAAACCCCAAACGGAGTCACAAAGAGTCAGGCACGACTAAAACAACTGAAAAACAAGAAAAGAGTCATTGCGTATAATTACATATCAATACCTTGGAAAGGGAAATCAATTTGAAAAGTCAATTTTCTGGACAAAAAGACAAATTTCCCATATGACTCTGCTAATGTAATACATTTTTTAAAAAATACTATCTTGATATTATATTCCACAATAATATGCCATGCAATAAAATGTCTTTCATTTGAAATTTATCCTTCAGGCTCATGGAATCACTGATACAGAGTCCAGTTATGCCCAGCTCCCTGAGACCTGCTGCTAAATTTTCATGCTGCAAATCAAAGTTTGATTTATTTTATTGATTGTCTAAATCTAATAAGATGATGGATAAAATGCTAATAATGAAGCTTAAACTTCAAAGTGTGTGCTGTGTGCATTTTTGGAGAAGTTTTTTTGTTGTTTACACACACACACACACACACACACACACACACACACACACACACCCTCTTCCCCCTAATGCCAATTGTTAAGCATTTCCCATTCTACCCCTAGATCACAGTCTCTAAGAAAGCAGTGGCATATAATGGAATTCATGCTGTATTTGGAGACAGAGGAACATATTTGGATTCTAGGCATACCATTTATTAACTGTGTGACCTTGGACAGGTCCTCTGGGCCTCAGTTTCCTCATTCATACAATAACAGGGTTGGACTAGATGACCTTCGAAGACCTCTTTCCAGCTCTGAATCTAAATCCAATGAGCACATTACTGAACACAGCAAATTATGAGCCCCAAATTACACACTGAGTTATGACTGGGTCCAATCTTTGCTGCTCCAGCTCCGTATTGTTTCATTTAGAGGATACAAATCATTCCAAGTAAGTGAATACCAAATTCCTGGAACTTTTGTAAAAAGGATTAGAACTACTCAGTAGATACTAGTTTTATAAGGTTTTAGCTAAATAGCACAAACAAGAATACCATATGTACATATTCATTTGGCCTCAATCCCAATTTCCCCACACACACCCTTTTCCACACCCTCTTAGGGCTCTGTTTCTATGGGTCTATTTACAAACCCTTTTAAACCTGGCAAGTTCCTTAAGGGGGTTAGGGTGGGGTTGAAAAGACCATCAGATTCAAATAATTTTAATAAAAAGGTCACCAGAAGTATTGTTTTGAATGTTTTAATTAGCCTGGTAAACAGCATAAGGGTTATAGAGTAGCTGATGAAGAATTACAGGGAAATTCTCCCTCTCAGCAGCTGCTCATTCAGCAGACTCTCCTTTGCTGCCATTTTTCTCACACTTGAGGTCAAGATTCATCAGTCTGAACTTCCTTTCTGACAGCATTCCCACAGCAAACCAAACATTTATAATTAAAAGTTTTCAGCCTGCCAAGGCAGGAAGTTACTGCCTGGGCTGTGTTCCTGATTTTCATTCTGTTCACTTGCTAGTTTTAAAACAAAATGCCTTCTATCTTACCACCTGCAGTGTAATTCAGACCTCACCTCTTTGTCCCTCCATGTCACTCCCACACAAGACAAGTTACACCCACACTTCGTTCAACTAGTTATCTCTTATTATGAACTAGTTCTCTTCCCTGACGTTCATTCAAATTGAGTTAGAATTCTGCTTTGTTAAAATTCACAAAGAGTAAAAAATGGGTGAGAGGGTAGAAAGAAAAAAAAAACTAAAGTTCCAAAGTCACCCAATTCACTGAAAGTAAAACCTCTGATTTCATATATTCAACATGATATCTACCATGTGGGGATGTGCCTAATAAAACGTAAAACATTACTACTAAAAATAACAATAATGTCTCCCACAAATGAATACTAACGGGGCTAATGTTGTAAGGCTTACCCCCCAAAAAGCTACCAAAAATATTTCTTGTCTTCAAGTGACAATGAAAATTTACTTCTAATAGTTAATCAACAGCACGTGGCATTGTTGATGGTAATGAAGGTATTAGTTCTTGAAACTAAAAAAATGTTGTTAGAGACGATTTGCAAACGATGATTCAGTAGTTCTACCTTACAGATGGTCATTATGGTATAATTCATTATATAGACTATACTAATGTTCAGCTTTCCATTTTTAAAGTTTCATTTTTTCCAAAAGAAAAAAAAAATGCTGTGATAACCAGGATGTCTGAAATTGGTTGTTTGCTTCTTTTAAGCAAAGAAAAAAGTCATCTCAGCTGGAGGATCACTGTATCATGTTTCAACTGATGGCTTGCTCCTGCATAATTATAGTAAATCTGACTAAAGCAAAAAGCTTCAATGATAAGGTAACACACTTGAAACATATCCTACGACTGATCGTTGGCAGTGACCCTCATTATATTCTTTTTATGATCTGCAACATGTTTAAAACATGCATTTTTTAACTTTAAATGAAACCCACCAGTTTTTAAAGCTCTTTCCTCCTCACTCAAACCACACAAACAATTAAACATGCATTTCCCTTCAAAAGCCCAGTCTCTCAAAAGGATCCAGCACGCCTTTATCCATGGATTATGATGAGAGCCTAAGAAACATTGGCTTGTTTCTGTTCTGAGAGGTCTACCAAGTAATTAAAAGTTTCACAAGTGAAGTAGCTACCCATTAGTTGGGGACACAGTTTTTGCTGCAAGCGAAGAATGAAATTAAATTAAAACCTAAAAGTAATTGGTTTTAAATGTGTATTTATTGAAATTTACTCCTAGTCTTTATTCTCTATAATTAACGATAACGTTCTTTTATGTTCTCTAAAATGGATTATCTAACCAAACAAAGCATCCCTCCAATTTTTTTCAACCACTCTAAGTGAAAATTTTACATAATCTACTTTTACACAATCTAGTAAATTACATTAATATAGCCATTTACATTTTGACCCTAGTCCTAGTACAGCCATGTGCTCACAATAACCAAAAACATAAAAATGAAAGTTTTATTGGAACCTTTTTGTCATTATTATTCTGTCATTATTATCATAAAACTTTGGGGGCTTGAATTTCAGTGCTTCACTAATTATTTGTTAAGCCTTGCATTCTCTTCTTTTAAAAATACAAAACAATGATTTTTTTTTTCATTTATATATCTTTTATTCATACAAGGCAGGAAAGGGGTGGCTATACACAGGAAATCACATGTCCTTGAAGGATTCAAAGTATTATAAATCGAAAAAATGCTTGTATATTTAATGACTGGCATTTATCCAGCTCTTTAAGTTTGCTTTCTATATACATCAATTCATTTAAGAGTTACATAACAATCCTGTAAGGTAAGTACTGTAGGTGTTATCCACACTTTATAGATAAGGAAAGTCGGGCTAAGAAGGTTCAACCACTTGCTGGCATTCACATAGCTAGTGAGTTTGGGAAGTAGAATTTGAACCCAAATCTTATGACCCCAGGTAATATTGTCTCTGTTTATCTGTCTCTGTGTCTCAGGCTCTGTGTCTTTGTGTCTCTGTCTCTCTGTCTCTATATCTGTCTCTATGTCTCTCTGAGTCTCTGTCTCTCAGTATATTCCTCTCTGTCTCTGCCTTTCTCCATCTCTGTCTCTCTAACTCTGTCTCTGTGTGTGTGTGTGTATGTGTGTATGTGTCTGTTTTTGTCTCTCTGTCTCTTTCTTTGTATTTGTAGTTCTCTCTCTGTCTCCATCTCTCTCTCTAACTCTTTGTCTCTGTCTTCCCTCTGTTTTTCTGTGTCTGTCTCTCTATGTGTGTGTGTGTGTGTGTGTCTCTTTCTGTCTCTCTCTGTTTCTTTCTTTGTATCTGTATTTCTCTCTGTCTCCATATCTCTGTCTCCATTTCTGTCTCTTTAACTCTTTGTCTCTCTCTTCTCTCTCTTTCTGTCTCTTTCTCTCTCTGTTTCTCTGTCTCTCTCTCTCCATATCTATAACTTCATCTTAGGGAACTCTGAGTATGGAAACCCTTAGAGTTACCTGAGGCACTGAGAGGTTAGGTGGTCTGTTTAGGGTTTCATAGGTAATTTCTGTAGAAGATAATATTTAAAACCTAATCTCCCTGACTTTAAGACCTACCCTTTATGCACTGCAAGTGCATGCTAGAGCCAGATCTAAGGGCTCCAGGGAGCAAATTGTTAAATTTTCAAATGTAAGCATTTAATTTGGGAAATTGGCAAAAGCTACATATATCAGCATTGCTTAAATATATATGAACTTGATATCTGGAAATAATACTCAAAATAGTAATAAAGTAGACAAGCTTTAGGACTGACCAAGTAGTTTAGGTATCTAAGAAGGGCGCTGCCTTTATCTAACATGTCTAGCTTAGTAATCAGCACATGGTAGCACTCAGCAAATGGTAATAATTACAATATACTGTCAATTGTACAAGTCAACACAATTACCACATTCCTGAGAGTATTGCTAGTTGCCAAAGTATGGATCTAATATAAATCTTATTTACTGAAAGTAGAGAACTCTTTCTCTAAATGGATGCTGCCTCCCTCAAAAATGTGGGTTTCATAACCTTGTCTTTTTTTTTCCTATAACTTTGTTACACTTACTTATGCTCAGTTCATTAATGAAATATTTATGGGATTTATAATCTCCAAATATGAATTTAATTCTAGGAGTTCTTTGCACAAAGTAGATACTTAATAAATCTTTGTGGAAACCGAATTCTCTTATAATATCTCAGGGATTCTGAACATTATATCTCAGCCAAATACATAGTGAAACTCACTATTACTTAAGGAAGCATTTATGGATTACTTACTATGAAAAGACTCTGAACTAGATACATTGGGGAAGATACATAAGAATTAAAAGTCAAGACATCTCTCACTTGATTTCAATCAATTTAGCAAATATTTTTAAGATGCCTACTATATGCAATAAATTGTTAGGTGATGGGAATACAAAGGGAAAAAAATTCAAGTGGTTGAAGGCAGAAATAGGGTGAAGGGAAAGAAATCAATATGACACAAAATTGAGTGTGATTGAAGCAAAGGTGAGATCGAAAAAAAGCACCCTGGAAATTTTGCTCCTAATGATGGGGTTTAGGCTCTGAGAACCCCCTTGAATCTTCCCACTTGATGAGGCATTTGCCTGAGGCCATAAACCTTTCATTATCAGTAGGCCCAAATCTGTTACTCTTTAACCTAGCCTAGCCCTCCATGGTCCAGCTACTTCCCAATCTTGATCCCTTCAAAATATCTATACCCAAACCTGTTACCCTTAAACTAGGCTAGCCCTCCATTGTCAGTCATCTCCAGGTAGATTTCAGCTATTTCCCACCCTTAATCCCATTTCTGGAGTCTGTACCATCTGTACAGACTGTACCATCTGTACCACCTCTGTACCATCAAGATCCTCCTTAGACTCCTCCTCAAGACCCTCCTCAAACCCTTCCTCTAGACCACCCCTAGATTCCTCCCATAGTCTTTCTGTCATCTTGCCTCCATGAAGGCACTGAGATTCAAACTAGCTCAGATTCAGTCTGTGTCAGATTGTTCTGGCCCACTTGTCAATA
Organism: Pseudochirops corinnae; assembly: GCA_028646515.1. NCBI lineage: Eukaryota > Metazoa > Chordata > Mammalia > Diprotodontia > Pseudocheiridae > Pseudochirops > Pseudochirops corinnae. The sequence continues at coordinate 82,059,800 of CM053591.1, forward strand.
TAAGCATCACAATGCTCAGGTTCCTTAAGAGTCTACCCAATATGGCGAATTTTTAATAAACATTGTTTTACTTGGGCTGAGAGAAGCCTTGAGTTGAATTCATTCAGTAGGACCTGGCGAGTGGGTAATTTGGAGTCTTGAGACCCCTAAATCCCAAACCTCAACACTGGCATTACAGAAACCTCTGGAAGAGAAATCTCTACCAGAGGAATGAGTGCAGTTTGAATCAGGAATGAAGAAAGTATATACCACATGCTGGAGACTGTTGGGGACCTGGGCTATTTGAAATGTACAGAAATGTAAGGATCTGAGAGTCATGAGAACCCAGGGACAGAAGCAGGCAGATGGTGATGGATTCAGAAACAAGTTCCAGGAAGTGACAACAAGAAGATTTTCCCCCCTGTACATCCTAGGGAGAATCATAGAATTTCAGAATTAGAAAGGACCTCAGAAGTCATATAATAAATGGATAGAAATCCTCTATACAGTGCCTCCAAAAAGTTACCATCCAGGCAATGCTTGGCAATTTATACTGAGGAAGATGGAGAGAAATGATTATTAATAACCAATGATGTGGGGAAATCCAGAGTTCCCCCTTTTTCTAAAGTTCTGATTTGAAAGCTCAGTCTCTGAAGGTTGAACTAACTTTCTACTCAATTGGGTGGTCAGATACCACCCAAGCTTACAGGGAATCTAATCTAAGGTAGATTTCTGCTAGTGGTGTTCCACTGAAGCAAGTTTGGGTGGAAGTAAAGCCTTTGTCTAGATTGCCCAAGGCTGGGGGTAGTCTGAGTGTAAAGATAGTTTAGTGACATCATGTCACTTTCCCAGACCCTCATTGGAGAGAGCCACTTTTCTTTTGTGAAGCCCACCTCTCATTAATTATTAACCAATCAGAGTTGATTGTCACCCTCACATCACCCACTCTTTCTGAGGGCGTATAAACTATGAGCCCATTCACCATCAGGGGTCTTTTTGAGAGTGTCACTGACCCTTTTATTAATAAAATACTAACAATATTAATAAAATGATTAATTTCCCAGAAACTTTATCTCTTGAACTTTTTGAATGTCACAGAGGAAAGGTGACAAGGTCAAACCTACACCTCCTGAAGAAGCACATTCCACTTTTGGACAACTCTAATTGTTATGAAATGTTTTCATACATTGTACCTTAATCTGCCATTTTATAACTTTCACAACTATTCTTAGCTAGACCTTCCTCTGGCATCAATCAGAAAACTTGTGATCATTCTTTGATATGACATTCCTTCAAATACTTGAAGATAACTATCTTGTCACAAATATAATAAGAATCAGAGTTGGTTAACTGCACACTGAGAAGTTTGTCATCTGTTCCTTCATCCAAGTTATTGATAAAAATGTTAACTAACACAAAGTCAAGGACAGATCCCTGGGCACACACCACAAATCTTCCCTCTAACTTCAATCAACCCATTAATGACTAATCTTTAAGTTATTCAAACAATTCTAAATCCACCTAACTCTACTACTGGTTGCTTTACATGCAGTTGTGTATTGGAGACAGCTTGCACTGTCTCTTGAAAGCCAATTGTTCAATTTTCAGTGTGAGTATTTGCTTCTCAGAAATCAGCTAATGCTACAAATCAGGGCATGGCTTATTGATTTGTTAACTCTCTAGAAAAAGTGATGGAGAAAATGTTAATAATACAGATTAAATTTAAAAGTATTTTGAGCATATCTTTTTTTTTTTCCTTTGGAATACCAGTTGTTAAACATTTACCGGTCTGTTCATGAGATAAAGACATATAAATATGTCTCTCTGTCTTATTTACCAAGATAGCAGTGAACTTTGTCAAACACTTTGCTAAAATCTAGGTATTTCATTAGAATTCCTGTGATCTAGCAGCCTATTGACCTTGATAAAAAAAAAAAAAAAAGAAATCAGTTTAGTCTGTCAAAGCCTGGTCTTAACCATGACTTTCCTTTCCAAATGGAAATCTAATAGACATCTTAAACTCAACACACAAAACTAAATTCTTCATCTTTACTCCTAAGGGCACCACCATATTCCCAGTCACCCAGGATTGTAACAAAAGTGTCAGCCTTCATTCCTCTGTCTGTCTGTCCCTCTCTCTCTTTCCTTCCCCCCTCCACACACTGTACAATCTGTTGCCAATGACTATTGATGTACTTTTGTAATATCTCTCATGTATTTTCTCCTCTTATAGTGTAGCCATGTTGGTGCAGGCCTTCATCACCTCGTGCCTACACTATATACGGCATTAGCCTTCTGATTGTTTTTCTTGACTCAAGTCTCCCCTCACTCCAGTCCATCCTCAACTCAGTTAACAAAGTGATCTTCCTAAAGGGTAAGTCAGACCATGTCACTCCCCTTACCCCCAATTCAATAACAGAAAATATAAAGCTATTTGTTTGGTTTTTAAAGCCCTTCATAATCTGACCCTCGCCAACATTTCCAGTCTTCTTACACCTTACACCACTACAGGTACTCCACAATCCAAAACATTGGTTTCTCTTCCTTGCTGTTTCTCTCATAAGATCTTCATCTCATGCAATCTGTACATTTTCATAGCCTGTCCCCATGTCTAGAATTTTCTCCCCCTTATCTATATGTTCTGGTTTCCTTTAAGTCTCAGCTAAAATCCTACCTTCCATATGAAGTCTTTCCCATGTTCCCTCTGAGAAAAGCTTCAGTTTATCTTGTTTGTACATAGTTGTTAGCATGTTCTCTCCCCCATGAGATTGTAAGCGGAAGGCAGTTTCTATTTTTAATCTTTGTACCCTTGACACTTAGCACAGTGCCTGTCCCATAGTTGGATCATTGTTTACTGTCCTCCATGCTCAAAGAGCACCAAAATGATATCACTATGTTAGGGTAAAGGTACATTGTGTCCAACTGTTACGGGTATCTGAAGATCTTCCCTGCCCCTAGGCCCTTTGCTAAAGTGGCTACTTGACTCTGAGGACCCTTGGATATTTGAAAGTATACTCTGTTCCCTAATAGGCTGAATGTGGTCACGTGGAGCCTGTGGCGCCAGGCTTGTTTTCCA
>CM053591.1:82063354-82083814 GCA_028646515.1 Pseudochirops corinnae
AGTGTATGGTCACATTTATAAATATGGTAGGGCATATAAATGATAAACGTGGATGAATGGTTCATTTATTCTTATCAACTTCCAAGACCACTCACTCAAGATTATTTTTAGGAACTCTGTTGATCTAAGAAAATCATATTTACATGTATTATACTGATGTCTTTAATAATACTCAAGCATTTAAAAATACACATTATTTCTATTAAGACAAAACCTATGGAGTAAGTGGATACTTCAGATTTTTCTAATAGCTGTATGCCTTTTTCATTAACTTAGTTCGTAAACATTTTAACTTAAGAAAGAACCTTAGATTTCAACTAGTGTAGCGCCCTCATTCAATAGATCAGGAAACTGAGTCCCAAACAAGTGGAGAAACATGCAAAGTCAAAGGAATAGATAATTGAGCCTAAAGTGTGAAAGTAGGTCTTCTGCCTATGGGAAAGCATAAAGTATTGCAATGATCATAAATATCTGGAGTTAGAAGACCAACATCCAAATATGGCTCTGCTATTTGTGTGTGGCTGTGGGAAAGTCACTTCTGGTATCTGGGCCTTAGATTCCTCATTTGGAATAGACACCCTTTTAACTCTAAATCATAAAATATCATGATCTGGAATCCAATGTGCCCTGCCCCTCACTCCTCCTGCATCCTTGGACCACCTCTCATGTATAGAACACTATTCTAGGCACTGGGAAAGATAACAATTAAGTAAGACACAGTCCCTATTCTCCTGAAGTTTACAGTAATTCCAATTAAAAATATTGTTGTTGTTGTTCAGTTGTTTCAGTTGTGTCCTACTCTTCAAGACCCCATTTGGGATTTTCTTGGCAAAGATATTGGACTGGTTTGCCTTTTTCTTCTCCAGCTCATTTTATAGGTGAGGAAACTGAGGCAAATGGACTTAAATGATTTGTCCAGGGTCATACAGTTAGTAAGTGTCTGAGACCAGTTTTGAACTCAGGTCTTCCTGACTCCAGGATGAGTGCTCTATCCACAGCTTGGCGCTCTTGGGAAGTCATATGGAGGAAAATTTGATTTGGAACTAGAGGACTTGTTTGATCTTGGACACTTGGAGAAGTTACTTACCTTCTCTAGTCCTGTATCTTCATCTGTAAATCTGTAAAAAAAAAATAAAGGAAATTTATATACATACATACATAGACATATATATACAAATATATGCACACACATATAAACATATACATACACACATGTATATATACATATACATACATACATATGTGTGTGTATATATATATATAATCTGAGAAAAGAAAGAAGGAGGTAGGGAGAGACAATGGGAGATCAGGAAAGGCTTTAAGGATGCAAGGATATTTGATGTGGGCTTTAAGGATAACAGGGTGGATATGTATTAGGAAGGCAAGATGTTTTCTGGGCTCATATGGCATTTTTGTTGTTGCTACTGTTGTTTTCTGTAGCAAAACCACATCAGCATTTACAAGGAACAGTGGATCCACTCAGGAGTTTCTGGCATCTGTAGTCATATTGCATCACAATGATTCATACCATTTAGAGCTGTGTGGGACTGCAAAGGTCATCTAGTTCAACACCTTCATTTTGCTGATAATAAACTAAGGCTGAGTGACTCGAGTTATTAATAAAGAAGTTATTGGGTACCTCGTTACTGGGTTCAGTCAGAATCTGAATATCCATTCACTCCAGACTTGGATGATTTCATTCTAGCTGACCACCTGGAAATCAGTGGGACAGCTACGTGGTATAGCTAGGGGTGTGCTGGTAGAAGTTTAATAACCAGCTGTCTGAAAAAAAAAAAAACTTTTAAATCACTTTTAAGTTTAGTCCACATTATTAACATTTTCTCTATCACTTTTTGAAGTCCAGGCAATCAACAAAGCAATAAATCAAACCCTGATTTGTAGTGATTTCAGAGGTGTAAATGGTCATGTTGAAAATTTAACAGTCCTTCCTCCTGAGCAGTTATGAGGGGGTTCCAGCATACTCTTGGATATAACTCGATTTTTAGGAAAAAAATGATTTGCAGATAAGTCAGACCACCTGAACAAACCTTACACTACCTACCGAAATCTAAAAACAAGAGTTTTATTTGTGAATTTTTACAGTAAAATAAGTGATAAGAAGTTGCTTCCAAATGTGTTAAATGCAATTGTAGATGGGCCTTCTCTCTCTGTCTTTTCATCTGTCTATCCGTCTCTCTCTCACTCTCCTTTTCTCTCCCTCTCTGTCTCTCTCTCCCTCTCTGTGTCTCTGTCTCTGTGTCTCTGTCTCTCTCTGTCTCTTTCTCCCTCTATCTCTCTCCCCCTGTCTCTATCCCTCCATCTCTGTCTCCCCCTCTCTCTGTCTCTTACTCTCTCTGTCTCTCCCTCTCTCTGTCTCCCCCTCTCTCTGTCTCTCCCTCTCTCTCTCTCCCCTCCTCTCTCTCTTTGTCTCTCTCTCCCTCTCTCTGTCTCTCTCCCCCTCTCTCTGTCTCTTCCTCTCTGTCTGTCCCTCTGTCTCCCCCTCTCTGTCTCTCCTCTCTCTCTCCCCTCCTCTATCTCTCTCCCCCTCTCTGTCTCTCCCTCTCTCTGTCTCTCCCTCTCTCTCCCCTCCTCTCTCTGTCTCTGTCTCTCTCTCCCTCTCTGTCTCTTTCTCCCTCTCTGTCTCTTTCTCCCTCTCTCTGTCTCTCCCTCTCTCTGTCTCTCCCTCTCTCTGTCTTTCCCTCTCTCTCCCCTCCTCTCTCTGTCTCTGTCTCTCTCTCCCTCTCTGTCTCTTTCTCCCTCTCTGTCTCTTTCTCCCTCTCTCTGTCTCTTTCTCCCTCTCTCTGTCTCTCCCTCTCTCTCTCTCTCTCTCCCCTCCTCTCTCTGTCTCTGTCTCTCTCTCCCTCTCTCTGTCTCTCTCTCCCTCTCTCTGTTTCTCCCTCTCCCTCCCTATGTCTCTGTGTCTCTCCCTTTTCATGTGGGGCCTCTTTTCTTCTGCTCCCATCTTGCTGGGTGTAAACGGCTCTTGCTATGCATCACTTCTTGTGCTAAATAGCACATTTCCACTGGGTCTAAATAAAACAACAAGGAAAATCAGAACTGCCCTGAATACAAACGGAAACACTCTCCGCGTTCCCTGGGTGTGCTTGGTATTCTGAGTGATACTGACTTTCAGATGAGAGTTCCAGCTTCCCAGCCAAGGGAAACAGGGTTATCTTCCGCTTGAAATATGGAAGTAAGATTTAGGCCACTTTGAAAGAAGGAAAGCTGGGGGGGGGAGCACTGCACAAGTGGTGACTCTGTGTGACAGGCCAGTCATGGCAACCGCCGAGGAATCCGCACCCCAGGGTGTGTGCAGCGCGCAAACAAAAGTGTTACATTGTATTCTGTGAACAAACGGGGGGGGGGGGCTTAAAAAGAGGAGTCTGGTCTTTTATCTCGAGAGAGTTCCTGAGACACAAGGGAGACTTTTCTGAGGTCAAACAAAGGAGTGACTTTTTCTTCCCTTTCACAGACTCAAGAGGAGGTGTAGCCTAGTCTTTTCTGCGAGCCCTCCCTCCATTTCCTTTTCCTCCCTTATTCTTTTCCTGCTGCTGGTTTATATCTCTCTCCATCCTCCCGGGGAGCCAGGTGTAGTGCTGCCAATACAGCTCATTAGCATAGCACGCCGGGATAGCCATAGCTTCAGGAATTCAGCCAAATGAAACTCAAATTGTTTGTTTCTTCCCATAAGACTGGTTGGGAGGTGTAACCAGAGTTTGCCTGTAGAGCAGGGTATTTAGCTTTCTGGAAGTGTGTACAAACCAGATTTCGACTAACCTGAGTTAATCTCAATCTATGTCTCTGAGTCTCTGTCTCTGTCTTAATCTCTCTCTCTCTCTTGCCCTCTTCCTTCTCCCTCTCTCTCCTTTCCTTTTCTTCTTTCCATCCCTCTCCATTTCTTTTCTCTCTCCTCCTCTTCCTCTTCCTCCTCCACCTCCATCTCCTCTTCCTCCTCCTCTACCTCTTTTCCTTCTCCTCCTCCTCTGCTTCCTCCTCCTCCATCTCCTCTCTTCCTCTTCTCTTCCTCTTCCTCCTCTTATTTTTCCTCCTCCTCCTTTTCTTCCTCTTCCTTCTTTTCCTTCTCTTCCTCCTCCTCCTCCTTCTCCTCCCTCCCTCTCCTTTCCTTCTGCTTTTGAAAAATGTGATAAAAATGAATGGACAACATGAAAAGATGAGCAGACAAAAAAGATGGTTAAATAAAATCACATACATAAAATAATTTTTAAAAAAAAGCAATTGAAAACTAGGTCTCTTGACTCTCTTCTTGTCACCTTCCAAGTTAGAAAGCTATTTTTCTAAATGGTTCTTTTGATAAGCTTAAAACGGTCCATTTGATAAACTTAAAATGGACTATTCTGCGTGGAAATGTCATCAATTAAAAAGAATCCTTTTCCTCAGACAATGCTCCCAACACCTGTTTTTATGTTAATTCAAGTCCTTTGCAAACAATGCCCATTGATCTTTCATCCCCAGCTCTTCTCTCCCTCTTTCCCCCTCCCTTCTCACCCCATTCCCCCTCCCCCCCCCCCACCACACTTTGCTCAAGCTTGCAGATGCTTGGCGGGTTTAGTTGTCGTGGACCAAGAGGATATGAAATGATGAAAATTAATGTTATTATTAAAGGATTTTTCAATTAAATGTGTAGTTTAGGGCCAGATGCCGCCCTCCTAAAGGAAGAGAAGTTTAAGTAAAAAGGTCTGACAGATATTCATTCCATATAGCATAGCAGAATTTATAGTAGATTACATTCTTTGATTTTTGTGGCTCTGGTTGTCAGGTCTACTTGCGAATGGGCTGTGGGAAAGGAATTGCACTTCTGCCATTTGAAAACATATGGGCCATATGGTAAATATTAGTCCAGTAACTGTTACTGGGTTTTTATTTCTTTAAGTCCTTTATACTCTGAATATGCTGTCCTGTAGATTATTTGCAAAGATTCCAATGGCCTTCCTACTTCTATTATTTCCTGAAGTATGATTTGTTGTACCTAAAAACCTTAGACCTTACTGAATGGCCAAAAAAAAAAAATTGCTTTTTCCAAAGGTATCTAAGTGAACACTTATGTCATAGGAATCAAAGGTCATTTGCTTATGACAATACAGTGTTCTACTGCCCTCCCTGCTGTAAGGTTAATGCTGGATCAAACCACAAATGCTTATTAAGTGCCTAGTATGTATGAGGCATTATATCACACAAATAAGAAAAATAGCATAGTTTCTGACCTCAGACTTACATTTTAGAAGGAGAGAAGCTAAGATCTATGAATAGAAAACTATAGCAAAAATGAGAACGTGATACACACGGGAGTGTTGTAATGGAAAGAATGGTCTAGTGACATGAACGATCCACCTCCTTTTCCAGTCATACATTTCCATAATTTGCAGCCATACAGCATTATAGGGAGAACGCTGATGTTTAAAAGTTGGGCCATTTTTAGGGGGAAGGCTGGGATTGTTAAACGTACTATGTAATTCCCAAATATAACCCAAACTTCTTTCTTCTTTTATTCATTTCGGAATCTTATTTGTTATTCTTCTAGTCATTCAACTGCATGTCATAAACTGGAGAAAAAACACATTTTATCCACTTGGCTTAATCTGCTGTGAGCATTATTAGGTGGAACCCTTTTTAATGGCTATGGCTCTTGTTTAGGACACTCTGTAGTATTCTAGGATTTGATATCTACAAGTAGGAGCTTCCGAGGGAACCTCATTATTTGTAGGGAGGCTATTTTCCTTTTTGATTCTGTTGTAGACATAATCCTTAACAGTGACAAATACCTATGGGAGAATTTGTTGGATCCCTGTTTTATGTCTTCATTGACAACAAAAAATTGTAGGGTTATCAACCAAAGTTATCTCTGTGGTATCTTTCAGGGAATCAATCTTTTAAAAACATGTATGCAGGAGTTACCTTACTGGAAAAGAGCCTTTAAGGAGGGATTATACTCTACCAAATGACAAGGCAAAAAAATTTTTTTGGTTCTAGTCAATCAAAAATAGGGCAGCTAGGTGGCACAGTGGATAGAATGCCAGGCCTGGAGTCAGGAAGACTCATTCTTCTGAGTTCAAATTTGACCTCAGAAATTCTCTAGCTGTGTGACCCTGGCAAGTCACTTAACTCTGTGTGCCTTAGTTTCCTTACTTGTAAAATGAGCTGGAGTCATGAAGAGTTACACACATCCGAAAACAACTGAATGACAACAACTAAAAATAGGCATGGAAGTATCTTCTCTGCACTTTTCAGTCAGTTTAGTCATTAACATTTCTGTTGATGCTGGATAAAACAAAGTGGATGAAAAATATAAATTTCTACTTCATATACACTTAGATTGGCAGCCCTTTTAATTACTGCATTAGTCTATCTTTAAAAAATATTACAAGTGCTTATGGGTCTAGAATGGAACAAAAGCAGGAAATCAGATGTTTACTGCATTTGAGAATTTTTCTAGTGTTTTCAAAGATGCTAAACTGCTCAGTGGTAGAATAACTCATATTTTTAACATCACTCTTCTTCGGGTGATGCTTTATGGCTCTGAATCATGACACAATTTAATTCAACAGGTACCTAGTATGTGCAAAAATCTATTCAATTGATCTTCAAACTATTATCCTATATTCCCTCTCCTGTTTGCAGCCAAACTTTTAAAAAGAGACTTTTGTATTTGTGACCTACACTTCCTCACCTCACACTCACTTCTCTGTCTCTTCTAACATTCTGTTCCTCACAAACTCTACTTCACCAGCAATCTCTTACCTACAGAATTCAATGATATTTTCTCTGTCTTGATCCTCCTTGAATTATCAAGGGCTTTTGATACTGTCAGAAACTTCTCTCTATAATTTTCCCTCCTTTGGTTTCCATGACATCGTCCTCTATTCATTCTCTTCCTACCTGTTTTTGTGCTTCTCATCAATTAATCAAGTGATAAATCAATTAACCAATCCAACTTTTGCTGGATCTTCATCTGCTTCCAACCTTACAAACTTGAGAAGGCTGTTCTCTGGGCTACTGTTCCTCAAACTTCTGACCTGTGCCCCATTCTCCTATCTCTCTTTATACTTCTTTTTTGGTAGTGTTATCCAATCATATAGGGTTCAACCACCATCTCTACACCGATTACTCCTAAATCTATAAATACAGCCCTAATTTCTCTCCTAAACTGTCATCTGCCATTACCACTTCTGTTCACCACTGGCTGTTCTATTAACCTCTCAAACCCAATATGCCCTAAACTAAACCTATAAAATTCCCTCCAAACCCTACTCTGTCTCAAACATCTCAGTTTCTGATTAGGGTACTATCATCCCATTAGTCACTCAGTTTCATAACCTTAGTCATTATTTTTTGACTCTTCTTTCTTCTTCATATCCTATATTCAATTATTTGCCAATTCCAGGTTTACCTATAGACATCTTTTATAGATCTGTCCTCAGTTGTAAACTCTACATCTCTTATAGATCTGTCTTCTTTTGTAAACTCATATGGTTACTGCCCTAGTTCAGAATCTTATTTTCTCTCCTCAGATAATTATAATATCCTCTCATTGACCCCCTCTTGCCTTTCCAATTCATCTTCCACAGCCACCAAGGCACACCTCTGACCATGTTACCTGATCAAATGCCTCTAGTATCTCGCTGAGGTCCCTGGAATAAAGTGTAAACCCTCTATCTGACATTTAAAACCCTTTGCAATCTGATACCAAACTACGTTACAGATATTTTATATTTACCTCCTCGGTATACACTCTGATACATCCAAAGAGGACTACCAGCTATATTCCCCAAATTTGGTCTTCTGAATCCCATCTCTGGGTTTCTTCATAGACTGTCATCAGTCCTAAGAAGGTCTTCCTTCTTCACTTCTCTCTCTCAGCATCCATAACTCCTTCAAATTTCAGGTTAGGTGCAGCTTCTTTTGTGAAGCCATAATTATGTCCTCATTTGTTATTGCTTGCTCCCCTCTCAAGAAGTTTTGTGTTTACTTAGTGTGTACGCGGTTTACCTCCCTTAGAAGTGAAACTTATTGAGGGTAGGAACCTTTTGGCTTCCCCTTCCACTTCTCTTCCCATTTCCTTTTTCCTTCTCCTACTCTTGCCCTTCCCTCTTCCCCTTCTTTTTCCCTTTCCTCTTCACTTCCCCTTCCTTGTCTTCTTTACCCCCTTTCCTCTTCCTCTTCCCCTTCTTTTTCTTCTACCTCTTTCCTTCTCTTTTACTCTCCCTCCCCTCCATCTGAGAATAGAATCTCAGAAAGGACACTGGGTCTTTGAATCAGATGACTACGGTTCAAATCCAACTCTGACTTACTTTATGTAATGGAATACTTGGAAAGATTTCGACAACTTCTTCCATAGGTAAAGGAAGGAGTTTAAACCCTCATTAATACTCCTGAGATTTGTGGGTTTTCGCAGCCTAAATGTTTCCAGGTGGACTTTGGGTGGGAGGCATCCATAAACCTATTTAAACCTCTGCTACATTTACTACCTATGTGCTCTTGTGCAATGTAAATTCTCAGTTTTTTCATCTATAAAAGAAGAATTTAATTAGTTCATCTTTAAAGTCCTTGATAGCTCCAGATGTATATAGTAGGTGCTTTATACATACATTTTAGTGAATTAAGACATACGTATTAGTGAATTACCCAAGGTACAAATCTAGGAAGCTAACTCCAGCCATTCTATTGGAATGTCTTCACTATGGAAGACAGTAGAGTTAAACAAAGAAACAAACAAATGAACGAATGAATGAATAAATAAATAAAACTAAGAGAAGGAAACAAAAAGAAAAACGGGAGGGTTTGTCACCAGGCATGGCTACTAGCATGTCAAGGGCAAACACATCTAGAGGGTTGTTATAAAACAGTTAGCAAACATTTAACCATGTTAAAAAGCAGCCCACACTTATTCTAAAGAATTGCAATACTAAGAGAATGGGAAGAGAATGGGCTAAAAATCATGCACCCCCAAAAGGAAATAACTTTGTGAAATAGTGACCACATTTGGGTGAGGATCATTGTGCATATTTATGCAGATTTGTACTTTGAGAAAAAACCAACAGACTTGTCTGAACTTTTCTCCTAGCACTTCCATTGCAAGCAATGGCTGGCTCAAATTCCACAACTGTCACAGTGTTGGGTTTTGTTCTAAGTGGAAAGCATGATGATGTCAACTTGGTTTTTACTAATGACTGGAAAGAATGAATTGCATTCCTTTAAGAATATCTCTGCTCCTGTGATGCTAATGCTACGAATGGTAGGCTATGCTCATCATATAATGAAAAAGATTGCTTTTACTTTAAAAATACTGATTTGAATTCATAGAAAAACTTCAGAAATTGACCTCAAAAGTTGAAGTCAGAACATAAAGCCAGGCTTGGGTTAATAATCATCTTCTTTACTAGTTGTATCCCTTTGGACACCTTGTTTGATCCCTCTAAGCCTCCTAGTTGACTTGAATTGTTTAAAATATCAATGATGTCCTATTGATTCCTCAGGACTGGAGGCAGCTAGATGAGGTGGTAGATAGATCTCTGGCCCTGAACTCAAGAAGCCTTGAGTTCAAATCTGGCCTCAGACCTAACTCTGTCATCCTGGGCAATTCACTTATCTCTGTTTGCTTGTTTTCTCACCTATAAAATTAGGATAACAGCACCAACTTTTCAGTGTTCTTGTGATACTCAAATGAGATAATATATGTAAAGCACTTAGCATAGTGCTTGGCATCTAGTAGGTTTGTTTCTTTCTTCCCTTACCCTTTTCCGCCCACTTGGAATATGAGAGGGATCCTAGTCCCTTTCCAGTACTCTGATATCCTGCCTTGTCTTCATCTGCTTTTTACCTCCTATGATGGTAAGGACTGAGAGGGGTCCAACACTAGATGTTGGATCACATGAGGAATTAAAAAAAAATTTTTGGAGGCTTACCCAGGGTTCACACAGCTAGTAAGCATCTGAGGTCAGATTTAAACTCAAGTCCTTCTGACTCTAGGGCTCTGTCCACTGTGCCACCTAGCTGTGCTGACAAGAGGAATTTTGAAGAAGACAGGACTGAGACTCAGAGAGGACACTACCTAGAGCAAATAAAAAAACCACAGGCCTAGATCACTAGTTTTTCTTCTTCAAAACTCCACACACATTCTTTCATTTGTTATCAGACTTTTCTGTCTACCATATGGACTCAGGATGGCAAAACAAGTAGATGCTAGTACAGTTATTTCTTCCACATTGTGATTTTCCCTATCACAGTTTTGGTATATCATGGGTTGATGTCAGAAATTAAATTGGAATTTTGGGGGAATTTTGTGGAAGCCACAGATGACATGCAAAAGCAAGCAGATGACACAGAAAAAGTTTAAAAACTCAGAAATGCATAAAATATATGTGTAACATTGTATAATATCAACATATTTTATCTTTTAATGCCATAATAATGCAGACTTCTTCTTTGGTACAAAGGGCCAAAACTTTTTGTGCAGATTTTTCAGATCACAGGGGTGCTGCACCCCTAACCCCTGTGATGTGGAAGTGCTAACTATATATTTGAGTATTGGCAAAGTATTAGGCTGTACCTCTCCTAAAAAGCACTTTGTAAAATGTAAAGAAAGTGCTATATAAATAATAATAATGATATGAATTATGACATTTATATAGTGCCTTAAGCAAAGAACTTTAAATTTAGCATTTAGGTAGATGCTACTGGTACTATTATCCCCTTTTATAGATCTGGAAATTGAAACTCAGAGAAGTTAAATGACTTGTCCACGGTAACACATCTAATAAGTCTCAGAGATATTACTGGAATGCAGGTCTTTTTAATTCTCTATTTAGAACGCCATTTATACCATGATGGTTCTATCAGTAGGAAAAAAGAGTTCATTTCTCAAAACTGCAAATGGAACTATACAAAAAATGTCATTGCATCTAATATATTTATTGAGGTTTAGATGTTTAAGTGTAGACACTGACCAGATTCTTCAGAACAGAGCATACAAGATCCTTGTCATTTAGGAGCTGCTTTATACATATGGTGCAACTCTCACAAAAATTCTTGATTCCTGCAGTTTGAAACACATAAGACTATGGGTTATGCATAGAAACTTTGAGTTTATACATATCAGTGAAGTAAATATCAGATTTCTTTTTCCTACACAGCTTCTGATCTGGATTGTGATCTAGTCTTTGCCCCCATTGCCATGGTTCAATTTGAAATGACTGTCAGACCTAAGTTCATGTGCTTAACATATTTCCAAATGCTATAGTTCCAGCCTGTTGTGATTGTTTGCACATCTTGAAACTAGTTGGAACCTTTTGGGCAGTATCTCTCTGCCTACAACTTCTGCATGATCCTTTGCAACAGCTATAGGAACGGAGGCTGGCTCAAAGAACAGCTGCTCCTCATCCAGTTCAATTCACTTGCAATTTATTGAATATCCATACTATATATGGCACTGTACTAGGTGCTTATTGTATGGGCGTGATCAACCAGGGAGTAGCTACTAGTTTTTCTCCTGTTTTATATTTTGTTTTTGTTCTCCTGGTCGAGTACAGCTATTTTTCCCCCTCCATACTACTTGCTGTCTTCTTTTCCGAGTCCATTTCAATATTCCCTCTTCTGGTTTTTTAAAAATATATTATCTGCTTGTTACATAACAAATCTTACTCTATGGCAGAGGTCAAATCACCTCAGTGCTCTGCCCAGTTACTCTATAACATCTGAGTCCTAAGCCCTGATATCATAAATATAAAGGCTTCCATCACAATCAACAATAGTTAGAATAGATATTTATGTATACTTATATAGATATTTTCCATTTGCAGAATGATGAGAAACATGGTGATTCATTACAAAATGACTGTAATAGATTTTCAAGGAATCCTTAAAAAAATTAAAAAATGGTACTGCATTTAAAAATACCCAGTTTAGATTTCATTTACAAATTTTCTCCCCATCTTTCCCCTACCCACCACTCCAAAACAGCCATCACACTGTATAACTCCCAGTTTAGATTTTAGTAGCTGGCCGGAGAACATGTGATGGTACAAACCATCATGAAGCTTTTCCTTCATATTGTCCTTAAATACTGTTCCCATACTTAAATGCAGTTTCTAAAGGGCCAAATTCTCACTCTACTTTTGAATCATCCATAGCCCACCTGTAGTCTTTTTTATTTTTTATTTTTTTCGGTTGTATCCAGCTCTCTGTGACCCCATTTGTGGTTTTCTTGGCAAAGATACTGGAGTGGTTTGTCATTTCTTTCTCTAGTTCATTTTACAGATGAAGAAACTGAAGCAAACAGAGTTAAATGACTAGGCCAGGTGTAGGGCTGTGGGGTGTTCAAGGAGGACTAGCACCTTTTGTAAAGGCTTGCTGAAACTTTTTCAGGGCTGCTTATTCACCTTTGGTGTCTACCTGGTCCTACAACTCCCACCAATGGCTCTAAGAAACTATAAATGCACAGTGGCTGTACCCCACTAAAACTGTCTTGATAGATGGGCTAAAGCAGGGTGAGGGTAACTGACAGCATTCAGATCCATTATTGAGTTAGAGTGATGTCTATCTCAGGCATGTGAAGACTTCCTCTGGCAGAATGGGCAAGAATAACTTGTTTCAAAGGCCATGAAGGTGGGTGAAGCAGGCACTGTGGAGTGATTAAGGCTTGGTCAGACATTGAAAACATCAAGGTCGTCCATTGCATCCAGGGCTATCTCCAGTCATTCTGACTTTTGTCCTGCCACTGGACTTTGATGACTCTGAAAGAGGGAGTGAGGCTGACAAGTTTGTGCTGCACCACCTCACTTAAATTCAATTTACACACAAGTCAAGACATCACCCATGTTGTCACTGATGCTCTTTGAAACTAAGAATGGGCAATAATAACAGCCCCTCTCTACCTACATGGATGAGAAATGGGCCAAGGGTGGACATCAGACCTCACATTTGAATATCTAACTTCCGTGGCAGAGGTCTTAAAGCATGTGTAGCTAGATATTTACCTAACCACTACACTCATGAGAAAGCTGAAGAGCATATGTTATTTTGACATAGGCTGGAATTAATTTAAGATCAAAGTTGTCCCTCCATCTGTCTTTTTTTTCCAATGGTACAGTATGATTTAGTAGTGTTTTTAGTTCATCATTATAAGTTTGGTTCAAACTATACCCCTATTTGGAAACTTATTGGTTCTGTGACTTAGTGCCAACACAGATGAGGATGCTGTGGATCTGAAGATGTGCCCTATTTGATCTTCTTGCCTGGCAAATTCAGCGGCTGCTTCAATCCATTAAACACACTTTTCAGCAAAACTCAATTTTGGAGATATGCAGTGCAGATTTGATGGTAGCATCTGCCCCCCAGACTTTAACTGGCTAAAGATTGCTTAGGTCATTCTGAGAAAACAATTTTATAGGCCCTAAAACGTGATGCACATTTATTTTCTTCACTGTAGTAAATTTGCTTTTTAAAAATTGAGTTGCTCAGCTAGTCTCCATTTTTGAAATCCCTTTCTTTTCTCTTTTAAATATACCTTTTGGAATATGACAGAATCTTTTGTAATTTATTATATTTATTAACTGTATTTTAGCTGCTAAGATCTAATATCTTGAAGCACGTAATTGCCAGGCAACCACAAAAGTAGAGGGAAAATTTGTGTTATGTTAATGAAGTCAATGCATTAATTAAATCAATTATAATACTCTTTCCATGTTTATAAATCCATTATGTAAGCTGGGAGTCAGTACCCTTTGGGTGGGTGAGATGAGGCTTTATTGGAGAACAGGCTCTGTTGGAATTCTAAATGATACCAGAACTGCAGAGCTCTAAAGAAAACTTTGTGAGCAGTAGTCAAATGGGGGTGTCTAGGCAGGTGAGTCAAATCTGTTCTCAGCTTTTTAGATGTGCAGTGATATTGCAATGAGACTGAGACTCAGATCTTAGGCTCATTTGATAGCAGTAATGCCTAGATGATGAATTTTAGATTCATTTCTACATTCCTATATGATTTAATCCCTTGGCTTACATTTTGCCACCCCGTTTTTTTCTAAGTTGGTAATTCACCACTTTCCTTAGCCCTATGAATCTCCCATTACCACTACATTTCCTCCAATCTTGAGTAAATTCATAGCCTTAACTATGTTAACACAACACACTCCTAGTAAGATTTCCAGGACGTCCAGTTTGATACCACCCCATTCCATCCACAGCCTCTTTACCTGTCACCACTCAGACTTCTGCAACTATACTTAGTTATCATTTCATCTTCACTAAGACAAACTTTTCCATCCTACCTGCATTGTTGAGATTTTTCACCTCCTCCTTGCTACATTGATCTCTCCCTTGTAGATATCAAAGTCATGCTCACTTAATTCGTCACTGCCCTAACTAGCAGCATAGAATTATTTGACACATTCAGCCTTTTGAAATGCCCCTGCCAATTTCTTACTACATAAGACTATTTTTAAAAGCAATAATACGACAATCTCATAAAAGGATTTATTCATAATATTAATAAGTGTTTAACAACTTTTGGTGATGCCTTTTATGCACGTTAAGTATTTCTATCATTTTGCCTGAAAAGACAACTTTTCAAGTTTTTTAAAAAATACTTTTGCTTTAAAAAAGTTTTTATTAAATACTTATTTTGGAAAGAACTTTCTTCTTTAAAGAATCGATTGAAGTTTATCATTAGCAATATAGTTTCTGGAGCATAGAACTGTATCTTGCCCTATAGGAAAATAGAAGGAAAATGGATAAGAGAAGTGGGGGGAGGGGAGATCATAGAAGGGAAGGCAGATTGGGGGAAGCAGTAATCAGAATGCACATTTTCTTGGGATGGGGCAAGGGAAGAGATGGGGAGAAAATTTGGAACTCAAAATCTTGTGGAGGTGAACATTGGAAATTAAAAATAAATTAATTAAAAAAAGGGAATATGTTGCCATAAAAGAGGGTAGTCTAATCATATAGCAAGAGCAAATGATACCTGCCTTAATTCTCATTGTCCCAAGACTCCTTGAATCAAGGTCTACTCTAGGGATGATCCCAACATGTTGAAAGTCACCCCTTAAACTGCTAGAGTTCCTCACTTAGACATTTATAGAATCTCAGAATTTTAGATTTGGAGTGGGCTTCAGTTACCATTTACTCCAACCCAGCTATAAATAGGAGCTAACTTTGAAGCAAGTCATTATCCATCCTTCGTATGAAGACCTCCCACAATGTGCAGCTCACTACTTTTCTCAGTGATCTCATCAGCTCCCATGGACTTAATTCCCTTCTTTATGATAATGATTCTTATATCTACTTACTCTCTACCAAACTTTCTACCGACCTCCAGTCTCACATTTCCAGATGCCTTTCAGATTTCTCAAACTGGATATCCATTAGACATCTTAAACTCAACATATCCAAAATGGAACCCATTATCTTTCCCCCAAACTGTCCAGTCCCCCTACCTAGAAGACAACACCATCCTCTCACTTTCTCCAGAGTCGTCTTGGACACAACATTATTTCCTATTCCCCATATTCAAACTGTTTCCAAGGCCTATTGATTTTACCTTTGCAACATCTGGGTGTCATCTATTACTCTCACTCATTAAACATATCTGAAACTGAAAATATCCAAACCAGAACTCATGATCTTTTCTCTCAAACCCTTTTCTCTTTTATGCTTTCTTATTAAGGACTGCTATCTTCCCAGTATCCTTCAGTATCAATCCCCACTCCTCACTGCCTCTTATCCCATGTATGAAATAGATGATTGGACCCCTATTTTATCCCAATTAGTATTAATTAGCTAGTGATTTCATGGGGATAGTGATTGTTAGTAATTATTAACATTATACTTGTCTATCAATATACATTTAGTTAATCAACTAATACATGTACATTCAGGAATAATTAAATGGGATAGGTTCTTTCTTTTAAAAGGTTCCAAACTCTTAGAAGAGGACCAAAGCTATAAATTACAAAATCATGACTTCACTATAAGTTTACTTGCTTGTTCAGAAGTTCACTTGCTTAATCAGAGGAAGCTAACTAGAGGACCTGCACCCTTTCTTCTTGCTGAATAGAGGGCCAAGCCCAGGGTGATAGAGGTGACTCAATGATATGGAAAGTTCCCTGACTATTTCATTTCCCCTCCACTCTTCATCATCCCCCTGTTGCCCAACACGATAAGATGGCTATGAGCATTGGGCTAATGAGTGACCCTGGTTGTTGACATGTGGCCTGCCTGTCCATGAGCCCATTGGCCCAGGTAAATGTTTTGACATCTGTTTATCAGCCCAGTCTATGAGTCTACTCTTTGGTTCAGTAGGACATCCTGAAAGGTCAAGGCAGGTCTATCAAGGTCTGCTCATCAGTTCGTTTGTCAAGGAATGGGACTCTGTATTTTGTGTAGACCCTCCTGGAGGGTCAAGGGCAAAGTCTATCCATCAATGAGATTCTGTATTTTTAGTTTATATTACCTGTGTTGCCTGGGTATCAAGCACTATAAAATTAAGGCCCTGGAGTAAATGTACATCTCAGATTGTGAGGAAGATCTGGGGTCTAGTTTGTTAACAGGGGCCAGGTGACTTTAATACTAAATAGTTATTGGCTCAAAATTCTGCCTCAGTGGTTTTTTCTTGCATATTGGACATTTTAGGGCCCATACACATCCAAATTAGTTGTTGATTCTTGTCATTCTACCTTTGCAGATTGTTTTATAAATATTCCCTTTTCTCTACTCACATAGTCATGATTCAGGCTCTCATCATCTCTCACCTGCACTATTACAATCACCTGCTACATTATCTTCCTGACCCAACTTTCTTCACACTTCCATTAGTCCTCCACTTGGTTGCCAGTGATTTTCTTAAAATGTAGGTCTTACTATATCACCTGCCAACTCAATAAATGCCCTTGGCTCCCAGTTATCTTTTAGATCAAATAACTCTTTCCCATTTAAAATGCTTCACAAATGGTCCCTTCCTACCTTTATGGTCTCTCTACTTAGCTCTATATACTCATATCTAGCTTCTCTGACCTATTTGCTATCTTTGAACTCTGTGTCTTTGTATTGGCTCCCCTCCACGCTTGAAACACTTCCCCTTCCCACCTCTACCTCTTTGCTTCCTTTTCTTCAAGACTCAGTTGAAATCCTACCTTGTACAGGAAGTCTTTCAGGGGTACCCCAAATTGCTAGTGCTTTCTCTACCTTCTCTACCTTCCATCTACTCAGTATGGATTTATATGTACCTAGTTACTAACATGTTGTCCACTCCCCTCCCTCCTACTGGAGTATGTGCTTCTTGAGATCAGGGGCTGTTTTAGGATTTCTTTTTATTTCTAGAATTAATGTAGTCCTTGACAGATAGAGCTTAACATATGCTCATTGACTGACTGAATGACAATACTAAACATTAGCAGTGATAATAGGTTTGATTTTTTTATACTCTGATCTTAATGGAAACGCCTCATCATTTCTCAGCTTCCACACAGTCATGTCCTTCTTTAATTACTTTTTCCACTCTCTCTCTTTAAATTTCATACCACTGTGTTCTCTAAGCACAATGTTCACTCTATCCATAGTCTGTCCCTCACACCATCTGCTTCATGCTCCTACTACTTGTTTTCCTAATACATATATACAAACACATATTGAGATAAATATGCAAATATATAATGACTATTATGTATATTATAGAAAGATGCAGCATATATTTATGACCATATTTATCCATTCTACATTGTGACTTTCTCCCTTGTGGTTTTAATATTTCCCAAATTGGAGAGGGGCAGAGCCAAGATGATGGAGCAAAAGCAGGAACTTTCTTGAGCTCTGGCACCAACCACCTCTACTATGTGTAAAAAATAAAAAAGACTCTAAAGAAATTTTAGAGCTATAGAACCTACACAGTGACAGAGAGAAACAAATATCCTGATGAAGACAGCCTGACAAGCCTACAGAAAGGGTCTATTGCAGTGGGCTAGGAGCTAAGCACAATCCTACATGAGCCATAGGGGCCCAGACCCAGGGTGGCCCCAACCAGTGGCACAGACCAGCCAGAGCAGACCAGGATAGTGAATCACCAGCAGCTGTGGTGATTTCCAGACTTCTTAACCTATAATCACTAAAGAGAAGGTAAAAGGTCAGTGGGGAACTCTGCTGTAACTGGGTGACAGAAGAGTGCAGTCTGGCCCCTGCCCCTGAGGTGAGAGGTGCATGGTGGTCCAGTGAGTACAGCTGCTGCCATGTGGCTGCCTCCAAAGCTCCTGGCCTGCAGCTTGTCGAGGGACCAAGTGGCCATTCAGAGGGTAATTGCTCTTGCCTTGACCTGCTTGGATCTGGGTCACAGTCTTGGGTGATGGTCTTGAGGTGAGGAACACCAGTGTGTCAGTGCTTGTGGTTGCTATAGAGAGGGCACCCTCCTCATATTTCTGACAACAGCTCTGACAATGACTGTGAAAACCCCAGCAATTTGGGACACAGCACTCTCCACTCTGGAAGCAGAGTTCTACCCTTGCAAAGAGCTGAAAAGTCAAGTAATTGGCTGGCAATATGAGCAAACAGAGGAAGCACAATTAGAACAAATAATTTTTTGGGGGGGACGAAGAGGATAAGAACATGGAACCAGAAGAAGATGACAAAGTCAAAAGTTCTGCATCAAAAGCCTCCAAGAAAAATATGAACTGATCACAGGCCATGGAGGACCTTAAGAAGGATGTTGAAAATCAAGTAAGAGAAGTGGAGGAAAAATTGGGAAGAGAAATGAGAATGATGCAAGAAAAGCATGAAAACAGAGTCAACAGCCTGGCTGAAGAAAATAACACCTTAAAAAATAGACTAACTCAAATGGTAAAAGAAGCCCAGAAAGCCAGTGAGGAGGAGAATACCTTAAAAAGCAAAATTGCCCAGATAGAAAAGAAATTTCAAAAACTCACTGAAGAGAATAATTCCTTCAAAATTAGATTGGAGCGAATGCAAGCTAATGATTTTTATGAGAAATCAAGATACTATTAAACACATCCAAACAAATGAAAAAATAGAAGGCAATGTGAAATATCACATTGGAAAAAACACTGACCTGGAAAATAGATCCAGGAAAGATAATTTAGAAATTATTGGACTACCTGAAAGCCATGATAAAAAAAAAAAAAAGCCTAGAAATCATCCTTCAAGAAATTCTCAAGCAAAATTGCCCTGATATTCTAGAACCAAAGGGCAAAAGAGAACTTGAAAGAATTCACTGATTACCTCTTGAAAAAAAAATCTCAAAAAGAAAACTCCTTAGGAATATTATAGGCAAATTCCAGAGTTCCCAGGTCAAGGAGAAAATATTACAAGCTCTCAGGAAGAAACAATTTGAGTACTGTAGAAACACAATCAGGATAACACAAGATCTAGCAGCTTATACATTAAGAGGTTGAAGGGCTTCGAATATGATATTCTGGAGGTCAAAGGAGGTAGGATTAAAACCAACAATCACCTATTCAGCAAAACTGAATATAATGTTTCAGGGGAAAATACAGTCATTCAATGAAATAGAGGACTTTCAAGCATTCTTTATGAAGAAATTGTATTTAATATTATACTTGTTGCCTCCCTCTTAGAATTACTTTATACACATTCTGCATTTGATTCTATTTGTAGATGTAAGCTCCATGAGAGCTAGAATTGTGTTGTCCCTGGTAGACATGCAATAAAAATGCCTGAAAAATTTAAACAAATACTTGATATTGAGCCTAAATCATATCCTACTTCACTTACTATTTTCTTTTTAATAATAAATGATATTTAACAGTTTTCACCCAGATTTTCAAAAAAGGTGAAAGAGAGGTTTTATTGCATACCAAAGTGAAAATAAATAGAATGAACACTTGCTGTAATACATGCACAGTTTATGTTGGATTTACAAACATTTCTTGAGGGAAAAATAGATTCTAATGTCAGTATTTAGTGTATGCCTCATGCATGAAATGTAAATGCTCTGGTTTTCTTTTTCTATTAAAACATTAAATAATTTTTGTGATGGCAATACAAAATTCCACTTTATTTCTCAGTTTTGGGCTGACATTTAGCACAATAGAATTGTAATCAGTCATACAACTGGACAGGATAGGTGTTTTACTTAATTATAACAGTTATTTCCAAAGTCAAACATCCCTTGGGTATTTGAAAGCTTTTCAGTTAATCTCAGAAAATGGTCGTTAAAGGGTGGTAAAATGTATTTTTGGTACCAGAAGAGTATGGAAGTTAATATTTATTTGAAAATTTAAATTACAACCTAAAATATACACAAAATGTGACGACTTATGCCCTTGATAATCATTTTGATTAATTGGTAACCAACTGTTATGGGAATCTGAAGATCTTCCCTGCCCCTAGGCCCTTTGCTAATGTGGCTACGTGACTTTGAGGACCCTTGGATATTTGAAAGTATACTGTGTTCCCTAATAGGCTGAATGTGGTCACGTGGAGCCTGTG
>CM053591.1:82084314-82128049 GCA_028646515.1 Pseudochirops corinnae
AGTATTTGCAGATCCTATACTTGATTGCAAGCCACCATGGGCGGGGGTGGGGGGGGGGACAGAAAGAGAGGGAGAAAATTTGAAACTCAAGGGATTGTGGAACTGAATCTTGTAAACTAAAAGTAAATAAACAAATCAATTAATTAAAAAAATAGATGGTTGTTGAATTGAACAGGTGGCAATTTTCCCATTGAAAATGGAAGGTGAGAGGAAATCTGTAACCACAAAAGATATCGAATTTTATTTTCTACTTTGAAAGATACTAGCAAAATCTTTAATATTTATTCAAAATAAAAATGAAAATCCCTCACTTGGCTAAGTATTTGTATAGCACTTTTTTTGAGAAGTATCTAGCTCTTTAGATAGTTGTATATTTGATCACCCAAATATTTTTTTAGGAGGGAGGAAAAGATTTTCTTCCCTAATGTAGAGAGTGCTTTAGAGTCAGTTCTAAAATCCATCTAAATGATAATAATCATTCCTTGAAATTATCTAATATTCTCTTCTCTAAGAATCAAAGTATAGCTTAAGCAGTAGGTAAGCCATAAATGGATATATGCATTTCTATTATTTTGCCTTCACATATTAACACACTATTCCATGTATATGGAATTTGCAAAATTTGTAGACTCAAAAATAATCTTGTTTGACCTGCATAAATGTAATTTGTAAAAATAATTTTATTTCTTGACATAAACTTTTTTACATACATATTTAAAATTACTTATTTAAAACCATCCTATTTCCCAGAAGGGGAAGCCCTAACTACCACCAAACAAGCAAAGGCATCAAATACCTCTATGTGAATCAAGAAAAATCTCTACTTTGTTTACATTTCTGTTTGTTCTCTCACTCTTTTTATGAGGGTAATGCTTTCCTTCTACTTGGTTTTTGCATATAGCATTTTCATTTCAAAATTATTGCCTAACATATCTAAGTAATAGTGATGAGAGTTGACATTTCTACAGCAATCTGAGGTCTTCAAAGTACTTTACAAAGCTTATCGCTTTTGGATCTCACAGCAACCCTTTGAAAAAGTTACTATGGACATTTTTATTTTGCGCCCCCTCTCCCCCCTTTTTTTAATGAGGAGAGACAGTAATATAATGTTCAGAATGCTTTGTCTTTGTCGTTATGAAGATCATGGGATAGCAAGGCTACACACAGCAAGTAAGATGTAAACCAAGGTTTAATTATATTTCTTTCAAATTATTTTTGGAATTATAATAATTAGAAACAAAAATATAACACTGACAGAGATGGCAGGAATCTTCAGAAGCTGCCACCTTTGTAAGAAGCAATAAAGTCAGTTAGAGCCCTTATTATCATCACTTCTAAACCAGCTATAGAGGCAGAAATTTACACCTTGAGAAAATCTTAAGAACAAAGCAAGAGATGGAAGAGGACCACTCTCAGCTGAAGAAAAAAAAATTAATCATTGATCCCTATTCACCTCTTTCTCCTAGAGCCTCTATCTCAGTGGTTCTCAACCTTCCTAATGTTGCAACCTTTTAATACAGTTCCTCATGTTGTGGTGACCCCCAACCATAAAATTATTTTCGTTGCTACTTCATAACTGTAATTTTGCTACTGTTATGAATCATAATGTAAATATTTGATATGCAGGATGTATTTTCATTAATACAAATTGAACATAACCCACAGGTTGAGAACTGCTGCATCTGTGGCTTGCCTTAAGAATCACCTCCTACAGGTAGCTTTTCTTGATTTTCCCCGTTTTGATTGTCCCACAGACACAAGAAAAATTATTTTGAGTTTAATTATGTATGTACTTGTTTTTTTACCACCAGAAGAAGGTAAGCTTCTTGAGAAAAGGGTTTAAAACTCATTGCATAGACTTATTAGCAGTATGACTGGACAAATCACTAAACCTTATTAGTCCTGTATTTACTATCTATGAGCAGAATAATAATATCTACAGTACATATCTCACAATTTATTGGATGAATCATTGAGAAAATGAATTTAAAGCTTTTAAAAATTATATACTAACAATCTATTCTTTTATATCATATTCTAGGTAGCTATAATAGAAATCCTCATATTTAGAATTGCCATTCCAACTATGCCTTTTTTGTTTATTTACCATATTCCAATTTCTGACTGCTGAATTTTTCCTTATTTTCATAAGGTTCTTATACTACACATTTTTTTCTTTTTGATTAGGTATTATTGAATCCTTTCCCACAGTATGTTCTGGAAAATGGCTTATCCTTTCCTTCCTAAAAAGTTATATTCCTTTTTATAAGTAGATTTCTATGTTATGATAATGCTATTTTTATATCCTATATCATGACCATCTAACGCCTTTCAATGTTTAACCTTCCCTTTAATATTTGTTAAAATATTTACTTCCTGTATTTCAAGTGTATATTTTTTAAAATCTTATTTGGTGTGAAAAAAGCCCTGAATTTTCTGTTAGGAGACCTGAGTTCAAATCCCAAATTAGCCACTGCTACCCCTTTAAAATAATTAAAAACCAAAAAATCTCTAAGGGCCTCAATTTCCTCATCTGGAAAATGAGAAGGCTAGCTTAGATGATCTTTGAGTTTTCTTCCTATTTTAAATCTAAGATCCCATTTTATGTAGTTGTCTGTTTTCACAGTTGGGTTATTTCTCTTATAAATTGCACTATGCTTAAATACCATGTTATCATAGAACAAGAAGTAACAAAAATTCCTGCTCTGATTTTTATTACCTTCCACCGTGATTTTTACTAATGTTAAGGAATCAAATTCTCTTTTGTAAAGCATTTTCATTTTAACCACATGCACCTTCTGGAGACTCCTTGATGGCTTTTTGTGATATTGTTCTAGTGTGGTTTTCTTCCAAATCACCCATCTTTCTCAGTCTCTTTTGCAGTGTTAAAATGCACGTTCAGGCACTTAGGTGTAGGTATACTGAAGAGTTTTGTGCTGGGACATCACTGTTTGCATATAGTCTCTTTTGTTGTCATATCATCAGATCCCAAGGATTTAACTTTTCTGTTCTTTGCAGATGACTCTCAAATGTCTCTGTCTACGTCTTCTCATTTTCAGTTGCTCCCCCCACACACTCTTCAATTAGAATATCCTGGAAGTATCCCAACTTAAATATTTACAAAAGTAAGAACACTGTATTTCCCCCTAAATTGGCCATGTCTGCCAATTTTCCCATTTCTGTCAAGGTGGACACCATTCTTTTAGTCACCTTGGTTCATAATCTAAAGAGTTAACACTTCATTCTCATTCATCTCTCATATCAAATCAGTTGCCACAGTATTCACACATTTTCCCCACCTATTTCATTCTTTCCATTTGTTCTACTACTTGTCTGGCTCAACCTCTCATGACCCTCTCAACTTTATTGCAGTTGGTCTCCACGAATCCAGTCTCCTTTCACCAATGCTTCCTCCATAATCTCCTAAAGCACAGATCTGACCATGTCAGTCCCTCTTCTCAAGAAGCTTCATTGTCATTGTTTTTTAGTTGTTTCAGTCATGTTAAACTCTTTGTATTCCCATTTGGGGTTTTCTTGGCAAAGATATTTTTTTCTCCAGCTCATTTTACAGATGAGAAAATTGAGACAAATAGGGTTAAATGACTTGCCCAGGGTCACATAGCTAGTAAGTGTCTGAGACCAGATTTGAACCCAAATCATCCTGACTCCAAGACCAGGCACTTTATTCATTGTACTGAGAAGTTTCATTCACTTCCTATTGCAACGAGGATAAACTACAAACTAAGACCTTTGACATTTAAAGCCCTTGGAAATCTGACTCCAGCCTGCTTTTCTAGCAGTACTCAAATCGTTGATGGAAAATCCAGATTTATGGAATTTGATTCAATTTATCAATCATCTATTAAATACCAATAATATGCTAAGTGCTAGGGCCAAAAATGAAAATGGTTCCCTTTTCTCAAGGAACTTACCCTCTTCTGGGAGTAAACAACAAGTACATAGATAACTAAATAAAAATTTTTCTTAGCTTAATTAATTATTAAATTATTAATAATTAAAATTAATTAATTTTTTTGTAGCTGAAGGACAATCAGAACTGGAGAAATCAAGAAAGGCTACCTGTAGGAGGTGACTCTTGAGGTGAGCCACAAATGGAGGTAGGCACTCTAAGAGAAAAAGCTGAATAGAGACAAATGCTTAGTTTTCTTCTGCTGCTGCCGTGAGTGTTCCTCTTTCATCTCTTGTTTTGTTCTTAAGATTTTCTCAAGGCATGAATTTCTGCCTCTACACCAGCTTATAAGTGATGATAATAAAGGCTCTAACTTACTGTATTGTTTCTTACAAAGGTGGCAGCTCCTGAAGATTCCTGCCACCTCTGTCAGTGTTGCATTTTTCCTTCTAATTATTATGATTGCAAAAATAATTTAAAAGAAAAATAATTAAATCTTGGTCTTACTTGCTGTGTGTGGCCTTCTTATCCCATAGTCTTCTCATTCAATCAAATTAAGATCTTTCTGAAATTCCAATTTGTACTTTTTCAGATTAAAAAGCTGATACCTCTCAACCTAATTCGCTTCCTGTTGCCTAGCCTCTTTTTTCCTTATCTAATTCATTTGTTTCTCTTTCTCCAGTCAGTGTTTTTCCACAATTGGGCCTGTTTTCAGACCACCCAAAAAGATTGAAGGTTCCCCTTTTGTCCCTCCCCATACAGTCAATTTAACATTTCATTGATGAGCCAGCATGATGATTGGCAGTTTCTCATATGATTAATAAATCCATCAAGTGTATTTCACATAGGTCCAAGGTACCCTGGAAGACCCCATTCATTTAGTCACCTGATTCCTGCTGGTGAGAAAGGAGCATCTAAGAAAGTGGATTATCTCAGGTTTCATTTGTAGAATAGCACACTAAGGGTAGGGTGAAAAAATTAGTGATTTTATGGCAAGTAGCACTTGAGGTCACATAACTATGAGTGATGTTATGCTTCATACTCAGTGAGCTGTGTAAAATTAGTCCAAGGATAGGAATAATTTCACTATTGACTTAATGAATTCAAATCATTTAGGCTGCAATGCTACATCCCAGAGTATAAAAGAATTTGTGGACTTCATTGTTGAACCATTGTCAATGGATAAATGAGATAATATTTGTAAAGAACTTTGAAAACATTAAAGTGTTATGTAAATGCTATAGTAATTTATATTTTAATAGGTATTACCTATTAACAGCAATTTGGGAATTTATGCAGAATAAGGGAGTACCTACTAGTGTCCTGATTTAGAGGGGGAAAAAGGGAAGACATTGATTAGAAGAAGGCAGACTCTTCAGATTATAGGTCTACAAGCTTGATCTCAGGAGGAGAATCACAGAGTCATTAAATTTGAGAGGTGAAGGGACCTCAGGTGATCATCTAGCCAAAATCATACCTCAAATCAATTAGCGCTAGAGTGTTTATACAATTAGCAGTAGAGCAAGTACGCATCAAACTTCTGGTTAAACACCTGCAAGGAGAGGGAATCTCCCACCATTCCAGGCAAGTCATTCCAAATCTGAGTTGCTATAATTGTTGGGAAGCTTTTGTTGTTGTTTTTCCTGATGTCAAGCCTAAACAAGAGTCAGTGAAATGTCCAGCCATTGTTCCTATTTCTGCCCTTTTTGGTGAAAAGAAGACTAGCTCAGTCTTAGTTCTCTATGACAGTCTTTCAAATATTTGAAGATAACTGTCTTATCTTTTCTTTTTCTTCTTATATGGATGCATCTTTTTAAAAAAAATAAATTCACTTACTTATTTTTAGTTTTCAACATTCACTTCCATAAGATTTTGAGTTCCAAATTTTCTCCCCATGCTTCCCGTCCTTCCACCCCAAGACAGTATGTAAATTGATATAGGCTCAAAGTATACATTCATATTAAACCTATTTTCACATCGGTCATGTTGGAAAGAATTAGAACCAATGTGAGAAACCATGAAAAAGAAGAAACAAACGAACAAAGGCAGAGAACAAATGATATACTTCAAACTGCATTCAGAATCCATAGTTCTTCTGGATGTGGTCAGCATTTTTCATGTTGAGTCTTTTGTCTCAGATCCTTGCATTGCTAAGAAGAGATAATTCTATCCAAGTTAGTCATTGCACAATGTGGTTGTTACTATGCACAATTTTGTCTTGTCTTTTTTTTTGGAGAGGGGAAGGCAGGGCAATTGGGATTAAGTGACTTGCCCAAGGTCTCATGGCTAGTAAGTGTTACATGTCTGAGGGCCTGTGCTCTATTCACTGAGTCACCTGGCCTCCCTGGTCTTGTCTTTCTTAAGCTTTCTCTTCTCTGGGAAACCATTCCTAGTCTCTTCAATCAGTTCTCATATAATATGGACTCAGAGTTCTTCAAAATTTTTTTTACTCTCTGGATACACTCCAGCTATTTGATGTCCTTCTAAAACTGTGATGCTCTGAATCTTCACTGCACTTCAATCTCTGGAAAAATTCTTGACTGAGCTATTAAAGGAATAGTCTGTGAACCCTTAGGAACAGCCTACACAATTTATTAAGATGAGTCTGACCAATCTAATTTCCTTTATTTAGTAGTAACCAAATTGCTTCATCAAAGAAATATATCTTAGATGTACCTGGATTTCAGCAAGGCATTTGATAAATTTTCTCCTGACATTTTTATAGACAAGATGGAGAGTTGCAGACTGAATTACAGTTAGGTAGATTAAGAGTTTGTCGAGCAGCCTGACCTAAAGAGTGTTGATTGATAGAATAATGTTAAATTGGAGGTCAATGGTTAGTGTCATTTCAGAACGCACTGTCCTTGCCTCTGTTCTGTTTCAACATTTGTATCAATTACCTGAATGAAAGCTTAGATGATGTGGTTATCAAATTTATGGATGGCATAATAATAGCTTTCATACAGTGCTTTGAGATTATAAAGCACTTTCCTCAAAATAATCTTTAGCTGAGCTTTGGTAATACAATGCAATATTATCATCATTTTACAGGTGAACCAAAGGGAGCAAAAGGGTCAAGGAGACCCTCATTTCTTGGATTGTAAGTGTCTGTGGTGAAATTCCAACTTGGACTCCAAATTTAATGCTTTTTCCAATATACCACCCTGCCTAACAAATGAAATAAAGCAAGAATAAGGAAAATATATTACATGATATAATCAGGACCTGATAGTCTAGTAATATTGACTAAATGTGATAAGAAAATTTAAGAGGTTTAAATGTAAATGTATTGTTGTCATTTGGTCATTTTTCAGTCATGCCAGACTCTTTGTGATCCCTTTTTGGGTTTTCTTGGCAAAGATACTGGAGTGGTTTGTCGTTTTCCTTCTCAAGTTCATTTTACAGATGAGGAAACTGAGGCAAACAGGGTTAAGTGGTTTGCCCAAGGTCACACAACTATTAAGTGTCTGAGGCCAAATTTGAACTCAGGTCTTCCTGACTCTAGATCTGGTGCTCTATCCACTGTACTACCTGGCTGCCCAAATCTTGTACTTGGGCTAAAAAAAAAAAAGGCCAATTACAAGATAGGGGAGACATCTATGTGGTACTTATCCAATGTGAAAAAAGATATGGTGGTCTTTCACAACTGTTATCCTTTATATCACATATTGCCATCATATAAATTGTTCTGGTAATGCGCCTTTCATTCTGCATCAACTTGTACAAGTCTTCCCATGTTCTTCTGAATTAGTCATATTTGTCATTTAAAAACAAGCTATGTAGTAGAATTTGAATTTCTCATACAAACCTTTCTTGTTCTTCTTGGTGTATTGCCATATTCATGTTTGTTGATAAGTTCAAAAATAATCTTAAACTCTTATTTGATTGCAAGCTCAATACAAGTCAACATTATGAGACTGCAGCAAAACTAGTTTATATGATCTCAACCTACATTAACATAAGTCTAGGGTCCAGAATGAATAGGTGATACTCTATACCAGGGCCTTGAGGCCACAGGTTCCCCACCCCTGTGTCTATATCGTAAAATCTGTTTAAACATGATATCCAGTTCTCTCTACATTTTTTGATAAACTGAAGTTAGTCTAGAGGTCCACAGATTTTGAGCTGGGAGAGATGTAGAGGATGGTGAGTCCATTCCATATACCTTCCCCATTTGTGGGATGAGGAAACTGAGCTGGTTTAAAGTTAAGAGATTTGTTTGGAATTGCATGAATCAGCAAATATCTGATATCTATCCACCATTCCGTGCTGCCTCTTGGGTAGGGTGTAGAGATGAAAGAGGCCTTGAAATCTAGCTTGAGGAGGTCTGGTTGGAATGTTTAGCCTGAGGAAGAAGTGATTTAGAAAAAAGATGATTTTTCTCTTTCTGTATTTGAAGCCATGTGGAAAAGGGATTATACTTGAACCCAAAGGGTAGAATTAGGAGCAAAGAGTAGAAGCTACAAGAAGGGAAACTCTGGCTTTATGGAAAGAAACAAGTAGAGCTATCTGGAAGGTGAATTAGAAGAGTGTGTCACTGCAGGGATGTTCATTGAACCAGAGAGATTATACCTTATTTAGGTGGAGTTGGACTATGTTGACTTCTGAAGTCCTGTCCACATCTGAGATGCTGAGGCTGATTCTGTGATGCTCTAGTGACCTTGAACAAATCACTGCATTCCTCTCTCCAATGCTGCTTTATTTTTTGGTCAACTAATGGTTATAAGGACATATGTACTGGAGCCAACTCCAACTGACTCACGACTGTGAAATTTTCAGTGTGAGCATTTACATCTCTAAAATAACTATAAATCAGAGCTTGATTTATTGTTTTGTTGATTCTCTAGATTTTAAAAAGTAGTGGGAAAAATGTTGATGGTACAGATAAAACATGCAAGTGTGTTAGGTGCATATTTTTCCCCCAGAAAGTTGATTGTTAAACATTATCAGCACACCACTGGTAAGGAACGTTCGCAAAGAATGTAAAATAAGTTTGTAAATATAATTCACATTTTAGCAGGATTTGATTGAGAATGTTAATTCTTGTTGGACTAATGAAATACTTCAAAGGGCCTAAATATGTATTAAGCAATGAAAATTCTAAATGGATTTGCCCCTCCTTCTACTCTTCTGGATGTTTTAGAACTTCACACCAGCCACACTGGTCACTAGGGCAGTCTGAGAATCCTTGCTTTCCCCACAAGGTGTTGTGGAAAGAATAGTGCATCTGGAATTAGTTATCCTATATACATCTTTGTGTGAATTAAAGCAAGTTAAATATCTATGGAGCCTTATTTTATCTATAAGATGATAAGTTTAAACCTAATGGTTTCTTAAGGCCCCTGTAAGTTCTAACTTCTGTGATTTTAGTGTATTACTCAGGGCCCACTTGTCTCAACTAAGGCCTACTACTATAACTTTTTCCCTCCCTCTTTCCTTCCTCCCTCCGTTCCTTCCTTCCTTCCTCCCTCCTTTCCTTCCTTCCTTCCTTGCTTCTACTCCTGATGAGTTTATCAGTTTATGAATTAGGTTATGATCCATTATCCTTTTGTCCGAGTTTCTGGGAAGAATTTGGTGAGTAACTAGCTCTCCTTTCCTCTCTCTCTCTCTCTCTCTCTCTCTCTTTCTCCCTCTCTCTCTCTCTCTCTCTCTCTCTTTCTTTCTCCTCCCCCCTCTGCCCCTCACCGCAGACATTCAGATGATATTTCATTAGCAAAAAGTTACAGCCTTCTTAGGGCCACCCTATTTTTCTCAATTGGCTTTTGGATTACCTGTAACTTTTAATCTGCAAAGACTGCAACGTTCCATGATTAACAGCCACATAGCAGGACTGCTTCCTTCATTTGAAATCTTTCTAAAGTACAAAGGATGTGAATGTTAATTGTTGTTGTTAGTGTTATCTTTTCCTTCTATACTATCTTACTTGTTTATCTCATTTGTTCCCAGTAGTTCAATTTTCATTTCTATATAGATGATACTCAGAGACCTATTTAGCCATCCCTAACTTTTCTCGTGATCTCCAATCTCCAATCACTAACTGCTTATAAGATATCTTTTATAGTTTGTATCAAAGCTATCTCAAACTCCATATGTCCAAAAAAGGAACTTACTCTCTTTGCCCTCAAACACTCCTTTTCTAAATTCCCCTTTTATTTTTGAAGGTATTACCGTTCTCATGGTCACACAGGCTTACAACCTTAGTGTTATCCCAGCCCCTTGTCTTGTTCCCATCCCGTTTATCTAATTTATTGCTAAGATTTTTCATCTCCATCTTCACAGCCTCTCTGCTGTACATAACCTTCTCTCCATTCACACACCCACCACCCTGAGCAGGAGCTCATCATCTCATACCAGTTCAATTGCAACAGTTTTTCGGTTGGTCTCCCTTCCTCAAGTCCCTGTCCACTTCAGTCTATTCTCCACTTAGCTAACAAAGTAATCTTTTTAAAGTGTAGGAATGGCCATGTCACCCTCCGACCAATCCAGTTAACAATAGTTCCCAATTAACTTCAGGATCAAAGATAAAAACCTCCATTTTGCTCCCCAAACTCCTCACAGCCTGACCTCTTCTTGCTTTTCTGATTTTCTTACACTTTATTTCTCTCCATGTACTTTAAATCGACATTAGCTTTCTTCCTATTTCTCTCACCCCACATTCCCTGTCCAGTCCCCTATCCTTTCATGGACTGTTCTCCCTACTTGGAATGCTTTCTCTCCCCCCACTCCCACATCTTTTCTCACTGAATCCCCTGGCTTAGTTTAAGGCTTGTTTTAAATCCCATCTTCTGCAAGAGTCCTTTCTCCCATTACCCTTGCTAGTGCTTTCCAGCTGAGATTTCCTCCCAGTTATACTGTATGTAACACACACACACACACATATACATACATATACCTACATACGTATACACACACACATATGTATAATTGTTTGCACATTGTGCCCCAATTAGAATATAAGCTTCTTGGGGCCAGGGACTGTGCTTTGTCTTTCTTTGTATCCCTAGTGGACTTTCTTCCCAAAAGGCCAGGACCAACCACACCTTATACCTCCTACTGATTCCAGAAAATGTACATAAATTAACTTTGCACCAACAAGTCAGCTATGAGTAGACCCCCGGCAAAAATGATTGCTATTTCCCCAATAAGAAGTGATTTAGAGAAGATGAGCAATAAAATCCAGAATAACTTTACTTTTTTGTCTTTATTTCCTGTTACATGGAAGCAGGGTATTCATAAGCTTATAGATTAAGAGCTGAAAAAGATCTTTTAAGTCATAAAGTTCAACTCACCCTTATGAGGAAACACTGCCAGATATGTTGAGTGACTTTTCCAATGTTACACAGCTAGTAAATATTTAAGAGGATCCAAGCTCATTCTTCCTGTCACCAGTCCACTATCCAAATTGAGGTTAGTAACCCAAATTAAATCCACTAAATTTTCTAGGAACCTAAAAAGGTTTTATGTCATGGTGAAAAGGAAAGATTACTTCTCCTTTTAACTGTTCTACTAAGATATAATTTTAACATGTAATGTAAGTTTAAATATAATCCAGGTAATATACACAGTAATTTCTTTTCTACATAACCCAACCTATCGCCTCAGGGAAATATCTTAGAGACTAATTATCAGGAAATCATTAAAGCTTTTCTTCCTCTAACAATAAGATCAAAATTCTCCAAATAGTTGAGAGGGAATGAGAAACTGTGTCAGCAGTGGTATAAAAATACCAAATACATTATCATGAGTTGCCCACAGTTAATTGTAGAATGCCTACAGCTCACCGGAGCATTGCACGATTCATTTGTGGTTGCTAGGAGAGAGAGAGAGAGAGAGAGAGAGAGAGAGAGAGAAGGGGGGGGAAGGAGGGGCAGGGGCAGGAGGACATGGCGTAATTTTAAAAATGTGATAATTTATTTTTTTTAAAAAGGCGTTATTTAAAAAGTCGGAAAAGTCACTTAGGCCAGAAATGTAAATAGATCTAATTACCTTTCAGTCAACCATTATATTAACAAAACACCATCTTAATAAGGTTGTGGTCATTTTCCAAATCACTTACTATAGCACTGTTAGAAGGAACAATACATTTCCCATCATGCAGTGTAGTGGAAAGTGCACTGGCCTTATCCTTATTTGAACAGGGGTTCAGACATGAGTTCTGACATTTATTAGCTGTGTGAGTTTGGGTAAGTTACTATATTTTTCTGAGTTTAAGGTTCCTTGTTAGTTAAATGGGGATCCTTTGGCTTTGAGTGGTTGTGAGGTGGTTTATATCTTAAACATACTATGTAAATGTCTATTATTATAACTCTTGATCATGTTGGAATGTAACCTATGAGTAATCTTTCAATCAAATTAGCTCTCAATATTTCTGAATGGTGTGTATAGAGTATTTCACCACTTAACTCTCCCTGTAATTTTCTGGACCCATTCACAGAATCTAGCCATCTATCTATCTTTCTATCTTTCTATCTATCTATCTATCTATCTATCTATCTATCTATCTATCTATCTATCTATCTATTTCTGTTTAGCAGTCTTTATTACCTAGTCTTTATTGATCAATAGCTTTTGGCTCTATCTCTGTTGATTAGTATCTTCTAGTTCTATTTATCTACACTAATCAATATCTATCCATCTATCTATCTAACTATATCTTGTATATAAATCCTGCTAAATTGTTTCTGACCCATACTGGCATTGTGATGACACTGGGTGGATTATTAAACTTCTCAGTACCCATAGGAAACTCTCTAAGATTAGAAGTTTCAGGGGCAGCTAGGTGGTGCAGTGAACAGCAGACCTGACTGGAGTCAAGAGGACCTGAGTTTGGAGCTGGCCTCAGACACTTAACATTTACTAGCTGTGTGACCTTGGGCAAGTCACTTAACCCCAACTGCCCTGCATTCCACCCTCCAAAAAAAAAAGACCAAAAAAATAGATTACAAGTTCAGAGCAAGTTTGTTGATCTTCACTGGCAGAGGGAGTTTCCTTATTGGGATTTCTTTCCACTAACCAAATCACAGGTCCCATCATGCTCCTCATCTTTGCTTTTATGCCATATTTTTGTTTACAACTTTAATTAATTAATCAATCAATCAATTAATTAATTCCTGCTGCTGAATCCTTGGTCAGGAAAACAAATCTATAATTATGTCACTCTCTCAATGGAAAGCAATGCCCTGCAATAACATAGGGCACTGTTTCTATAAATAACTGTTTACAGTGGAAAGTGGTGGCCTGTTTGTATGTGCAGGGTACAATCCATAATTGACCCCAGGGATTCCCAACATTTTTTTTGTGAAAAAGTCTTACTTTGTATGTCTCCCCTGAAGATTTATGAACGCAGACTGGGTCTGTCTTAAAGATGAAATCCTGGAGAAGGATGAAGAAAGAGGATTTAGTGTCTAATGTTCTTGCATTCACTCCTCTACTCACCGAGAATCTGGGCAAAACTAAGGAAATACAGTCGGAAAATATTCGGGTTTTACCAGTAGATCTAAATCTATTATTTAGAGACTGCTAATTTAGTACACACACATATACACATATACATGAATACATACACATAAATATACACATATATACACACAGATTTAAAAACAACAAAAACCAAACCAAACGAAATTTACACTTAGGCAGCATGCTATGGAATATTAGATTTGTAGTCGGAGGCATTGCATTCAAATCCTGAGTTTGACAATTACCAGCTTGTTTTCTTAGCTCTAAAATGGGAACAATAATATATATACATATATATATATATATGTACATATATATATTCCCTACTCAGCAGCACTATTGTGAGACTCCAATAAGATAATATGTGTGACATTCTTTGCACACTAAATATCTTGCAAATGCCGGTTGCTTTCCTATATTTATGGAAGCAAGGAGACAAACAAGATGACAGACAATTCCTTTCCAAAATACTATGATCTCTGCATTTGTATTTCTTTGGTAGTCAAATATGTTCCTGTTGATATTGCTTATCTCATATTTCCCACCACCATCAGTAGGATTTATGTTTGAATAGTGGCTCATATCTAAACAGGGGCGTTATCACCCATGACATGCACTATTATTCTAATAGCATGTCAAGTGACATATGACTTTCTCATATAGTTGAGTGAAATAACGTTTTTTAAAATAAGAATGGCAACAACTTCCTCTCAATCCCAAGGCAATTTTCCCCTAGGGAAGATGTTACAGATAAGCTTCCCACAGGCATTTTAAGTACCAATAAAGTAATTCTTGTAAAGTGTAATACAATTCTTACTTGAGAAATGTCTGATAATTTAAAACACTCTTTAAAAATGAATGCCCCTTTATCTGTTAGCAAGTTTATTTTCTCCAATTGACCTTCAATCAATACGTAAAGAAAAGCTAGCCGTAGTTATTAACAAAACACCTTTTTATTTAATTTTGTATTTTTAAAAATATTCATATTTTACTTTCTTGACTAATGTGATGTAAATGGTTGATGGAAAGTTAGTATCACATTTTTAGTAAAACAAGGAAAAGAAAAGAAAGAAAATAAACATCAGCAGTGTTGTAGGCATATTTATGAACGATAGCTTAATTAATATGCTGTCTAAAAGATGTGTAAATTACTGTATTGTTCTAGGGTTTGTGTACTGACTTTGCCAATCCCTCTGGGGTAAAGCAGGGTAAGATGTCATTTCAGGTTTATATCCCAGAAGACTAATTTTCAAACAAATATATGCATGATGTAATTGTTTAAAAGATTAGAAAGACTGAAGTCTTTCATCACCAGAATTTCAACAAGGTTTATTTCGGGCATTTGACCTTTTCTCCTTGACCCCCCAGAGTTTTTATTAAGTCTATTGCTTTCACAGAAGGTTTACTGACTACAGCAACATTTGAGCGTTGCCAGGTTTTCCTGAAACCAAATGGAACAGCACCAGTACCCATCAACAGTTTCTCTCTTTCTGCTAATTAGATGAG
The DNA here is from genome assembly GCA_028646515.1 of Pseudochirops corinnae. Classification (NCBI taxonomy): domain Eukaryota; kingdom Metazoa; phylum Chordata; class Mammalia; order Diprotodontia; family Pseudocheiridae; genus Pseudochirops; species Pseudochirops corinnae. Next base: position 82,099,190 of record CM053591.1, read on the forward strand.
TCTCTAACGCGATGTGTCTCTAGTAGATGAGACATATGTGTTAACTTTAATGAATATTTTTAATAATTAGAACAAGAATTTTTCAGGCCTCTGGAGGCTTTAGTAAGTTGTATTCTTTTGCAAGAACTTAATTCTCTGTATCAAGTCTTGGAAGATATAATACACTTCCTCCCAGTCACAAAGGAGCACATGCTTAGGGGCACATTTTTAGAATTCAAGGAGCCTTGGTAGTAATCTAATCTAATCTATAAGGTAAATAAAATTTAAAAATGGCAGAGGTGGGATTTCTCCCCTGGCCCTTCGTTTTTTTTCCCCTATATTTTCAAATTTCCTTTCCCACCAGACTTACTCCCATCTTGATAGAAAAAGGATTTCCCTAAAATAGAGGCCTTCCACAGTTGTGGTCAGTACAGTTTGCTATCACCCTTTGGGATGTTAAGAAGGCAGCTGTAGGAAAGGCATGAGAACAAAGAGCTGTGGAGTAATCATGAGCCTACCCTGTTGTACTCAGCAGTGGGTACTCACTATCTCTATGTACCTAGGAGTAGATTTGTACTTGCTTTGTACAGTAAGTAGTAGTGAGCTTAGCAATGGTCATGCTAAGAGAGAGACTTTCTCACTAATGTCCTTCTAAGTATCTAAGGCAAGAGCAGTTGGAAATAGCAATCCTTTTTAAGACATGTATCTTTCATTTAATACATGTATCCTAGACCTCTTTGAGAGCTGTGAAGTCCTCAGAATAATGTTTGTAAAATGTTTTTAGCATGTAGAATTATTATTTTTAAAATTTATTTTATTTTTAACTTATGGAATAAAGAAAAGCATTTCCATAACAGTTCAATAAAAATGATTATTGTACACAAAACTGCAAATCTACTATGCACAACTTGCTATTCCTTTCAAATATACAATAAAATTATCGCGTATATTTTTTTTCCTTTTTTCCTCCTTCTCGCCCCAGATGGCTACTGTAAGACACCAATAGGTGTATATAATTATGTACACACACATATATACACATGTGCCCATGCACACATATATAGATATATCTATACACACACACACACACACACACACACACACACACACACATATATACACTTTTATTTATCAATTCTCTCTCTGGAGGCAGATAGTGGGTTTTAAAAAAATGTCCTTTATAGTTAATTTGAGTATTTATAATAGACACTTATTCACTCAAAGTCAAATACATAGGGTTATAAAGGAAAACAATTACACTGAAATACATTTAACAGTCAGGAGGACCTGAGTTCAAATGTGGCCTTTACTAGCTATGTGACCCTGGCCAAATCACTTAACCTGTATTTCCTCAAAAAGGAAAGAAGGAATGAATGAAGGAAAGAGAGAAAGGAAGAAAGAATGAAGGAAATGGAAGAAGGTAGGAAGGAAGGAATACATTTATCAAAATTATTTTTTCAAAACACATGAAGTTCACAGATTGATTTAAAGTAAGTAAAACCCTTGATAAAAAGTAAGAAATCAGCACATGAAAATAAAAGGCACAGTAGAGAAAAGATTGGTTTTGTATGGTTGGAGATTGGGTTAAAGTCCTGATTTACCGATAAGAGTTTTGTGACCATCGGCAGATCACCTAAATCCTTACTTAGAAATCAATTGTTAATCTGAATTGAAACTGATGAAATTGTAAGTCAAGACCAAAAATAAAAATTTCAGAATTTGCTGTCTCCTCATAAATCATGTCACATACATACGGGGTCGACAAAACAACTCTTAATTTCAAGATATTTTTTCGTTCTCAGTCAAACTTTAAGACAAAACTGAAATATTTTGCTTGTGTGTAAATTATTTATAGCTGTTTTTCTTCCTTGCCTTCTCCTGTGATCACTGAATAGAAATCTATATAAACAGGAAATGTTTCCCTTTAATTCCTGCTAACACCTTTGTTATTTATGCTAACCATCATAAGTCTCTCTTCATGACACACCATCTGTTGCTGGAAGAATGACTTAGTTGGCAGAAGTGTGTAATGTATTAGGAACTAACCGAAGGAAGAGATCAATCACAGATGAGAAAAATAAGCTTGTTACAGATGCTGGGTGTGCTTGTGATCATATTATGTATGTAATGTATATATGTGTGTATGTGTAGGTAGATATAGATATATAATCTTGTACACCTCTAATAGCAATGTTAAGCCCCCTTTAACTTACTTCCAATGGCAAAGGCAATCGAGAGGAGGGTTCACTGTTCAACTTTTGTACCTGACTTTGAACTTGGTGTCTTCTGGTTGCTTTATAGAGTCTCTGATAGTTACACTATTCTAGATGAAGTACTTCCTGCTCTGAGTTATGGAAATTCAGGCTTGTCTTTATCAAGGAAAAGTCTTAAAAGGGTGAGTTTGTAACTTCCATTTTAATTCAGATTTAAAATTTATGCTTAGGGAACAATTAAATGTTTAGTACGGTGCTCAGCATATAGTAGGAACTATAGAAATGCTAGCAATGGAGAGGGAGGGATAGAATTTGTAAGTCAAAACTTTAGAAAAATGTTAAAAATTGTTTAAACATGTAATTGAGGGAAAATAAGATACTAAAAACAATAATTTACAGATGAAAAAAATTATATATGTGCATATGTATATATATGTACACATGTAATTTGATATATAGTCTGTAATATGATATTATATGATATACAATATATTATATCATATGTAATATATTACATATAATATATTACATATTATATATAGCATATAATATGATTTTGTGTGTGTGTGTGTGTGTGTGTGTGTGTGTGTGTGTGTGTGTGTAATGACTATGGTGCTCTGAATTCAGAAACAGAATCTGAGTTAGAATTATGACTCTAATGCTTAATACATACAGGACCTTGGATAAACCACTTGATCTAATGATGCTTATAATGTAAGTTCCTTGAGAACAGGGACTAGGTTTTGTTGTTAACATAGCACTTAGTAAATATTTGTTTTTGTTGAAAAAAAAAAAAGATCCTATTGATGGTTGCATTATCTGTCTTTTTCCCCCCTCCCTAAAATGGAAGAAAATTGCTATGAAAGTGGTTGGTAGTCAATGGAGGCTCCTATTTATTTATCAGTATACTATTCACATTTGGTCATGTCACAGTCCTCCTAAAAAATGAATCCCTTCTCATTTTCAAAATAAACAGATACTATGATAGATCGTTGGCTTTTATTCCCAGAAATGTATTTTTAGAGAGATTGTAGTTGCTTTTAGGATAGCAGTGGCTTTGACTGTTGAACTTTTTTTGGGATCTTTGTCTTCAATAGCTTTCTATAACTAGGATTTAATCAGAATGAGAACTTCCAAAATTACTTGGGGGTAGAGGAGAGTAATTTTTAAAGTAATTTCTATGCAACTCTATGATTTACACCTCTAAGTGAAAAGCAAATTACAAGGTCTTGGGGGGAAAATAAAGTAGCGTGTACCTTCAATATTGCCATTTTACAGACCAGTTACATTTTGCTGTCATAATTGTCAAATGTTGTTTGATATTTACAAATCCCATTAAGATTGCAAAAGCATCTACACTACCATAAGATTAAGTTATTTTCCATATTTAGACATTACTACAGGTTAAATGATTTCATTCAAGAGTGAAAAAGAATAACATTATTAAAATATTGTTTTGGCTACTGCTTTTGAGTACTGTATTAGAATGAATTACTTTGTTAATTATCTTCTCTATCTTCCATTGTCTTTTTTGCTGAAGAGAAAATAAATGGTCTTAGAGTTGTCATAAATAACCCATATTTCCAATAAGGCAGAAAAAGGAAGTAAATATACAATATTTTATTTATTTGAAGATTTATTAAATCAGAGAAAATATGATAGATACAACTTAAAGATTTTTTAAAGGGTAAGGACAAATTGTATTTACTGTCAAAAGTCAGTATATAATATAGACTTCATACACACATTCTTTAGGTTACAGCTGAAATACTTTTCAAGAATGCTGTGTTCTCTTTCCTGACTTTTTTCTTCATTAATTATAAGTGTCCCTTTACAGCAGAGGAATGTAATGATAAATAGCAACCTATGAGGTAGGTACAGTTAACAAACTACTCCTTCAAATGGTGTCTCTCTTGGTTTCTACTATACTACACTGTCTTATTGATTTTCTGACATAGAGGACCCTAACTTTTCTTTCTTTCCTAGTCCACTCCCTCTTTGTTTCATAGGGATATGTCTACAAACTCCAAGGTTTTTTGCCTTTCTCATTCCAATCATCCCACAAATAATTAGTGAGTGACTACTATTTGCAGGATATGGTACTAGATGCTGAAAGGTATTCATTGCTGAATAACATGCCTATAGATGCTTATAATAAAATTTGTGGGGAAAAAGATTAGCATTCAAATGAGTATAGAACAATAATGAATTTCCTTGGTTATCCCATCTAATCTTGTGATTAGCAATCACTTCTTTTGTGTTTATCCTTTGTTTTTGAAGAGGACCATGGCATAGTAGATAGAGCACAGGGCTTGGAATTAGGAAGACTCACCTTTCAGAGTTCAAATCTGGGCTCAGACACTTACTAGCCATGCGACCCTGAGCAAGTCACTTAACCCTGCCTCAGTTACTTGTCTGTAATATGATCTAGAGAAGAAAATAGCGAACCACTCCTGTACCTTTGCCAAGAAAAGCACAAGGTTTTAAAGAATTGGACATAACTGAAATGATTGAATGGCAACACCTGTGGCAATGATGTCTCTACTCAGTCTTACTTTCTGATCTTTCCCCTGCATATTCAAGTATGTGATGTATTTCCAATTGCCATTGGAATATTCTGTTAAAACTCCAAACTTATTTTTTTTTTGCCTTTGGATAATTTTTTTCCCCTTCAAGCTTTGTTGTTTATGTCAGTAATAACAATAATTTTTTCAGTTGCTTATGATCAAAATACTGCATTCTTGACTCAGAACTAAAGAATCTCATAGTTGGAAGGACTTGCAGATGTAATTTAGTCTAGCTTGTATTTGAACAGAAATCATTTCTAAAAAATCCCCCCAAAATGATCATCTAGATATTTCCTGAGGTCTTTCAGTGAAAGGAAAATCACCAACTCTCACAGAAGCCCATTTCATTCTTGGACAGTAAATAGGTCAATAGATAAAACATTTATTAAGTACCAGGAACTGTGTTAAACATTGAGGTTATAAATACAAATGAACAAGACAGTCTATGCACTCGAATAGCTTACCATCTATTGTGAGAAGACAATATATAAAAGGGGATCTCAAAACAGGTGTGTGTTGGGGGTGGTGGTGGTGGTAGATAAGGCAACATCTCACATGTCAGAGTCAGAGCCCTGGGTGGTTCCTGGGATGGAGTCTCAGTTTCTAATAGAAAAAGTGTAATGATGAAAGGTAGAATAGAAATGGGTGTACTTTGGAGCTGGTCACTAGGAAGTTTGATTATCAGGAAATTTTTCCTTACGTTAAACCTAAATTTGCCTATCTGAAATTTCCATCAATTGTTCTTAGTTCTACTTTCTGGGACCAAGAGGAACATATTTAATCCCTCAGCCATATGACAGCTCTTCCATTCTGAGGATTTAACCTAATTCTCTGTCCACAGCCTTCATCCTTTCCTCTTTATACTTTTTCACTTTTTAACCTCATCAACTGTTGTAGATTCAATTATCATTTTTATTTAGGTGGCTCCCAAATCTATATATCCAGTCCTAGTCTATACAATGCTATAGATATAGTCTGGCTGAGAGGCATGATATTAGTAGGACCATCTCACTCATTATGGATGATATTCCTTTCCTTATGCAGCTTAAAATTAAGTTAGCTTTTTGGGATGCCTAATTATACTGTTGATTAATATTGAGCTTTCAATTAATTAAAACCTATGCCTTTTTTTATAAGAATTGTTGTTTAGTTGTTTTGTTCCCACTATCCCAAAACTATACTTATACATCAAATTTTTTTCAACACACGTATAGGACTTTAGATTTATCATAAGATTAAGATTTATACCTGGAAGTGACCTCAGAGGCCATCTTGTCCTGTTCCTTCATTATATAGATAAGGAGATTTAGTAATTTAGCCACAGTCACAAAGGTAGTAAGTGCCAAAGTAGAATCTGAACTCATGTCTTCAGACTTGACCCAGTGTTCTTTCCACTGTATTATTAGAATTAGATTATTATATATGCTCCATCATTGAAATTTATTGAGTTCTTTTTGGATAGTGGCCATATGACTCAATATGATATCTATCTTTTCCAGCTTTATGTCTTCTGGAGATTTGAGAAGCATACTATTTGTATCAGTCATTGATAAAAATTTTGAGTGGAGATTAATCCTTAATTTTGGATTGAAGAAAACTGGCTCCCCTATATCCCACCAAAAATAAAAAAAAAATAGAAATACCAAAGAGATGAGAAATTTCATAAAAATTTTTTATAATATTAAAAAAAAAGGAAAGCTGAATGATGATATAAATTTAAATATTGTAGGACGGCTGAATCAACTAAAGATGGAATGGTGTTAGAGACTGTGCAAGATTGCTTGAAAGATACCCTGAGGTTATTAAAAGGCACATTGAAAGAAATTAAGTAAGACCTGGCAATACTCAGAAACTCATAAAGCCAAATAAAAGTAGAGCTTGACTAAAGTAAGAAATGATGTAGAGATTAAGTGAGAATTGTGAGATTTAAAAAAACGTGAGTTCATGACAAAAGGAGAAAATATGATAGAAAAACCTAAAATATAAATAAAAACAACAAAGAGAAGACTTATGATGAAAAATGGAAGTAAATACTATGTTGGGCAGTTGGAAATATAGACTTAAAAATCCACCCAATTGTTCAAACTATTTGACAATGTATAAACTCAAATGACAGACCAATAGGATTGATTGTGACATAGCATCCTCTGGATGACTGATGTCCTAGAGACCTTAGAGATGTGAAACAATCTGGAGACTATATTTCAGGAAATAATCAAAGGAAATTTCTCAGAATTGGTGGAAACAACTGGTGAAATACAAATAAATTCATGCAATGCCAACAAAGAAAAATCCAAGATTTAAGATGCCTTGATGCCTAGTTAAACTCAAACACTGAAACAATGAAGAAAAAACTATAAACTGTTAACAGTGAAGAAATCACATGGAATACCAATTAGCAAATTAAAAGACTTTTCAAGGAGGAAATGGAAAAATTGTCAAAATAATAAATAAATGCAGATTGACTTGAAATTAGAAGATTTTTCGCTAAGTTATCTTATTTGTCTTAACCCTATAAAGTAGATGCTATCATTATCACCACTTTACAGCTGAGGAAACCAAGTCTGAGAGATGTTAAATAACTTGTCAAGAATCACACAACTAGCAAGAGACTGAGCCAGGATTGGAAGTCAGCTTTTGCTGTATCCAACTAAGGGGTCTGCTGAAGCTAACTCAGACTAGCTCAAGCAAACCAATTGTTATATTTTTCATTTATATCTGGGAAATTGACAAGTTATAAGTCAAATATTTATTGCTTTCTTGATTGTCTAGACTTATGAAAGTGCTATTTTTGTTGATGGTTCTTAAATTTATAAAACTTAAAAAAAAAATAAACACAAGATTAAGACTAGAACCACAGGGCACTTCAATAAACATCTATCTTCAAGTTCACACAAACTATTTAATTTAACAAATTCCTAGTCTGTCTGACCCATATGTCCCCATTTTATTTTTCAAAAATACTATGAGGTATTTTGTGAAATCTTTTGCTGAAATCTATGGCATAATGAATAGAGAGAAAACTTGATCTGAAATGAGGAAGAACTGGGTTTGAATCCTATCTCAGACACAAGCTTCTGGAAGAATCAATTAATTTCTAAGTTTCATTTTCCTTCCCTCAAAAGGATGATCATTGTAGCACCTGCCTCACAGGGCCCTATGCAGATGGGAGCTTCCTTTCTTACTTACCCTGATTTACCAGTTTAGTAAAAAAAAGAAGATTCAGTCCAAAAGGAAATTCAGTTAGACGTAAACTGACATACTGACTTTTTTTTACATATTGACTTTTAGTGATCAGACACTTTCTTTTTCTGAATTCTAAAACATCCCTTCAAAAATCCTTTCTAGAATTTGGTAAGGAATTGACTCAAGTTCTTGAGCCTATGGTTTGAATGAAATACTACATTCCTCCTCCTTTTATACAAAAATGGAAAATCATTTATCAATCTTCTATATTATGCTATCTTTCCATGATTTTTCAAAAATCATTTGTCAATGGGCCTTCAACCCTCTATACTGGATGTTTCAGTTCCTTGAAGCAGAGTTTGTCTGAGACTGGAGACTTAAACTCATCCACTCAAAGAAGAACAGTTAGTTTGGATTTGATTCTGACAAATATGGAATAACTGGTTAGTGTGATGGGAACCTTGGAAAAAGAGTGAAAGAAGGACCTGTGGGACAAACATGTACCTTTAGGAAACATATATTTCAAAACATTCAGAAAACAGACTGGTTTGATCTTATGAGAAAAGACTCTAGAATAGAATGTATTACAAGAGAGAGGAGATTCTCCAAAAAAGTAATTATGAATATACAATTGCAAAAAATCTTAATGAAGATTTGACATCCTACTTGCCCTCCTCTGAATGGTCTCGCTAGAAGTATTCAAGCAAAGAAAACTGGATGGACACTCATTAGGCATAGATGGGGGGGGGGGGGGGTTCTTTCGATTACAGGTTAGGCTAGATAAATGAATTTTTCTAACTCTGAAATAATGTGTTTCTGTGATTCTGATGGGCCTAATAGGTATTTTCTAGCAAATATTCTCTTGTAATGGGTAGACTCTGTTACTTCCTAATGGTTTTCCCCTTGCTGAAGGTCTTCAAGCAATATCTAGTTGACTGTCACATTGATCTTGCTCAAACACATACTAACTTAAATACTTGGATCCACTTGCCCCATAGTTCTATTATCTTTACATGTAGGAGAAAAATTCTAGCAGTATAATGATATGATGTTGAGACAATGCTGAGATTGTATAGCATCATGGATCATATATTTGGAGCTGGAAGGATCTTTGGACTTCATTTAGTACAGTAATTCATTTTATAGCTGAAGCACTCCAGTCAGGAAGCGGAATTGATTAGCCTCAGGTCAAACAGGCAGTAAGTGGCAATCAGAATTCTAACCTAGTTCCTCCTATTCTCCATCTTTATATCGTAAGACCACAGAGTTACAGCTAAAATGGACCTTAGGGACCCTCTAGTTTAACATCCTCATATTAGAAATGAGTAAAGTAAGAGGTTAATTGAAGTATCCAAGGTCACATAGACAGTAAATGACAAAGCTGATATTTAAGGAAGATTTAGACCGTGAGGGGAACTCAGAAATCATCCATTTCAACACCATCACTTTTCTCTTGAGGAAATTGAGGTTCAGAAAGGATCAGCCACACCCTCAGTCACACCTTTGGAAGGTAGTCAAACCCCAAGCCTCTGTCTAAATCTGGTGTTCTTAGCACTATATGACACATAGGCTGGGCATAAAGGATAGATTCAGTTTTAGGCATGCCTACGGCACCACAAATCTCTCATACCTCATGGCTATCTGTTATCTACAAAATGCTTTGACATCCTAAGATTAAGCTTTTTAAAATAGCCAAACAAGGAGAAAAAAACCCAGCACATTAAATTTTAATGCTTTGAAGGTAAACTTGTGTAAGTAACAATTCTGAGAAATGTCCTAAACTGGTAAGATAATATTTGTAAAGTGCTTCTTCAGATTTGGTTAAGTTGGGGGGAGAAAAAAAAGGAAAAAAAGAAATTAACATGATAATTTTGTTGTATATTTGAAAGGAATAACAACTTGTGTATAGTAGATTTGCCGTTTCACGTGCAATCATCTTTTTTACTGTACTACATTTTGGAATTGCAAGTTTTATTCCATAAATTTAAAATAAAATAAATATAAAAATTAATTAGCCTTTTATCTTTTTTTTCAATAATACATTGATGTTGGAATTTGGTGGTAATACAGTCCTTTGATTCTCACATCATAGGTTTCTCTGTAAAAATTAATCCAGTAACATAATTCTGTGGTGAGATAGGTAGGTATTGGTTGGGATTTTTGAAAGTAGTCAGTTCAATATGTGGTCCAAATTACTTTCCTAAGGTCATAACACATAGTGGTGGGGGAGAGGAATGGACAAAGAATGCTAATCTAATGCTGTTCCCCTCCTTTCTTTGTAGGAAGTTGAAATTTCTATTAACTTTGGGTTAACCTGAAGTATTCTGTTCATTATGAAGACAGGGCTGCTAAGTTAAGTTTGTATTTGGACCTGGCAAAATGGACCTGAAGTCAGGAAGACACAAGTTAAGTTCCTCCATTCTTCTCTCTGATGGTGATGTTGGTTACTTATATCTCAGAGCAGAATTTAGCACATGGCATTTATAGAATTTGTGACTGGAGATTCATTTCCCTTTCCTCTCTCTCCTCCCTGAGTCATGTATTTTGATTTAATTTTTTTTTTTTAATGAGAGAGAATGTACACTGAGGAAGAATAAGAAAGATTGAGGGAATATATGATTGTTAATGCACACAATAACAGGATATAATGAGGAGAAAGAAGAATGGAACTTTGATTGTTAATAGATGCCTAAAGACTCTGAAATTGTTGTTAAATGTAGTTTGGTATTATACGGTAGAAGCTTGAATTTTCATTTAAAAGAGGTGTGTGTGTGTGTGTGTGTGTGTGTGTATGTATGTATGTGTGTGTGCGTGTGTGTATGTATGTGTGTGTACACACCTACAGTCATGTGTGCACCAGTACATAGCATTCACATAAATGTATATATGTGCATACATGTACACATACATATGTTACACCAGCCTATCCCATAATTTCAGTTACTTTTTGAAGAGGATGAAATACTGAATAGCTCAAAGCTATCCTGGCACTTGACCACATCAATCAATTTATAAATATAAGTTCACTCAACTCTAATTTGGTTAATTTTGTAGAGTTGTATAGTTTTATAGGAGAGAGGGACTTTAGAGAGTATATAGTCTAACCTTATTTATAGATGACGAAACTAAATCCCAAGGAATTCTCTGAAACCTGTTGCTCTCTCCACTGGATCACATTTGTTTAGTATTAGACTTTAAGTTCCATGAAGGTATGGGCCATACCCTACATAAACTTTGTATCTTGTACTACCCTGTTCTTAGGCCTACAATAGTGCTCCACATGCCACCAACATGAAGGAAAAAAAAAAAGACAAAACATCAAATTGAATTATTTTCTGATTTCTAGTATTGAGGCAACATAGGGCAGTTAAAGTAATTAAGCAAAAGTTAAATTTGAAGAGTATAATTACTATTTTAACTAACAAATGCAGATTTATGTATAATGCCAACAAGTACTTTTTTTTTTCTTTCAAAAAAGCAGTAGTGGAGCACATTTGAGAAATCTGCATCTCTTTAACTATGAATGGGGAATTTGCCAATTGCCACTAAGAACCAATCTTCCACTTAAGATGGAGAAAACACTTTGGTTGAGCTAAAAACTGGCATTGCAGGAGAATGAGTAAAGACAAGCCTGGTAAAACATCAAATACATATCTGACTTCTATTCAATTTTTAGTAATGGATCATAGATTTAAAGTTGGTTTAGATTTAAATAGATTTAAATCTTTAAGGTATTTTTGTCCAGTGGTGTCAAATTCAAATGGAAATGGGGACCACTGAACTGTTCATAAAGATCCTTGTGGCCAGCATATTGACAAAGAAAACTCTTCATGTTTAAATATATGTATATATATTATGTATGCATATATGTGATTTATGCATATATATTTAGTAATACATTATCAGGTTAAAATCTGATAGGAACTACACCTTAATCAAATCTGAATGGCACTCAGGAGTGTTCTGGCCTGCATGTTTGATACCTCTTATCTAAACTTATTCTTTATGTTAAAGATGGGGAGCCTGGGGATTAGAGAGATTAAATGATTTGCCTATGGTCATACAGGTGGTGACAGTGCTGGAATTGGAACCCAGATCTTTTGTCTCCAACCCTAGCATTCTTTCTATGGTACTGTGCTGTCTCTCACTTTGGCAAAGTATTTGGAGAGAAATAACATGATTTATAAATAAACTTGACAAAATTGTGTGATTGAATATAGCCCATAGATTTACTAAGTAATTGGCATAGGGACTCCAATAATCATGTCATTGCTTTAGGGAACTTGCAGGTAAGGCAACTCCTATTAGTTCAATCAATCTCTTCTCTGAAACTTAGTTGTTTAGACCCTCATTGAGAGGTTAAGTGATTTTCCAAGATTCATATAGCCAGTATTTTTCAAGGAAGTTTTGAATCAACCCAAATCTTCCTGTCTTCCATGCTAGTTCTCTACTACACCATACTACCTTTTTGTGATATAATAGCTTATATTTTGAAAAGAAAAAGAGTTATCTAGAGATAATATTCTTTCTTTCAAGATTGCTCAAGAATTAGAATTAGATAATCCTAGACCTGGAAGAGACGAATTACAGCATTTGATCAAAACTCTAGGTCTTTTCTCTCTATTTCCTTTGGTTATGCAATTTATTTTTAAAATGCAAATATGAGATTATATATCCATTCCTATTATAATTTATTTTTATCAAATTGGGTCCATCATTCCCCCTTTTGAGAATTTTGGATTCCTATTCTGTCATTCAATGCGTTGGAATCTTCCCTGCTTTATTTCATCTGAACATTTAATACATATAATAAGTGATTCATTGTTTTATGAATAACTTCTTTTCACCAAGGCCAACTTCTCTACATGGACTCTTTATCTCATTTCTCTCCTCTCAACTGCTGTTGCCATCTCATCCCATCATCTCCTCTTTTTCCATTACTTTCAATTTCTTTCTTACTACTGATTTTGGCCCATTGGATATTTTGGGCTATATTTCTCAGAAATTCCTAGAACTCAATATGTCCAAAAGAGAAAAAGCTATCTTTACCCCAATCCACTTCATTTCCAAGCTTATCCATTATTGTTAAAGGTACTACCATCATTCCAGTCACCCAGATTCAAAACTCAGATTTGTAAGTTTGATATGATCCTCAAATTTTCATTCTCACTCACCTCACATATTTATTCAGTTGTCAGATGTTGTTTCTACCTCTTGTGTCCTTCATTATGCTCATATAGCTATCACTCTATTTCAGGCCTTCATCCCCTATTGCCTGGCCTACTGAAATAGCTTGTTAATTGGTCTCCTTGCCTCATGTCTTACACTATTCAAATTTGTTCTCCACTAAGCTGCTGAAGTGATTTTGGCAGGTCTGACCATGTTACATCTCTCTGCTCCATCCTCTGGCCCACCTCCTCCAACTCTAGGGCTACTTATTACCCATAAGATCAAATATTAATTCCCCTGTTAGCCATTTAGAGCCCTTCCCATTCTGGTACCATACGGCCCAATCACATTGGCTTTATTATTGTTCCTTATGTGTGACACTCCATTTCTCATATCTGTACCTTCATATGTTTTGTCCCTCATTCCTGGAATGCCCTTTGTTCTTAATTTTTCCTCTTGGAATCTTTGGTTTTTTTTTTAAGTCTCAGCTCAAGTGATTCTATCTACAGGAAGGATGTCCTGATTCCTCTTTCCCCTTCTCAGATGTAAGTGTCTTATCCCCCAAATTATCTTGTATCTCCTTCTTATATTCTTATATATGTACATGTTGCTCATACAACTAGATTGTAAACTCATAAATGGGCATGGACTGTATTCCCTTTTGTCTTTTTATAGACAGAACCTACCATGGAGTCCAGTGTTTGGCCGGTGATTAATAAATGATTGTTGACTGACTGATTTTGGCTTATAAATTATGACTGAACATTAGCAGCTTCTTTGTACATTATAATCTTAGAGAATTTTTTGAATCACTGCAAAGTTAAGTGGCTTGCTCACGGTCAAATAACCAATATATATCAGAGGGGGGAACTAAATCCAGTTCTTTCTGGCTCCCAGAAAATCTCTTTACCTAATATAGCAGGGGTGAGGAACCTATGGCTTTGAGGATACATGTGGCCTCCTAGGTCCTTGGGTGTGGCCTTTTGACTAAGTCCAAGTTTTACTGAATAAATCCTTTTATTAAGAGGATTTGTTCCATGATTTGGATTCAGTCAAAGGGCTGCACTTGAAGACTTAGAGGGCCACATGTGGCCTTGAGGCCACAGATTCCCTATCCCTCTCCTATATTATGCTGCTTGTAACATTTTAAGGGGGTGGGAGAAGATTTGGTTTCCCCTTCTCCATAATTGGTGTAATCACCAAAACCAAAGAGTTTATAACATAGGTAATGAGTTGTTGATGTGTTAACAAAGTTTTAACACCTGGTGATCTCCTTTTGAAGTGTGAACACCTCTCTGATTGAATTGAAGGGGCAATGTGATTGGCTGAGTTGAAAATGGACCATGACCTAGTGAACTTTAAATAGCTAAGCTCTGGAGAGTGTTTTGCAATTTGGGTGAAAGCAGGCCAGGGGTTTCCTGTGGAAGAGATCTTTGTAGAAGAGGACAGATTTCTTTTGTTGCCCTTCCATCAGCTATGGCATTTAGCAGTGGAGTTAACTTTCAGGAAGGAAATACTCCTACTGGGAGCATTTAGGGAGTCAGTTTAAGATAGTTCAAAGCACAATTCAGCCAACAGTGACACATATTCCAGGCAGATATGCATATAGAGAGGCAATCACTTGAAGGAGAAAGAATTTTTAAGGATCAGAATCTCTGGCGTCAGAAAAGAGATGGTTGTGGGCTCAAGAAAGGGCTAGGCCTCAGCAACTGAGAGCTGAATTGCAGACAGGAACAGCAGAAATTCTGTTCACAGTGAGGGGCTTTGTTATGATCCTGCTAGCAGAGAAAGAGCTAATGATCTCTGAAATTCTGGAGGCCTGAATTGTCTTGGTCACATATAATCCCTATATGAGTGCCTCAGTACTACTATATTATTATAAGTTTGCTCCCACTGTTCCTAATATATATATATATGTTAATGAGAGAGTGTGCCTCAGGTTTATTGGGGAGAGGAGATGAAACTATTACTCTTAACACTGCATATGCTTTTGTTAAGAGCTAATTATATCTACTGGCTGATTGTTAATGGGAAGCATACCTGTAGGAGACTATGAGCTGTACGAAGGAAAGAACAAACATTTATTAAATATCTACTCTATGCTAGGTGCTGTGCTAGAGATTTTTACCAATATTCTCTTATTTGATCTACAATGGTAGGAATAGCTACCCAGAGGACATACTAGAATTTCAAATTAGTAGCTGCTTTTTGGGGAGCCCAGAATTCAGGAATAAGATGAGAAAGTTACCCAGGTAGTATATTTAGGCTTGGGAAGTCTTTCTCCCTCTGCTCCCCCTTCCCCCTTCCCCCCCCCCCCCCCCGCACTTTCCCACCAAGGCCTCGAAACATGGGCTTTTCAAAAAGTGCTGTTCCACAAGGAGCTGAATTATTTTTCCTTATTAAAATCATCCTCAAGACTTAATTGGTCCAGAGGGCTATGACTTGAACCATTGATATAGCTTTATAGTGGTCTAAGTAGTAATACCAGTGCAAGAGAAAAGAACAATTCCCTTAGGCCTGACTCTTGAACCTTCATGGCCAACAGAGAAGTGGGGAAGCCATGTTCAACTGAATCAATGCTGTATCCTTGCTAGCTATCCTTTCCATAATTTGGTCAATTAGACCTCCATTTCTTAATCTCAAACCTCCATTTCTTAATACATGTTTCAATTAGTACTAGTCCTGAATATGAACAACTAGCCTGAATCAGGAATGGCCCATAAAGTTTGTCAATAGTTGGAAAGACTAAATTGGAATTTCTTTGTTGAAGTAGAAGAAAGTGTCTTGAGGTGATTAGAACCTCGGATGACAACAAAAAGCTAGAGTGTTCCTGCTGTTGCTTGAATCAGGAACAGGAATGGCATGAATATATTATTAAATATTATATTAAATATTATTCTTTCTCTCCCTCTTTCTTGTTGGTAATTCCCATTGCAGCCAGATATTCTACAACTGTTGGACAGTCTTGGGCTAGTTGTGAGTTTGCCCCTACTTCCCCCTCCACTTCATGAGGAAGAGCTTCTATGACTGAGTAGAACAGCCAAGAGAGAGAAAACTGAATTCCCTTGGGATTAATTTCATGTTCTCCCATGACTCATTGCCCAGAGCTCTGGAGACTATAAGGGATGTGCTTAATCAATGAATGCCCTTGTAATCTAAGTTTTATAAGGAAGATTCCTGATCCCTCAGCACCTCCCCTCCTGAAAATTTCTCCAAAATGTTTTCTGACTAATTATACTCTTCATCCCACTTCTGATACCATCTTAGCATTCATATTATCTGGGGAGCCTTGGGTCATCCCAGGTAAACTATTTTTCACTGGTTCACAAATATAAGCATATATACGCATGTGTAATATACATACATGTATAATGTATATATGGGTAACAGACACACTGTACAATATATATGCTAAAATATGCATATACTCTCTACATACACACATATGTGTGTATACCTACATACACACACAGAGAGAGAGAGAGAGAGAGAGAGAAAGAGAAAGAGAGAGAAAGAGAGAGAGAAAGAGAGAGAGAAAGAGAGAGAGAGAGAGAGAGAGAGAGAGAGAGAGAGAGAGAGAGAGAGAAACAGAGAGATAGAGACAGATACACACACATACAGAGCATGTAGTCAGTAAACCAGCATTTACAAAGTGCCTACGGCTAAGTCCTAGGGATACAGAGACAGTCAAAAAAAGAGTCCTTGCTCACAAAAAACTCAGGATCTAATACAGAATAAAATGAGGAGTAATCTCAGACAGAAAGCATGAAGATTAAGGAGGACTAGTAATGGCTTCTTACATTAACTAAGATTTAATGTAAGCCTGAGAAGCTAGGAGGCAGAGAGATGGAGAGAGAAAATTTCAGATATGGGGACAGGCAGTGAAAATGCTTGGATCTGGGAGATGGAGTGGTGTGGGTGTGTGTGCAGGAGGGGATAGCAAGGAGACCAGTGTTACTAGATGTCCAGTACGTGAAGGAGAGTAAGGTATAAGAGGACTAAAAAGATAGGAATGGGTCAGGTTATGAAGGGCTTTTTAAGTTAAATATGAGATTTTACATAATATATGCACATATATGCTAATATATCTATATATACATACACAATTGTAAATATGCTTATACAATTATAAAGCAAAGAAGATCAGGTCCCTGTGGCACTCAACTAGATACTATCTCCTTCCAAGTTTGTGTTTAGTTGTTTTGGAGTCATGTCCAATGCTCCATGACCCCATTTGGAGTTTTTTTGGATTGATTTGCCGCTTTCTTCTCCAGCTTATTTTACAGATGAGGAAATCGAGGCAAAACAGAGTTAAGTGTCTTGCCCAGGGTCACACAGCTAGTAAGTGCCTGAGGCCAGATTTGAACTCAGGAAGATGAGTCTCCTTGATTCCCGGTCAAGCACTCAATATACTTTGCCACCCTCTAGGTTTACATATCCATTAATTGACACTTTTTAAGGGTGTTCATTTAATCTCTTTGCAATCCACTAAGCTACACCATTATAAGGTTCTTTTCTCTAAATTTTATCCGTAAGGATGTCATGAAGGACTCTTTCCAATACTGCATAGAAATCTAGGTGTCCTAGGTTTAAGTCAGTTGCTCAATGTACCAGTTTAGCAACCCTGTATGGATGCCTGGCATGACCTATTCTCCATGGATTCATGCTGACTCATAATGATAACCATTTTTCTTTTGAAAGGTTACTGAACATCACTTTGATAATACTTATTATTAATAATTATACTTAATATTATAATCTTAATTTTATTTATATTATAATATTAATATAATATCAATAATCTTTCATAAAAATTTTTCCAGAAATAAGTACCAAACTTACTAGCTCACAGCTTAAAGGATCCTCATGCTTTTTCCTTATCCAAATCAAACATCCACCCATTTTCCTTCTTGATGCATTTTTCTCTTAGGATTGTACATTCACAGAATTAGAGCAGAAAGGGATCTTGGCCATCTAATCCAACTGCCCCATTTTTAAAATCAGGTGAATGAGAGGGAAGTGGTAATGTGCTTTGCCCAGGGTCACACAGGTGAGATTTGAAGTCAGCTAGTCTGTCTCTAAATGAAACACTCTTTCCCTTTCTCCACACCTCCACTTTTCAAAGTCCTTAAAAGATCTCTGGCAGTGCTGCAGCAATTATAAATACCAAATACTTTAACTATCTTGAGATGTATCTCTTGTGGGCCAGGTGACAGCTCATTAATGGCTCCTTTTGAAGCCATCTTTTCATTAACTTTGAATTTTAATCTCATTTGAGTTCTTTATACCACCTAGAATGTGAGAATCCTATTCCTCTCCCCATAGGGCAGATAGGTGGTACAATGCATAATTCTGCTAGGTCTAGAGTCAGGAAGACTTGAGTTCAAATCTACTTTCAGACACATTCTCTTAATAGCTGGTCAAGCCACTTAACATCTATTTGCCCAGGTTTCTAAATTGTAAAATGGGGATAATAATATCACTTACTTCTCAGGCCTGTTATAAAGATCAAATAAGGTGATATTTGTAAGGAACCTAGAGCAACACCTGGCATACTATAGGTGTTTAATAAATGATTGTTTTGTTCCTTTATAAAGAAGACAAGAAAAGGGGAAGGGGAAGTTGAAGAGTTCTACTTTTTATTTTGTTGAGGCTCATTCAATCAGTTTTTACAAAGTGCCTACTATGTTCTATGTGCTGATGCAAAGACAAATGAGAGTATCCACCCTCAAGTCACCCCAAGAAGTGGACCAGTACTTTGCCTGCCCTTCATCTGATCTTAGCTTAATTAAGAATAAAAAAAAAAACCAACATAATTAAGAATCCCCCTTAGGTCATCCTTAGCAATTTGGGGGTGGTGTGGGGTTGGGTGTCTCAACTGATACAGGACATAATCTTCCTGATGTGATTTCTTAATAATTGTGACATACAGAGAGTTTTGTTTTACATCAATTGTCTGTTGTTGTTGTGACCTGGATCTATAACCTGAATAAATGCTCCTTTTTTTAGTCTCATTTCTTTCCGCACTCTTACACTGAGTGGACATGTGTTGGCCTGTTTTTCCTGCCCACTAAAGTGAAAACAATGACTCTTGAACTTTGCTTTGGTTGGTAATTTAATGCAAGTTGGTCCATTATGACACTGTCTTTAATAGGGTAATTTTTCATAAATTAAAATTCCTTGCAGCAAGTATAAATATGTTGCAGTAAATTACAATCACAGAGTTTCATAATAAAGTGCTAATTGTAACTTGGCTTTAAATGTTAGATTTTGTATGCAAATTGGCCTGTAGGGAGTTATTATTTGGTATAACATTGTTAAGAACACTAACATTAGTTTCTAATTTGTTTGAAGTGGAATAGCATTATTGCTAATATATCATGGATACTTTACAGAAATAGTATTGCTTTTCCATGTAAGATAAAAATCTTTTATAAGTCAAATTTGTTGAATGTTGTTTTTGAGTTTCAAAGGAAAACAAAGAGAGACCTGGGTCAGACTTGAAAGCTGTATATTTTCTACAGTTAGCTTTGAATGAGAATCTATAGAGAATTAGAAAATCAAGGAGGGAAAAACATCAGAAAGAAATATGTTCAAAAAGGACTTGTTTGCCCCTAATAATTTGTTCCATGACCTCGACTAGAGGTTATTTTTGCATTTAATACAGTATGAGTGAAAAAAAAAAAGAGCACAGAATTCTTTGATGCTATCTACATTACCACATTGCTCCTTTTATTTTCTTGCAAAAATGTTAAGTAAAATCACAAACATAGAAAGTGGCCCTTTTAATTGGAATGTTTATCCAGGCAGCAGATTGGGATGCAGTTTTAATAGCAGCCGCTTTCATAAGCCCTGCCTTATGGAAAACTGTCTGTTCACTTGCTTTGTAGTGTCTGTATCATAACAGATCACATTAATATATCCCTTTATGGACGTGAAGGGTTTTATATGCTCTGATTTGTTGATTAACCCATTACTCTATCATTGTGTGTGCTTTCTCCACAGATGTAAATTCTGACCCCTCTTTACCTTCTCAACCTGTATAATTCTTATATACTTCTTTTCTTAAATTCCTCAGAGATGACTGATATGTGCAAGAGGCCTATCCCTGATCCCCTTATGGTCTTTGTGGGGTTAACAGTATAGGACTCAGGTTGCCTCAGGTTCTTATGTATAGTTATAGTCATCAGACATTCATTCATTAAGCCCCTATTATGTGTCAAACACTGTGTTAAGCATTAGGGATACAAATAAGAATAAGGAGTCAGTTTCTGCCCTCAAGGAGATTACAATTTAATGGAAGGAAGATGACAACACACACACACACACACACACACACACACACACACACACACACACACACACCCATAGCTGAAAAAAGAGAGGCCACCACTGAGTACTCCTAATGGGGAAACGGAGTAGAAATAGGAAATGATATATGAATGGTTCCCCTTGCTTTTTGGTCAAATACGGTGTAGTTGGTCCGGCCTGGCAGAAAGCAGGTTTCCACCAATAACTTATACCAAATACCATAATAATCTCAAAATGGTTAAATGACCAGAATACTAAAAGTCATACCATTTAAAAAACAAAGGATAGAGGGAAAATAGGCAAACCTGACTGTATGAAATTCAAAAGACAATGTAAATAAAATAAAATAAACTGCAATTAGAAGAAAATCTTCTTACAAAATACTGTAAAACCAGAATATAAATTAAGTAGTGAAGGGATTAGATCTTTGATGCCTAGAATACCTGTTCTGGTGCCATGTTATCTCAATTGATAGTCGCATCAGTCACCTATTTTATCCAGATCTGGGTTCTAGCCATTTTTTACTTTACTTCCCGCCCATGTTTTCTCCAGGTGCTACTGAGCTTTTGCTTGTATTCTTAACCCCCTCCCGCCCCAAATCTTCCAGTTTTGCTGCTATGATCAAACTTCTGATTATTACTGTAAAGAATGTGTCAGTCTACTCTCTTACGATTCCATGTACCCTCCCTGCGACTTCTAAACTGATATATTGCTCTCTGACCGCCACTTTTCTACATGCGTTCTCTTCTTTTATTAAAATATAAGCTTCGTGAAGACTGAGACTATCTTTGCTTTTATATTTGTTTCTCCAGAATTTAGCCTAGTATTTGGCCCCTTGTGAATGCCTGATAAATGTAATTTCAGTAAGTCACCAAATATCGTTTACAGAAATCCACTTTTCAGAATTTATAGAGGACGGACCCAAATACAGCACCATTCCCAACATTCCCACGGACACCAGTGGTATACTATTCATTCCCCAGTAGTCTCATGGTCAAATTATATGAATAGTTTTAAAAAGAAAAAAAAAGTTACAAATTATAAATGACCTCATGGAAACAGGCTCCAAGTTAATAATAAGGGAATTGCAAATTATTATTATTATTATTATTTTTACCTCATCCTGTGTAAATTGGTAGAGATATAAAAAGAAAGTTATTGTTGGAGGGACTAAGTAGAGAGAAGCACAGTGTTGATATATCTCTGGAATGACCCAACCATTCTGAAAACCAAGGTTCAGTATTTGAAATATTAATAGCAGCAATCGTTCTCATAACAAAGAACTAGAAACAAAGTGAGTATTCATTCACTGAGGAATGGCTGAACATGTTATCATTTGTGAATATAATTGTACAGTAAGAAATGATAATATAAAAAATTCAAAAAATATGGAAAGATTTGTGTGAATTGATGCATAACAAAATCAGTAGATTTTTTGATGATATACTTTGTGACTACAACAAACTAAAGGAAAAGATTACTAAAAGGAAATTGATTTCTAATTGAAAACTTAAGGAAGAATCTAGAGAAAACAATGAAATCTCTCTTCTCTCGCAAAGACACAGAATTACTAGGACAGAATGTTGTACACTTTCACCACTTTATCAGATATTTTTACATTTTTTTTTGTCACAAGGAAGACTTAAGTCAGTAGGGAGGATGAAATGACTGTGAGAAAAATACAAAAATGATCAATAAATCATTTTAAAAAAATGTTCTGATGGGAATTCCATTGGCATTGAATGAATGTAGCATGCTCACTTTCTCAATTTCCTAGATATATGTCCTGGTCTAGATATATGTCCTGGTCCAGTCCCTTTTCTCCATGACTAGGCTGGTGCTGTACTGAGGGAGGCAGAAGTTAAATTTTCCTCAGGCGTTTGTCTGGATATATTTAACTCTGAGTAGATAATAAGTTTAGATACTGAATAAAACATAACCTATTTCAGGAAGGCCAAGCTCGGTATATAATTGGGCAATTGTCACATTAAAACAAGTGGTTTGAGTCAATGTGCTTTTTTTTCTTGATTAACTATACTTTTTACTTTTTCCCCTTTAGAAATCTATTATTTGCAGTATGGTATAATAGGAGTATCTGTAAATGAAATTTGTGGTTCTTAAAATGTAGTCTGGAGACCTCTAGGGATATTGCAGAACTTTTCAGTGGGTCCCCAAGGTCAAAATAATTTTCATTGTACTAAGACTTTCTTTTCAGTTTCTAATATGTTAAATGCCTATAGATACAACTCACACAAATAAAAGCTTTTTGTGGGATGGGAGGAGAGATTCTTAATGTTCAAGAGTGTAACAAGGTCCTGAGACCAAAAAGTTTGAGAACTAGATGTTAGGATAGCTCAATTTCTATTCCAATTCTGCCACAAAATAACTCTGAACAAGTAAGTTAGCCTTTCTTGGTCTAGATCTCTTGAGCTGTAAGGTTTAAGGGGCTGAGTTTGATGATCTCTGAATTCCTTTCCAGGTCCAGCATTCCGTGTTTTTAGAAGTTCAGATGAACGTTCAAATTCAAACCCTCTTTCTAAAAAACATATTAGAGTAAACTTTAAGAGAAATCAGGTCAATAAAATCATTCCTATCAACCTTAATTAACATGAATATATATTTACTCTCCCAAAGTACTTCAGTGATTCAGGGAGTTAAATGTTCAGATTTTCCCTGATACTAACTACATGCATGTCACCAAATCAGTAAGGAATAAAGTGAAAGGTGGGAGGCTTTCAGCCAACAGACGGGAGGCATGAGAGTTCAGGAGGGTAATTGATTTGAAGAATAAATCAGGAAGTCCACACCAGGGTTAGAAAACAAAGACTCCCTCAGCATCTTAGTAGATAGAGAATCATTAATTTTCTTGCAAATTACAAGCATGCTTATAATGTTTCAACAGCTGTTGATTAATTGTTGAATAGCAATAATGGGAAGATGAGAAAACCTTGTTGATAGAAAGTTCATTAGGGTCAGCAAATTTTATATGGAATACAGCTGTCCCTGGTAGCCTCCAGTGTAATAGCCAGATGATATTGCCCCCTTGAAATTGGCCTATGTGTGAGGCTGGTAAGAAACCTTCTCTTTTCCACTGTGGCCTCAAAGATTGGGAGCAATGAACAGGGTAGTTTTTTAACTTTGTTATATAAACACATTTTCAATGTGAATACATGGTTGTGTTTTTAACATTTTTGAAGAGTTCGCAGTCCAGGCACAGCAGGTTGTTGTACTCATGTTCCTTCATGTGGAAGGCTTGTATTAAGAAGATATTCTTGAGGTAAATGCATTTTGGCAATTGTTCGCCGCTATGATAATTCCCTGTCTTTGGTACTGGATGGGATCTGAATGTCCCAATCTCCCAATAAGATTAAAGTGATCAGTTTCAGTTATACCTAGGTGCTCTTGACAAACAGAGGTACATTCAAGGTCGCCCAAACTGCATAAACCAGTCATGAGTTTTGGGCATTAGTGTCAAGAGAAGGTGTTTATACTTTATTTCTTATTCAGTTGCATGACATTCTGATCTAAACTGAATCCCAGAAGGAAGTTAAGACACAAGAGTTTAACAACATTTTTATGGTTAACATTATACGAGAACATATGTATGTACGTACAGCCTCAGAAAATTGTTCATATTAAAAAGTGAAACCTTATAACATTTGCAGCAAACTAAGAAATTAAAATATTATTTAATGGATACTACATAGATGACAACATTGTTATATTTGTCAGATTAGATATTTCAAAGACAATGTACATAATAAATTATAAAAATTTTTTTTACAAGAGTAGTTAGTTGAATGATATTAATAACCCATAAAACACTTTTTATACACTATCTCATTTGAATCTCACAACCTGTGAGGTAAGGAGTGTAGATATTTTTATACCCATTTTACAGATAAAAAAAACAGATTTAGACATGTTGTGCCAAACCCATGGCTGCACAGATAGGATTTGAACCCAGATCTTCTTGATTTGCTAAATCAGTTAAGAGCTAGTTGTTGCTAATACAAATATAAAAGGCAAAAAGTGTTCTAGCACTCACAGATAAGTAAATGTAGGCTTTATACAAATAAATAAAAAAGCGATGGGGTGGGGGTACTAACAATTGTGGGAATCAGCAAAAACTTGAACTAGGGAGCATTTAAGTTAAATCTTGATGAGAGTTAGGGGTTTTAAGAGGCAGGGATGAGCTGGGAACAGTAGTCAGCTTTGCCAAAGCCTGGAGATAAGAGATGAATTATGATATTAAAAGAAAAATAGACCCACACATAAAGTGTATGAAATGAAGTAATGTATATAATCTTTCTGGACAGATAAGTGGAGGCTAGATTGAGAAGTACTTTAAATTCCAAGTAGGAATTAGAATTTTATCCTAAAGGTGATAGGGAGCCAGTGAAGCTTCTTGAACTGAGGAGTAACATCTTTAGATGTGCTTCAGAAACATAAAGTTAGCAGCTGTGTGCAGGATGGATCAGAAAGGTGGAAGCCTGGATTGTGGGAAACCAATTAGAAGATGAGGAGATGAGGGCCTGAACTACTATGGTTGTGGTTGTAATGTAAGTGGGGAAAAAGCATGATTGTGAGAGTTGCTGTCAAAGGAAAAATGATAAGATTTGACAACTGAGTAGTTATATAGGGTGAATGAGAGTGAAGAATTGAGGATGATTCATAGGTTATGAACCTGAATGCCTAGAAGATTTGTGATTTTCCTGAGAGATAAAGTGAAATCAGGAGAAGCAGAAGGTTTAAGAACAAAAATATGAGCCTGTGTATGCCACATGTGATACAGAGAATGAAATAGACTAAAAATTTTCATTCTTATATCTGAGATAGAATTTTTTAATAATAATTTTTATTTATCCCAAAGAGATCATAGGAGTGGGAGGAAGACCCATATGTACAAAAATATTTGTTGCAGCTCCCTTTGTGGTGGCAAAAAATTGGAAATTAAGGGTATGCCCATCAATTGGGGAATGGCTAAACAAGTTGTGGTATATGAATGTAATGGTATACTATTGTGCCATGAGAAATGAGGAGCAGATGGACTTCATATTTACCTGGAGAGGCTTATACCAACTGATGCTAAGTGAGAAGAGTAGAAACAGGAGAAATTTGCACAATGACAGACACGACATATGTGTGATGACCAGCTTTGATAAACTGAACTCTTCTCAGCAGCACGAGGTTATGAGACAACTCTGAAAGACTTAGGATGGAAGGAGATCTCTACATTCAGAGAAAGATCTAGAAAGAACAGAGTTTAAATGGAGACCAAAGCAAACTACATACTCTCTTTCTTTTCCATGTTTGGTTTTGTTTCTTCTTTCCCATTGTTCATTTCATCAGATACAACCCTTCTATACAACCAGACTAATGTCTAATATGAAAGTATTTGCAGATCCTATACTTGATTGCATGCTGCCATGGCAGAAGGGGGAGGGAGGGGAGAAAATTTGAAACTCAAGACATTGTGGAACTGAATCTTGTAAACTAAAAGTAAACAAACAAATCAATAAAATTTTATTAAAAATAGTAATTTCTATTTTTTCATTATTCTGAACTTGATAAACACCTACAAACAACAGCACTTCCATATATGGAGACCAGAAAAAGAGGATGACACATGAAGCCAAAAATCTCCATTATATACAATTTTTTTTTTTTTACAAGTTCTAGTACAAGTACTATTGGCACAGTTGGTAGAGCACCACTCCTGGAGTCAGGAAGAGCTAAGTTCAAATCCAGCCTCACATACTTATTAGTTTTACCATCCTGGGCAAGTCACTTAGCCCTCTTTGCCTCAATTTCCTCATTTGTAAAATGAACTGGAGGAGGAAATGTCAAACTACTGCAGTATCTTTGCCAAGAAAACCCCAATGACAATAACAAATTCAACACTTAGTTTCAAAACCAGAATGATTGTTTGTGTTTCCTTCTGAACTTCCTTTTGTTGTCTTGTACACCTTTGAAAATGCTTTAATGACTTTTACATTTCTATTTTTTACTAGGTTGAATTTAAATGTTACATCTTACTCATAGCTATACCTATCAAGGTGAACATTCTCTCTTACTTAATGCTGCAATTACATGTGATGACTCTCTAACGTATATGATCCTGTTTCATTGGTCTCTGGAGTTGAGGCGGCTTTTGAAGTATTTATATAAAGCAACCACAGTTCAAGCAAACTGCCTGGTGGAGATGTTTACTTGGTTTAATTCAGAAGGTGACCCAGATAGAAGGGATGAGTCATGAGCCATGGGACTGAATGATCACCAGTCTTCATGAGTCTTAGGATGCATGGAGTAGATAAAATCTCCTAAAATTATGTTGATTTTTCAGTGGACATAGATTCTGACCAGCAAAAAGGGACATCATGTGAACCAGGATAGTTAGCTTATCCTCCCTGTGTCTGTGGAGCGCAGAGGATAATGAACATGGCATTTAGACTCAAGGCCTACAAAGTATAATGTAATTTTATTTACATTGAAAAGGACCCTTCTAACTCTGGAATCATATTCCTTCCTTATAATGGGGCTGATAAGGTTTTGTTTGAGCATTTTATAGGCTGATTTGCTTTGCAGACAGCAGAGATGCCCTGTTATTGTATCCTATGGTAATTTGTTTGTATCATTCATTCAACAAACATATCGAGTATATAACAAACATACTGGGTATGTTTGCCATGTGGAAAAATGCTATTTTGTTGTTTTTAACAGTTACAAAAATGAGCTGGTCTTCCTGTCTCCATTCTATCCCTTCTCTACTAAATAATCTTCTTAACGTACTGTTCTAATCATGTCACATCTCTACTTAAAAACCTTTAATGGTTCCCCACTGCCTAGTAAATAAAGTATGAACTACCTTTCCAACCTTATTTCATGTTACTTCCCTTTGGGTACCATATTTTTCAGTCCCACTGTACTACTCTGTCCTCCTTTATTATAGTCTTTTCTTCACTCTGTGTCATTGCCCAAGATTCCTCCTGTCCTTAAAAAGGACTCTTCCCTGAGTTGCATCTTCTGAAATATCCCCTTTCCTTCATGGTCCAGCTCAAGTACTTTTGACTTGAATCCTTCTTGACACTAAGATTAAAGTAATTTCTCCTTCTTTAAAATTCTCAGAGCACATTGTTTGGACCTCTCATCAGCACTTATCACAACCTTCCTTGAATCAAGTTTACTTATACACACGTCTTTTCTTCTTTATTTGGACAGTAAATTTCTTGAAACCAGAGTCTACCTATTATTATATCCCTAAGTCCTTGCACAGTTGTTTTTTTAAATTTAATTAATTTTTAGTTTTCAACATTCACTTCCCTTGCACAGAGTTTTAAATGTGCAAAATACTTAATAATTGCTTGAGTGTTCAGTTGAATCAGGAACATTTATTCTCAAGGAGCTTAAATATAATGAGATCACAGTCAAGGTTGTAGGTTTTCTTTTTAAGGAGAAAGGTAGTTAAAAGCCATCTTGCCTAATTCCCTTTTCCCTACTCCTTCAGCTTAATAGATGGAGAAACTGAGGTAAAGAGAGTTTGTAACTTGCTCAGACTCATTTAAGTGTTAAGTTGCAGAGTCAGGATTTGAAATCAGAGAGGGTGGAGCCAAGATGGCGGCATAGGGGCAGCAAGGTACCGCAGCTCCCATATAGCTACCTCAAATACCCATAAAATATGACTCTGAACAAATTTTAGGGCTCTAAAACACACACAAATACACAGGCAGCTGAAGACAGCTCAGCTTGAAGGGACCATCTCAGCTCTGGGAGCCAAAACCAGCCCAGCCTGAAACCTTGGCCCAAGGAGCCTAGCTGAGCCACAGCTGGAGCTTCAGGAGAGTGGATCAGTGGCAGCTGTGGCAGTTTCCAGAATTATCAAGCCATAAGAAACAGAACTAAGTGAAAGGTCAGTGGAACTCAGCTAAACTTGGGGAAGAAAAGTGGGTCCAGCCCAACTGCCTCCAGGGCAAGGAAACAGCAGAAGTGGAGGCCCTGCAGCCACCTCCACATAGCTGCTTCAGAGCTCACAGCCTGCAGACTATAGGGGGACCAAGCGATCATTCAGAGGCCAAGTGCTCTTGCATTGAGAAGCCTGGATCTGGATTGTGGTCTTGGGTGGTGGTCCTGGGGTACGTTTTCAGTGAGCCAAAGCTGGTGGGGGCTGCAAAAAATGACAGGCCCCTAATAGCTCTGGCAGCTGGGAAAACCCCAGCGATTTGGGACAGAGCTTTGCCCTCTGGAACCAGAGTTCCACAGAGCTAAAAAATCATTAACTGGCCATCATGAGCACACAAAGGAAGCAAAGTAAGAATAGCAACCAAACTCTAGATTCCTTCTTTGGGGACAAGAAGGATCAAAGCATGGAACAGGAGGAAGACAACACAGTCAGAACTCCTGCACCAAAAGCTTCCAAGAAACATGAAGACTGACTA
>CM053591.1:82128549-82156708 GCA_028646515.1 Pseudochirops corinnae
GTAGATAGAGTGCAAGGCATAGAGTCACAAAGATTCATCTTCCTGAGTTCAAATCTGGCCTCAGATACTTATTAGTTGTGTTACCCTGGGCAAGTCACTTAACCCTGTTTGCTTCAGTTTACTCATCTGTAAAGTGAGCTGGGGAAGGCATTGGCAAACCACTTCTGTATCTTTGTCAAGAAAACCCCAACAGGGTTATGAAGAATCAGACATGACTGAAAAACAACTAAACAACACATTTATGTGTATATATAATATGTACATAGGCATACACACACATAGACACACAGACACACATATATATTTCCACAGGAGAAAGGGAAAAAATGGCCCAAGAGTGTACTAGAGGAAGCCAGGCAAGGATTTAAAATTGAATGTGGATAATCCACATGGAGGGTAATGGTGAATTGGCTCCATGATATTTCTGGGTTTTGAAATTGTTAGGGATAGTTGTTGTTTGTTTTATTAGCCATCTCAAGTAAAAACTACTTGGGGAATAATGTAATTGTTTTTTTTCTGCTTACCAGAAAATGTTCTAAAATTTAATTTCTATGCACCTGGTTTGAGAATATATATTTTTTTCTGTGTTCAGCGCAACTTGCCCTATGACTACTCAATATGGAATACATAAAAGTAAGTATGTAAACTCACTATTTATAAAATTACTCTTACCTATCTTTTCTGCTCTTCAGATTTCCTAGCTTTGTAGTAATATATAGACATCTGTGTATAGTTCCAGTCCAGAATCATTACATGTTATAGAAGATGGATAGCTACATTCCCATAGTAGGAATTGTATGAAATTTCCAGGTCTTCTGGTATCCATTATTTTCTTAGAAGTAAATCTGGCAGTTAAACATGCTGACTGAATGGAACTTATTTTCTCTTTTTCATGGTAGAACTTAAAACTAAAACTAATGTTAAGTTTTAGTTCTTTAAAATTTTTAAAAACATAAATAGTGGTGGTTTTGCATAATTTGTGTGCCTCTCTGTGCATTCTTCCATTATACAAACACCGTAGGAAGAGTACGTGGTTATACACAAATGGAAAATATAAGCAAAAAAGGCTTGGAGGACGGAAATGTAAATATATTTAAAAATATTTTAGAGCATCTTTTTACAATTATGTTGAAACCAAACTGAACACTTCAGAAAATGTCACATTAGAGAGATCACATTTGTCTTTCTTAATCGGATATTTTCACCTCAGCACTGCCAGCTTGGATACAGCTTGTGTTTGGTCTGACCCAAGTTCTATCCAAGATGGAGAAAAAAGGGCTGGTTATAGCTGCAGTCCATAGGGGAAGAAAATTTATGTTTTCCCTTCAAAAACGTCATTTCAACTGGCATTAAATTAGTAAACATTTTGATAAAGAGCTAAAGAACTTAATGACATAAAGATTTGATCATTGCCTTACGCTGGAGACGATGGTTTCAAGGTTGAGACAATCTAGGATTTTGGGAGGCTGCATACCCTTGCAACCCATCCTCCACTAATGAAAGGAAAACCTCAATATCCTTGGTTATCAATTAATTCCTTTAATTCCACCTTCCATCCTTAAATCCACTTTAAGCAAATGTTCATTTAATGCATTTGAACTGGATTTGATTAGGGAGATGTATGATAGTAACAATGCCTTTTTATATTTCCTTTCATCCAGAATTTTAATTTCTTTAGGGGGGAAATAAAATCTGTTTACATTCCAGACTACTTAATCTTCTTCTTGTTAATTACTATTTTCCCTTTGTTAATAACAGTATGTTCTTTGCTATCATCCCATTACCTTTAGCTCAATGTTTTCTGCAGAGGAGAGAATTGAGTCCTGAATGAGAAAATCCCCAGGGAGCCTCCTTTGAAAAAATGAAAATGTGGTGAAATTGATAACTTGATTTTCTCATGCTTTCCTTCACAGTATGGGAAAAGGAAAAAAAGATGACTAGGTATCTGATTTTTTTTAAATTTATTATGATCTTTTCCTGACCTTTTTCTTCCCTGACTTGTCAACCTGGTAGAGAGTGTTGAGGCAACTTCAGTCATTTTTCATTCCTTCCTATGTTCTGAGTTCAACTCCCACGGTTAGACAACTCACAGGTGAGAGGGGAATACTACCACCACCACCAACTGGCATTATGATTAGGGTAGAGTCAAAGTGGATTCCATTCCAGGAGAAACAAACTTTATTTATTGATTCTTTGATCTATCAGAGCTTGAAGTCTGAATGGAACAATAAGAACATTTGTAAAACAGTACAGCCTGTTTTCTGTAAGGAGCAAGCACAGAGCATTTCATGACCATCCCACAAGACATATTCATACAGGAATTTTATGTTATCTCTGTTTTGTTTTTAAAAAATTTCAAATGAGGACTTCCAAGATATTTAGAATGTCATATTCGTAATCAAAGTCAACGTTGCTTTCCAAGAAATTTTCTTTTATTTCATGTTTGATCCCTGATTTTATCCTCTTTCCTCCATCTGGCAGTTGTCACTTAGGCAGATGGCCACCAGCTGGGAGGGTAGTATTTGTCTCTCCCTCTGGATCTTGCACAGCTCAATCGACCCCATGTGAAAAAATACAGTGTAAGTCCATTAGCCAGTCAATGAGTTTGTATATTAACTTGTCACCACCTTAGAACCAAGGGATAGAATTCCTTTATGAGTCTGGGGTCTAATTATGTTGTGTTTTTCTGATGTTATGTTATTCCAGGTTTGCCTTATACAAGAGAAAGAAGCTAACATGCTGACATTTCCCACCTTGCATTAACAGAGCACACATGAAAATGATTCAAGTTAATATTAATAAAAAGTAGAGCTTTCACATTTTAAAAACTTTTAAGTGAATTATGAATCACTGCTACTTTTCTAATGCCATTTACTTTTGACTATAGTGTTTCAATCCTAATAAACATGTTATATACATTATTATCATTTTTTCTATGGCAAAGAATCAATATTTAACATCTTACCATTTATTATTGATAATAGTAAAATATTTTGCTAGTTAATGAAAAGACTCAATATGATGAATAATTTTTACTTATTGGGTGTAACATGTGTAATATATGGTTATTTTTATTTGAATATGTTTCTTTTACCTGTAACCCCTGCCATCTTAAAAGTCTGTGTTGTGATTAGTAATCTTTTCTGTGCTGAGCACACATGAAGATTGCTCTTTGATTTGTGGCCCCTGTTGCTATTTACAACTCTGTCCTAAGACTTAAGCTCATTCTTTTGCTGCAAAAGAACAACTCTTTTCTTTTTTTAATCAAAGAATACTTTATTGCTAAAAAAATGCTAACCATCATCTGAACCTTCAATGAGTCATAATAATTTTGCTGGTGGAGGGTCTTGCCTCAATGTTGATGGCTGCTGACTGATCAGGGTGGTCATTGCTGAAGATTGGAGTGACTGTGGTAATTTCTTAAAATAAGACAATGAAATTTGCCATACCTTTTGACTCTTCCTTTCATGAAAGATTTATCTGTAGCATAGGATACTGTTTGGTAGCACTTTTCCCCACAATAGAACTTCTTTCAAAATTGGAGTCAGTCTTCTCAAACCCTGCTGCTGCTTTATCAACAAATTTTCTATAATATTCTTCAATATTGTTTTATCTCAGGGAATAGGGAGGCCTTTCCATGTTTCTCTTGATTCTTGTATTTGAAAGTCAAATTTTCTATTAAGCTCTGGTCTTTTCATCAAGAATGTTTGAAAGTCCTCTATTTCACTGAATGTCCATTCCCCCTGCCCCCAGAATATTATACTCAGTTTTTCTGGGTAGGTGATTCTTGGTTTTAATCCTAGCTCCTCTGACCTCTGGAAAATCATATTCCAAGCCCTTTGATCTTTTAATGTAGAAGCTGCTAGATTTTGTGTTATCCTGATTGTGTTTCCACAATACTTGAATTATTTCTTTCTGACTGCTTGCAATATTTTCTCTTGACCTGAGAACTCTGGAATTTGACTACAGTATTCCTAGAAGTTTTCCTTTTGGGATCTCTTTTAGGAGGTGATTGGTGGATTCTTTCAATATCTATTTTTCTCTCTGGTTCTAGAATATCAGGGAAGTTTTCTTGATAATTTCTTGAAAGATGATGTCTAGGTTTTTTTTTTTTTTTTTTTTTTTTTTTTTTTTTTTTTGTCATGGCTTTAAGGTAGTTCAATAATTTTTAAATTGTCTCTCCTGGATCTATATTCCAGGTCAGCTGTTTTTCCAATGAGATATTTCACATTGCCTTCTATTTTTCATTCTTTTGGTTTTGTTTTTATAAACTATTGATTTCTCATACAGCCATTAGCTTTCAATTGCTCCATTCTAAGTTTTAAGGAATTACTTTCTTCAGTGAGCTTTTGGACCTTCTTTTCATTTGGTTGTTTCTGCTTTTTAAGGCATTCTTTTCCTCATTGGCTTTATGGACTTCTTTTGTCATTTGGGTTAATCTATTTTTTAAGGTATTATTTTCTTCATCAATTTTTTTTGGTTCTCCCTCAGCAAGCTGTTGACTAGTTTTTCATGATTTTCTTGCATCACTCTCATTTCTCTTTGCAATTTTTCCTCTATTCATCTTACTTGATTTTCAAAATTCTTTTTGAGCTCTTCCATAGCCTGTGACCAATTCATATTTTTCCTTTTGGAGGCTTTGAATGTAGGAACTTTGACTTTGTTGTCTTCTTCTCATTGTATGTTTTATCTTCCTTGTCACCAAAGTAAGAATCTATAGTCTGATTTTTTCCCCCTGCTGTTTGTTCATTTCCCCAGTCAATTATATGACTTTTTAGCTCTTTGTTAATATAGGTCTCCGCTTCCAGTGTGGAGAGTATACTGTCCCAAGCTTCAGGGGTTTTGTGCAACTGTTTTCAGAGATACTTTTAGGGACCTGTAAATTTTCAGTTCTTCCAAGGTGGTTTGATTAAAGGAGAGATGTTTACTCCTCTCTTGATCTGTGCTCTGATCTGTGAGTGCCCACAAACACTCTTTTCTGCCTTGGAACTGTGAAGATTCCCTCTCCACTGCTGCCACAAGCTCTGCCAAGCCAATGCTCCTCCTCACCCCACGACTGCCACACAGGATAGCAACCCAAATTGAAGCATGCACAAAGCAAGAGAATCTTGCCTCAGCACCAGCAAAAAGATCTCTGCAATCCCCTTTGATCAGCCACTTGATCTTCTACCGTCTACGGGCAGAGAGCACTGGATGCAGTCTCTGCTGCCGCCTCTGCTGCCCTGGGACTGGGGCCAGATTGTGCTTCTCTCTCAATCAGATTTGACAGAGTTTTCCCACTGATCTTCTATGCTGTCTTTGGCATTCGTGTGTTGAGAAATTTGGAAATCATCACAGCTGCCAGTGATTCAGTCCCCTGAGGCCTGTTCCAACCTTATCTGTACCAGTATGGCCCACTCTGGACTGTGCTCTTCTCTCAGATTGGTGCAACAGACCTTTTCTGTAGACTATCCAAGTTGTCTTGGGCTAGAAATTTGTTTCACTCTATCATTTTGTGGGTTCTGCTGTGCTAGAATTTGTTTAGAGTCATTTTTTACAGGTATTTGGAGGGGATTGGGGGAGAGCTTAAGCAAGTCCCTGCTTTTACTCTGATATCTTGGCTCCACCCCGCCCAGAACAACCCTATTCTTAAAGGGTATTCTTTCCCTACAGTAACCCAGGTTTGCATCATTATATCATAGCTATGTGGGAATCCACTGTTCTCTGAACACACCCAGCTCAATTCATCACAAGAATTCTTTCATTGATGAAAGGTTACTTATCATATCACAACTTTACTGGCTATAGTCTAGTTTTCCCTCATTGGTTATTGACTGTTGATGAGGTTGGTCAGCAGGGCTAATAGGTGATGCTGACAAAACTACTCTCAAAGTCACTTGATTATCTAATTCTCATGGCTAGATAGAATATAGAACACTACCAGTGATTCTAGAACTTCATGCCATATTTGTTCAACATGTTATCTGCCCTATCCTCTCTGAATTTCCAGTCACTGTTCAGTCCTAGTTCTCCTCTTACTGCCCTGGCTGCTCCTTTTCGGTCTTATTTGCTGGGTCATCCTACTTGTGCCATCTCCTACACTTGGATTCATTCCCAAGTTCTATCCTGGGCCCTTCCTTTTTCCATTCTCTTTGTATATCAGAGATTTCATCAGCTTCCATGGGTTTAGCTTTCATTTTTATATTGATAACTTACATTCAACCATCATTTCTCCCTTGAACTCTGGCTTCACATTAACACCTGATTTCTGGACACCTCTAATTGGATGTCCTAGAAGTATCTCTAATTAAGCAGAATTCATTATGCCCTCCCCTCCCCTACCCATAAACCCTGCCCTCTTCCTAGTTTACTTATTTTGATTTAAAGCACCACATTTGTTTAATCTTTCAGTCTCAATTTTGGAGTCACTCTTGATGATTTCCTTTCTCTTACCCCTTGCATTCATTCAGTTCTATGCCTTGCTGCTTCTACAGGTACCACGTATATTATATGAATTCCCTTTTCTCTACTTACACAGCCGCCTATATAGTTTAAGTCCTTATTTCTTTGTACTTGGACTATGACAATAGTTTTTTGTTTAGTCCCCCTTCCTTTGGTCTCTCCCTTTCTAATCTATCTGTCATATAGCTGTCAAATCAATCTTCTTCGAGTGCAAGTGTGACTATATTGCTCTTACTTATTCAAGAATCTTTAATGGCTCCCTATTTCCTCTGGCATTTAAATAACAACAAGAAAAACTTTTAGCTCCTTTCAAAGGTTAGTTCAAGCAAAACCTCTTTTTTAGAAGAAGAAGCTATCTCCCGAATCCCTCAGTTAGTTGTGGTCTCTAGAAATTATTTTGCATTTATTCAGCATTCAATTTTTATGCATATGTTATTTCTCCACAATTGAAGGTAGGCTCCTTGAAGGCAGGATCTATAGATCTGACCACTGAAAACCAGTTTGATTGGCACAGCTGTATCCTCCCCACCCCTAAAGATGCTGATATGCCAAAGCTAATGAACCCAGAGATTTGATATTATCCTCCACCACCTCCCCCTCTCTTGCTGGACTAGCATAATTAGAATTAAATTCCCTATGTCTTTGCTCCTCATTTCTCATTTTTTATTAGTCAATTTAACAAATATTCCCATTTCATCGTCCCGGCTATATTACTAACTTCCTCTGTTGAGGGCAGTCCCCTAATGGTGCCAATGAGCTGTCTGCCAAATTCAACATACACCTGAGCCCTGAGGAACTCTGGATGTGCGACCAGAATTAGAACACGTTACGGTGTTCCCCATCCAGAAGTCACACCGCTGCGTGCTGTCCTTGAATTAAGGGCAAATAGAGATTATTTGCTGTTGGCATCTCTTTTCCTCCACCTTTGTGAGGTATAACAAAGGTCCGTTAACTTCTCTCTTGTATCTCTGGGGCTACATCATTTTTGTCCAGCATCGAATGCTGTATCTATTGTGTAGGTACTTTAGAAATGCTGAAAAAATAGATGAATTGGAATTTCCCAAAAGACATGTTTATTTTCTTGATTAGCACTTCTGTTTTTCTCTTATCAGCTGATCCTTAGACATGCTATCTTCCAAGTAACAGCCTTATTGACAGCTCTTAGATCTTTGTTGCTAATGAAATTTTTTGGCTCTGGATAGAGTTTTCCTGGTACACTAGGTCAAACTAGTCTGTAGAAATGATTGTCTGTGACTTCCATGTTTCCTTGCTTTAGGAGCAATTGATCAGAATATAGGGAATGGAATGGAATTTATATTCATATTTAAGACTAGGGTCATAGACCTAAAGCTGTAAAGGACTATGGAGGTCATAAGATGCAATGGTCTCATTACATAGATGAAAAGTCTTATGGAGGTTATTGACCTGTCCAAGATCATACAGGTAGTAATGGTCAGAGATAGAATTTGAATTCAGGACCTCTGAATTCTGAGCCCATATTCTTTTTATGGCATGATTGTTGCTCTCTCTAGAGACATTTATTGTTGCTCTATAGTCATATTACTCATATACAGAAAAGATCTTTGAGATCATCTAGTCCAATTCTCTGATCTCATCAATGAAACAATGACCCAAAGGCATGAAATGACTTGTTGACAGTCACACAAATTTGAACCCATATCTTCTGACTCTAGACCAAGATCTCTGTCTACTACACAACTGCCTATTACCTGTCTATTAACAAATAAGCTATAAGAGGTCTCTGGATGCCAAGAAGCAAATTCTTAAAACGGTGTCAAAGCCTCATGTTGTATCCTTCAGCATAACTACGTGGACTTGAATAAATATTATTGTACTCATTATGCAACCACAGATATTCTGGTAAATATTTAACAACTGACTCTCTGATTTAAAAAGAAAAAAAAAGTAAAGCCCAACATATTTTTTTAAGTTTAATCTGAATGATTAAGATTTTCTCCATCACTTTAAGTCCAGATAATCAGCAAAACAATAAATCAAGCTCTGATTTGTAATGTTTAAATCATTTTTGAAGTTTAAATGCTCACATCAATAATTTAACAATCAGCTCTTACTAGCCAGTAAGAGCTGGTTCCAGTATTCCCCTGTATGCAATTCTCCTTTAAATCTGTTGTTAATGATGTATGGCACTGCCCCTTCAAAGAATCCAATTATATTGTAGTGGAGATGATAATTTAGGATAGTGACCAATGTCTTTAGCTAGTCTAACATTTTTAGTAGTTTCTAAATCTCCCATGTGCAAATGCTAAAAGCTCCTTGGATGAGATATATGAAAACAACCATAATGTCTTTTCACTCTTCTCTGAGATTCGTATTTGCCATGAAGAATATATTGTATATGGTATTATTTTGTAATCTAAAACCATATTGCAATTCATGCAATCAAGGACAGCTAATCTGAGATGACTTCAGCCAAGGTCTTGCTAGCAAAAAAGGCTAATAGTTACTACAGTAAAGGTCTTTTTCAGTGTTCTTGTCTGTCATTTAGAATATGTTAATACCAGCTCTAATGGGAAAGGGGTGGTGGCTTTTGGCATTTTGTCATTGTTCAGGAGAAATCTATGCAAGCAATTAAATACAATCTTTATTTCCACCTGGAAAATCCCACCAGGTAAGTGATCATGTCCTGGATTTTTCCTGTACCTCAAGATTCTGACTGGTAATAACTTTTTTAAAAGTTGGAATCAGTGTCATATGTTATATTAGTTTAGTCTCTGTATTTTATAGATTTGTTTATTCAGGGGGTAGATATTACATATTGAAATCTCCAATGTGCCAACATGTATTTGCTATTTATTTTTAAGCAATATTCCCGAAGCCCAAATCTGACCATGCCACTCCTTTGATCAATAAACTCCAATATTACTTTTAGTATCTGTTTGGCAATGAAAGCCTTCTACAACCTGAATCCAACTGACTTCTTCCAACTTTATTATACATTACTCCCTTCACTCACTCATTTATTAACCAGTCTGGGTTTTGCTGTTCCTTTCACATGACACACCTTCTCATTTCTGAACCTTTGCACTGTAGCTCTCTGATGCTTGGAATGCACTTCATCCTCACCTGTACTTCTTAGATTTTAGCTCAAATGTCAGTCTCAAATGAGAAGCCTTCCCTAATCTCCCCAACTGCTATTATCTTCCAATAAAATATATATATAGACATTAAATATTTCATTATTATTAGTATAATTCTATATTATAAATCATTATTTTTGTTTTGATGGTTTATTTAAAATTTTTATTTTTAATTGTGGGAAGAAAAAAATTTACACGATAATTTTGCTGTATGTTTGAAAGGAATAGCAGGTTGTATATGGCCAATTTGCAGTTTTATGTGCAATTATAAATGATTATTAAATTATTTTAAAAACTTTTAGAATGTGTTTATGTACATATGTATGACACTACTCCTATCTATCTATCTATCTATCTATCTATCTATCTATCTATCTATCTATCTATCTAGTATGTGAAAGGTACTTTGGTGTAGTGGTTAGAGAGCTAGCCTTGGAGTCTGGAAGACCTGAGCCTAAGTCTTCCCCTCTGATATATGATTGCTGTGTGACCCTGTGTTCTTCATTTATCCTCTCAGAGTCCTAGGCAATTCTCAAGTTTCATAGAAGGTGCTGACTTGTATCAGCAAAGGGATTTTCTTTGTCTGGGTAGTTCCTTATACCAGTGAAATCCCAGGTCCAGTCTCAATTATTCTCAATTCATATTTTATATATACATTGGGGGTTGGGGGACATGTTGCTTCCTCCAGGAAGAATATAAATTTCTTGATAATGGAGAGTTTCATTTTTTTCTTTATCTTCTCATGGCCTCTCATATGGTAAGTGCTTAATAAATACTCATTTATCGATCGATCATTTGAATAATATAGTATGGTAAATGATTGCTAGATTTGAAGTCAGCAGAGTTGAATTGAAATTCTAGTCTTAGTTTTCTCTTCTTTAATATGTGGAAAATAATACTTACATTACCAAATTTATGGGATTGTTGTAAAGATAATGTTTTAGAATCCTTAAAAGAACTATAGAAACATGAATAATTATTAGGATGATTATCACACATAATAAAGTTTAGGAAGTCAGAAAATATGTCTTAACTTTATGAAGGCCTACCATACTGTTCTATATACATTTGGTATTTAATAATAATTATTTTATATCAATTGAATAATTTATAACAATTTTTATTATAATAAAATAACAATAAACGATAACTTGATACCAATTTCTTGATTCCTGAATGAATATTCAGATTTTTTTTTTTGGTTATAGATAGAGCTGGTGCCATTTCCCTTTTTTCCAGGATAAATAGTGTTTTAGACATTAGATCTATTTGGGAAATGAGGTATGAGATTAAGGAAAACTAATGTTTCTGGATTCCACCCTTACTCTCAGAACCCATGTGGGCATTAACAGGTTGAATCCCAGAAAGCAACTAGTTACATCTGCCCCTTAGTTTTCTAGGGATAACCTTAAGCGGTTTTCTCCAATCTTGTTCAAACTCTTATTCTGTTGTATTCTGCTCAATATCAACTGCCGGTTAATATCTCCTCAGTATCATCAATACTAGTGATAAACACACCGCTACTGATTGAAACAATCAATATTTAAAATTAGCATTTAAACATAAATATTTATTGAAAAGATCTAACAAGAACCAACATACATTGGGGAGGTGGTGCATTCTCCTCTTTGCTACCTTGCTTCCCAGGGAAACTAAGCTTAAATTTGAAGCAGTGGCTAGAAGTCATTTGTTCTCAGCAGCTTTACTTCTAAAAGTGGCATAGCTACTGAATAAGTTGTTATGGATAAGACACAGTGTCTCAGTAACCACATTCGTGCTGAGCCCAGTGCTGAGCACTGTTAACTAAGTCACGCCTCAGAGATGTATTGCATGGTGGGCTCCACTTGCCTTCTGCCAATCTCTGGCATGGACTCCAGTTTCTGGACATCCAGTGATTCACTCGTCCAACTTTTCAAAAACTCACATTTTCAAAAACTCACTTATGATATTCTTTTACTTCAGAGCAGGAAAAAAAAATAGACACAAAAGAGCCAAAAAAAAAAAAAAGCCAGGTTATATGCTCACATGCTGGACAGGGTGGGAGAAGCACTGAGGGCCTCAGTCCTCTTTCCCAGATGCTTATATCCTGTCTTCCCTCATGAAAGAGTTATTTAACTGGCTAATGTCTTCGGTCACTTAGTTTTGCCTCAGCAGCCAACCAATAGGCTTTTTTACTCCCTAAGAAGTAAGCAAGCAGAAAGGAACCATTTTCAAAATACCTATAAACACTGTGAAGTAAAGAGCCACCCCCTCCCCCCATTTCACATAGTTTGGGATGTAGCTTTCCTGGGCCTCCATATGGATACCAGGAACATACATGCTCTCAGAACTGAGACCTCATTGGCCAGTCTTCTATTACACTGAAAATCATTCAGAGTGAGTGGTTTTCTAAATTAGATACACAGAAACATTCTTATATGATTTTTGGAGAAAACCATCCTTAGTTTTATGTTGTTATACTACTTACATTGGAATAGCTAATTCTCTATGAAGAAATGATATAAAAAAAACAAAACCAAAATTAAAGGGTTAGACAGGAATGTACTGGGAGAAGGAGAAAGAGAGAAGTAGAATAGGATAAATTATCTCATATAAAAGAGGCAAAAAAAACCCTTTTACAATGGAACAGAAGATAGGGGAGGTGAGAGGGAATGAGTGAACCTAACTCTCACTGGATTTGGTTTAAGGAGGGAATAACATACACACTAAATTGGGTGTGAAAATTTATCTTACCCTACGGGAAAGTAGGTGGGGAGAGGATAAGAGGGAGTAGGATGATAGAAAGGAGGCCAAATGGGAGGAGGGGGTAATCAGAAGCAAACACTTTTGAGGAGGGACAGGGTCAAAGGAGAGAATAGAATAAATGGGGGCAGGACAGGATGGAGGGAAATATAGTTAGTCTTTCACAACATGACTGTGATAGAAGTGTTTTTCATGACTACACATTGCTTGTCTTCTAGGGTGGGGAGAGAGGAAGGAAGAGATTGTAGAACTCAAAGTTTGAAAAAGAAATACTAGAAATTGTTGTTCCATGCAACTGGGAAACAAGATATACAGGCAATGAAGTATAGAAATCTATCTTGCCCTACAGGAAAATAGAAGGGCAGAGGATAAGAAAAGGGTGTGTGTGGTAGAAGGGAGGCCAGATTAGGGGAAGTGATAATCAGAATGCAATCAGTCTTGGGGTGTGGGAAGGGAAGAGATGGGGAGAAAATTTAGAACTCAAAATCTTATGGAATTGAATGTCGAAACCTAAAAATAAATTAATTAATTGGAAAAAAAGAATAGTTAATTCTCCTTGATTGGTTGGTGTATATTAATGTCATGAAGATAGTAGGCCTCATTTCTAGATAACACAGACTGAACGCATAATACTGATGCTAGACCTGCCACCAACTTAGCTTGGACAACCTCACCCGTGATGAATGACCAATGATGGCAAAACTAGAATGGAGCCAGCAACGTCTTATTATGATAAACCTTTTGCCATCTGTGAAACAATTTATATCGCTGGTTGGAATGGATGTGGGCTGAGAGGCAGCATATGGTGGGATTTCCACACAGCTTTGATATAGTGAGCTGAACTTGGGCTAAGGCAAAGAAAAAGGGCTGTCAAGAACGGGCTTTTTCTTTGGGAGTAGAGTCTTCTGAGTGACCTTCTGTCCCAGAGGCATATAGCATATAGCAGCAGGCTTTACAAAGGGCATCGATGGCTATTGGACCAATTTCTCTGATTCAGTTGCTATTATCAATGATTAACAAACATTTATTGAGTGCCTACTATATGCCAGGTATTGTCTATGGTCTAGAAATGCAAAAACAACAATGAAAAGTTCCCTGTTTTTGGGGAATAAACATTCTATCAAGGAAACTGCAGTAACGACAACAGTAAAACAATGTGATACCTAGCATTTTATAGTGCTTTGAGGCATCAAAGTGCTTTACATCTAGGATCTCATTTGATCCTCATAAGAATTCGAAGAATGCTATTATTGACTTCATCTTAGAGACGAGGAAACTAGGTACGTATTGATTAAGTGATTTGGCCAGGGTTGCACAGCTAGTAAGTGTCTGAGGCTAAAATCAAAGTCAGGTCTTTGTAACTTCAGCCTTCTTCTCTATCTACTATACCACCTAGCTGTGCATTTGTACACATACACACGTGTGCATGTGTGTATGTATATGCATGCACACATATATGTACTTTATGCAAAATGAAACTAAATAATTTTGCTAGGCAGTAGCAATTGGGGGTCTAGTCAAGGACCCACGAGAAGGTAATGAGTTGACTGTTTAGGGAAACTGTAGAGTCTGAGAATTAGAGATAAAGAGGGTCTGCATTCCAGGGATGGGGAACATCCTGTGCTAAGGTGCAGGGATGAAAGAATGGAACATTGTTTTGGAGGGACAGCAAGAAGTATTTAAGTATTTTCATAATGAAGCCTATGTTCCATCCTCTGCACCATTAGAAAAATCTTATTCTTTCATTTTACATTGGTCTGGACTGGGAGAATTTTTTTCTTGATCCATTCAGATTGTGCTTGAGAGCCCTCTCTCCTGGTTTCTTTGCTTCCCTCCCTCCATCTACCTGTTAAGATTTGAATTCTCATTTTGTTTTCAGTTTAAGTACATGTTATGCAGATTTTACTTACTGGTGCCATCTGTTTCTGTGAAAGCTATTTCACTGCTAAACAGTTGCCTGAATGATGTTCAGGTCTGCATGGGGGGTAATTTTATGAATTAAAGTTCCACTAAGACAAAAGCAGTATTAATTGGAGCAAAGATTGTTACAATTTGGCTACTTTAGCAGTTTGTTTTGATCCTATAACAGGCATGCCATCTGTAGCTCTAAAAGTTTTGAGGATTGTGCAGCTTTTCAAGATTGATGGTTAATAAGCATTTTCTTCTGTTACTAAATTACCTAGAATATTACAAGACTGAGGTTATAGCTCAAGAAAATTTAAATAATTAATGCCTGTGATGTCTTCATCAGATTATTTTAACTGAACTCAGGTGGTGGTAGGTAAATTGGTGAGAGAAAAAAGAGAAAATGGTATTTGAGATGAATCTAAAATTTTTATGAACTTCATTTACTGTAATTCATGAAAACTGTTTCAAGGATGCTGAAAACCAGAATGCCCAGTCTCCTTGTCTCCCTTAGAGCTAGTAGATGAGAACCGCTGAATCGGAACAAATCAATTTTTGTCACTTCTGGAATACGTCATCCAGTGATTATGTTCAGTGAATAATATTGTTGAGTTGTTTTTTTTTTGGAGAGGGTTGTTTTAAAAACACAATACAGACATACTCACAATGAGAATTAGTAGATGAGGTCTTACAATTTATTTTTTAAAAAAAGCATTTTTGGTGATTTTTAAAAATATATCATCCAGGGATTACATTTAGTGGATAATATTATTGGAGAGTTCTTAAATTCTGTTTTGTTTTAATAATATAACACATACAAACCTGATGAGATCTCTTGCTATAATTTTAACCTTTTTTTAAAAAAAAAAATCAAGTATTGAGTTCCTGGGATGGAATCAAAAGATCTTAGATTTGAAGCCGTAAGGGATTTCAGACATAACTGTATTCAACCCTTCATCTTGCAGATAAGGAAACTGAAAATCCCAGGGAGTTTAATTAAAATTAGGAACAGATCTGGAATTTGAACCCAAGTCCTCTGATGCCAAATTCAGCACTTTTACCACTCTGCCCTATTATTTTACCCTGCTTTTTATTATCCCTATGAACTAGGATAAGTCACTTCTCCTCCCTGGGTTTCAGCTTCCTCCTCTGTAAAATGAAAAGGTTGGACTACCCTTTTTAGTGCTATTTCTTGGATCCTATGCTATTGTAATCTAACTAGAGATAAATATTTTCCCATTTGATTCTCTCTCTCTCTTTCTGTCTCTGTCTCTCTATCTCTGTTTCTCTGTCTCTCTCTGTCTCTCCATACATTATATAAATATGTAAATTCAACCTCCAGTTGCCTAGGCTTTAATACACATCATAGTTAGTAGTTATTTTATTTACTAATAGTGTAATAAATGATGATGTAAAGACATAAATTCTATGGTGACCTTAATAAATAGAATTTAGTACTCAGTTACTTCAATGCAAAGGTAGGTATAAAGAAGGTGAAAAAAATGCATTGAAAAATATGACTTACAGATCTCACAGAAGCACCATGCCTCTAATGTAATGAATACATTCTTCATTATCTTTAATCATCATTACAACTTTTGACTCCTCTCCCATTTTGGAAATATAGTCTCAACATTAAGTTTTTTTAAGATACTAAAATTTTTTTCTCAAGAATTCTCTTTATTTTTTTTTCATGATTAATTTCTTAGGAAATAAGTTCTCATAAACTTTTTTCTTTGTTCCCTCTCCAACCATCATGGTTCAGACTTTCCTGAATAACTGTTCTGACTCTCAGCCCCTTTACAGACTCCTCAAACCAGGATAGTTGAAACCGTTACTCCAATAGTTTCAATAGTCCATTGCCTCTTAAAGAGACTATTAAAGCTGGTGCAAGAGTGATTTTCACTGGTAAGC
Organism: Pseudochirops corinnae; assembly: GCA_028646515.1. NCBI lineage: Eukaryota > Metazoa > Chordata > Mammalia > Diprotodontia > Pseudocheiridae > Pseudochirops > Pseudochirops corinnae. The sequence continues at coordinate 82,144,671 of CM053591.1, forward strand.
CTCTCAATATTTTTTACACTATATTTTTATTTTTAGCTTCTGTTACTTAATGTTTTCCTTTATTCTCAAACAAGAGAAATATATTTTTAGAAATTAATATTAAACCATATTTATATACACAACACATGCATATACAGACACACAGACACAAATATACACACACACACACACACACACACACTCATTCTCCAGATTTCATTACCATGACTCAAATGCCTGCCTCCCTTGCACACATAGTTCCCTTCTCCATTGGTGAGTTCCTCATCAAATTTCTATTTTGAAGAAGGACTCAGACTGGTCATGCTTCATTCTCTGGGCTTTGCCACCATACCCCTATGCAAGTACTTTCTCCTACCCTTTTCAGTTCCCTTTCATGTATTGTCTTCCTCCATTAGAATGTAAATTCTTTGAGGGAGGGAATTGTTTTATTTTTATCTCTAGTGCTTAGCATAGTGCCTGGCACATAATAAACACTTGATAAATATTTGGTGACTTGACTTTAAGATATTTAAAAATAGTCCTCATATATTTGAATGTAGAGCATCTTGACAATTCCTGCCCTTATACTCCTTCATGACTGTTGAATTCACCATACTGTTTACATGGTACTATTTATCTCTTAATACCACAGGTCCACCACAAATTCCTCTTCAATAATTTTCAGAATTCTTTTATCCTTAAAGTTAGATTAAAGATATATATGACTATGAAATCTTTTTGTTATGAGTATAACTTCCTGCTCAACCTTCCATAGATCAGGAACAACTTGGCATCACCCAGAAATCCTGGCTTTTCAGATAAGTACCTACTAGAAAGACTATTACTCACCGATTCAGCTTTCAGAAATTAAGTCTCATCAGATAGGCACAGGCTAAAATTTTCTGTCATTATTATCTGTTAATTATAAGTTGGATTTTTATTTTTTATTATATGGCTAACTCCTGGTCACATTTATGTCTATTAATTATTTTCTCTTGCATACAGTACATTGAGACTATGGTATAACTTCAGTAAATTTTAACTTTAAAAAAAATATATTGAAGTAGATATAATTAAGGAATGCACAAAGATAAAAAATGACATAGTCTAATATATTTCTCATCTGTCTTTGTTTACTGGAATTCTGTAGTCATAATAAAAGTCTTAATAATAGCTTTAAAATATAGATAATTGACTCCCTTTAGTCAGCAGTTACTGAACTTCCTTATTTTTCTAGGGAATCCAGAAACTGCACACAGTCTTAAATATCTGGGGAATTGTGGGATCTTGGGGTTTCTGTGTTAAGGCTCTGTGTGATCTTTCTTTGACACCACCTAATGAGATTTCTCAGTTTGAGGGTTTCCTTTTTAAAAAAAATGAAAAAAATCATCATTTTGCTATTTCTTTCAGATATACTGTATATACCCTGGTATTATTTTTTCAACTGCTCTTTTCCAGGTCATTGCATTTAACTCTTAATTTTTTTTTTTCTATTTGAACAGAAAATCCAGTATCTTATCCTTTACATTGGCTTTTGATTCAATTTCTCTGCTCTTCCAACTCTCCAGCTCTTGCCTGTATAAAGTAAATGCTTAGGGCATGGTTTGTTGTTGCCATTAATATTGGATTATTAAAGACAAGATATTTACTTCTGAGATTTCTCGTTCTGTCCAAATCTGAATCCTAATACTTGCAAAATACTTTCAAACTAATCTAGAATTTTTGGTTTGCACGAAACAATTTATATTTGTAGTTTTTCCATTTTCATGAAGATTTGTCAAAATTTCTTATCATTTTACATTTTATTGTTTAGAGTGGGCCTCCCCATCTTCTCCAGGCTCAAAGCTCAGTGGCCTCGTCCTGGTACTGACCTAATACCAATACCTGTGGACCTCATCCTAACACTGATCAGCACAGAGGCTCTGACTAAATGGAAGGGACATAAATAGGTTCTCCTTGGAGAGAAAAATAAAGGAAGTAACAAGAAGCATCACTTCATGGAATACTTTGTTCTGCAGTGCTCATGATGAGCATTTGTAAAAGACCTATTAGAAAGATAACTGCAAATTATGTACCAATATATTTTTTTAGAAGATGAGGAGGTAAAGAAATTCTATGATGAACTTTTCAGTTGAATCAATATATGGTTTAATATTCAGTTACTTCAGTGCAAAGGTAATTTGTAGGTAATAAAGATGGTGAAAAAATATATTAGAAAATGTGACTTATGGACCTCACTGGAACACCATGTCTATATATGATGAATATATTCTTCAATTTAGAACATTGAGAAAGGCCAGTCATGACTGGCACAGAATAACATCACAAAAATTACACTGATTATTTTTTAACAGACAGGGATTGACTGGTTATCAGAGTAAAAATAGTTCCCAAATCATCTCAGCTTCCTACATATCTAGTTGGACCATTGACTTGTTAGAGTGAATAAAAAAAAAACAAAAACAGAAGAAAGAATAAAAATGAGAAAATATGACAGGTAATTAAACAATTCCAATTTAATCTATTGAAACAAGTAATCAAAACTTTAAAGATGGGAATTAGATAAAAAGAAAGATATTGACATTGACTGTCACCATTAATTTAATTGATATAAATGAATTCACATAAAGAGGGAAGCAACAAAGTACCTAGAAATGACCTTAGCCTGCAATTACCAATTCATCTTTCCAAGCAGAGAGGGCAAGAAAAAGCAACCACAGACCAGAATCTAAACTCATTTGTAAAATTTTACAAAAGAATATTATGGAGGATTTTGAATACTTCACAAGAAAGATTCATGGTGGAGGGAAAAAAAAGGTTTACAAAAAACCTTAGAGAGACCCACATAAAACATTTGATGATGAAACTGGAAGGAGAACAACAAATAGGAAAAAAATGATTGGATCTATTGTATTATTTTAACAAAGTATTCTCTGCATCACTGGCAATAGAAACATCACATTTGGATGGTCCTACATGTTGAAATAGAAATGGCCTTGAAGAAAACAAATAATTTTTATTGTGTTAAATCATGAATACCCAGATCAATTTTTTAATACACTTGAAAGGGAATATCCAGTGTTTGTAAAAAACAATATGGAAGTTGTTATTGACAGAATAAAGAGATTGAGAAAACATCAATAATTACTGGGCCCATATATATACATTCCCATCTTTCTGGTTTTTTATATAAACAGTCTACACAGGTACTGACAATATCCATGATGAAGGTAGGGGAAGGGAACAGGGAGACATTCAGCATTCACAAATAATGTTCAACAGTAGACCACGAATCTGCAGTCTTATCTGACACACATGACATTGCAATTAATGACAGAAAGGTATAGAGACTATAGGATCCTGCTGCTCTTACTGTTGACTATAAAAAGTGCCTTTTATTTAAAGTACTACCTTAAAGTATGTCTTAAAATAAGATATCTAGTCTCTCTCTCTCTGTCTCTCTCTCTGTCTCTCTCTGTCTCTCTCTCTCTCTCTCTCTCTCTCTCTCTTTTTCTGTCTGTCTGTCTCTCTCTTTCTCTTTCTGTCTCTCTCTGTCTTTCTCTGTATGGGCTCATTCAATTACCCTCTGGTTTATAATGTTCGGTAAGGGATATTACAAGAAGAGATATTCTTGATGAAGGTTTTTGTCATGGTTTTGTTCATTACATAGAACAAAAGGAAGAGGGATTCCCTAGATGGTGAAGTTCCCCATATGCTCCTGCTTACAGATGACATTTTACTGCTTGCATCAAGCCCCAATACATGGCAGAGTCTCCAATATGGGAACTGTCATTATTCAATAGTTGACTGTAACGATCCACAAATCATGATCCTAAGATAACCTTATCCAATGACCCTCTGATCATTAATATCAAGTGAGGCATAACACAGACACACATGTGCTCTCCAAATGAGTTTACTACCATCATGGAGGAGATTCTGTGCAGATTCCAAGTCAAGCAGGAATTCCCTATAAATGATGACATCTTCCAGATACTTTTTTTGTGGACTGACATTTTGCTGACATTTCGATCAAGTCCTGGACCATTGCAGAAGCTCCAAAATGAGCTTCATGATCACTCAGAATGCTTATTATACAGGTGATGATAAGAAGATGAAAAGCATCATGGCATAGTGGATAGAGGAGCAAACATACAGTTAGAAGGACCTGGGTTCAAATCTCACTTCACATACATATTAGTTGTTATAATGCTGGGTAAGTTATTTAATTTCTATTTATCTCTGTTTTCTCATCTATAACATTTTGCGATGGTGGACTTGATGGTATTTAAGATTTGATTTAATTCTCAATTGCCATTGTGATCAACTTGTATTAAGGTTATATACTATATACAAATTATAGTTTATCAGCATATCCATGCTAATATTTCTTAGTCACACGTTGCAAATGTAGAATGACTTGAACTCAGAGTGGTGCAGAAGGAGAAGAGTGGACTGGATCCTTTTGGGAGAAATAGTTCTTTTAATGATTCCAAGCTTCTATTTGAAGTAAAGGTCCTTCTTTGTTAACAGCAATGTTCACCTGGTGATGATATATAAGTCTGTGAGTTATGGAACATTACAACCTTTATCAATCATTATAAAATGATATTTGTGAAGTGTTTCACACATTACTTGGAACATAGTAGATATTTATTAAATGCTTATTGACTCTCCCCTCTTTATCAGGAATTAAAGTTGAGGACAACTCAAGGACAGTGGAGAGGTATGTGGTGGGTTTAAGTAGGCTGCAACATATTACAAAGGACTTATGAGGGGGAAATTGTGTAAAGGATGCCATATATATATATATACATATATAAATATATATATATGTATATGTAATAAAAAATGAATATGGCTGGACCTACATCAAGAATGAGGGATAAATGATAAAAGAGCTATGTGCCTCATCAGTACACCCAATATGTCAGGAGAACATGACGAAGGCTGCCAGAACATTGGGTGTGCCCTTCTATGTCAAAATTATCGCAGAGTGTGAATAAGAGTTTCACAGAATTGGCATGCATGGAGGGGATACGACTTAGCATTATTGTAGAGTATACATACAATGATGACAATACGTATCTATTTCAGAAGTAGAATATTGAGTTCATGTTAAAGCATATGTGAAAGGTAATCAAATCCAATCAACATCTAAAAAATAAAAATCTTTTTGATGAAGAGATAAAGAAATTAAACTAATCTTTTACAATCAAAATACAAAAAAATGATGTTTTGAATTAAAATACAGACCAAAACAAATTTGAAAATTGTTCTTTCCCATTGCCTTTACTTTTATTAAGGAGAAAAAGAGCAGGAAGAAGAGGTGATTTGCTGGAGCATCCACTTGACTTGATTTAGTCAGAAAAGATCCAAGTTTGAATCCTGACTGTGACTTCTGCTAGCTATGTAACTGTGGGCAAATAATTTAATCTCTTTGATTATCAGCTTCCTTAACTGCTTAAAAAAAGTGGTTAAAAAACAAACTAACAAACCAAGTCTGCCTTTCAAGAGTTTTGAGTTGTGAATCAATTAAATAATCTAAGAAAAGTACTTTGCAAATCTTAAAATATGAATATCATTTAATGAGTTGATGAGATTGCTAATGGCAATAAAAATAATGAGAATGGCACTCAGTAGTTCCACCCTTATCCTTATAGTCTATAGACACAACTAGAAATTTTCATGCCTGGGGAAAATAACCTGGTAGGACATAATTGTCATTGTAGGAAAAGAGTCATCCACTCATCCTTCAGAGACTGTACTTCAGGTGATTGCATGTAGCCTACAATCCCTGGATTCAATAAACTTTGGGATTAACAGTAGTGGGTGAAGTGTGGGGGTAAAAGAATGAAAAAGCATTTATTGGTTTACTATGTGCTAATGTGGGATACAAAAAAAAAGTGAAGACAGTTCCTGCCGTCAAAGACCTTACAGTCAAATAAAGGAATTTATATTCTCATCTCACTCAATTTTGGGATGAAATGAGAACATACCTGAGATTGTATGAACATGCCTCCTGGACTGGGGAAAAGTTCAATGGCAACAGGGACCATTGCCTGTGGCTAGCTAAGGGAACTGAAGAGGTCAGTGGAGAAGAGTTTCCAGACTCCATAAGGCATGGCAAGACTTTTAGGGTGGGGTGGCCATATATGTACTCTTGCATGGCAGACAGTCTGGGACAAAGCTTTGGTTACCATGCTTCATTTATCTTTTATATATCTTATCTATATATTATATAGCTTAATAGCTATTAACTTAAAGGATTTGCTGACTATGTGGTATGAAAATTATTACAAATGAACTCCCAAACCATAACCAGCTAACACATTTGTATATCACCTTTTTTTTGAATCATGACAGTAATTTTATGACTCTGTAATGATAAAATCTTTACCCTTGTTTACTGTGTTATATTATAAGCCCTTCAAATGTTTTATTTTGTGCTCCAAAGAGTCCTATAGGCGGGAACTGTGGGGCAGAACTAATCTGTTTCTAACTTTCAATTGTTTGTTGAATTGAACTGAATTGCATTGAATTGAATTGAAGTCAGATAAATCAACCATGGAGAAACAGTTGTACAAATGTCAGGCACAAATCTTCCTCTTCAGGAATTTCCCTGCTTAGAGGCTAGCCTATGTTAGTCAATCAATCATTCTAATTTCTATAATCTGTGGCTTCCTTAAGACAGGTTTCAGTGCCTTTCAGAGTTGCAGTTGTGAGGATCAAATGAGATAAAGTACGTGAAAGTAAATGGTAACAAACTCTTTACAAATGCAAGGTATAATTATTATTAATTACTGTGTCTTGGATAAAGACCATAACTGCTGTCTTTTGAGAGGCTTTGATTTATTTTTCTTAATGATGTGCACAATGTTCCTACTAGACCCAACTCAATCTTGTTTAATTATTTCCCAATTAAGATCATCCTACCAAAAAACCATAAAAAACATTTGACATTTATATTTTGCCTTCAGATTTGCAAAGTGCTATATAAACATGATCTTATTTGGCTCTCACAAATACCATATGAGACAAATTCTATTTCTTTCACCATTTTACAAACCACGACATTGAGTCTGAAAGTTAGAACTTGTCCATAGGTGCAAACAACTAGTAAACATAGAAGGCAAGATGGAAACTTTTGCTTCTCCCAACTCCAGGGTGAAGCTCATACCACTACTCAGCTATGTCTCCTTTAGGAATCACAAGAGAGAACGTAGATATGTAGATCACAAACTTTAATATATAAACTCATCAGTGTGGTTTCCTTGAATGATGCAAATCTGAACCTATCTTAGTTTGCACATCCTCTGTGATGCTTGTCCAAGTCCTTACATAAGTTCTCCATAGAGATCTGCCACCTACATCACCACCATTACTATCTCCCTCTCTTCCCTTTTCCTCTTTCCCCCTTCCCTCTGCCAGTGACTCCTTTGTGCCTCCTTCTCTAAACCTCCTCCCCTCCCCCCACTTCCACCCTACTTTCCCCCACACTCCCCCCCAAACACACAGACACACGTGTGTTAGCTATTATGTAATATTGAATATGATGCTATTATATAGTCCTCTGACTTCTCCTAGATGACTTTTTTTTAGCTTCAATTTTTTGCAAAGGATGCTACTTGGTAAATGTTGTTCATTGCCTTTCATAATCAAAGTGCTCATTCTAGCATGCAAAAGATGCTATCTTTTTAAAGGAGTCCTTTGTGAATCTGACCAGTTTTCCCCTCTTCCCCCCTCCTCCACTGCCTCTTGCTCCCCACTCCCCCATCCCAAGCTATTGGATAAGCCTTTGCATATCTATTATGTTTGTTTCTCTTTGGTTGTACTGGGGCCATGGAGAGATTGAATTTGTCTTCTCCAACTCCTGCTTTCAATTAGGGTTGATGAATGACTTCCTCTTTTGCCCAGGTAAGGTGGATTCTGTGACAGACTCAAAATGTTTTGGTCTTGGAAAAAAAGAAGAACCATCAATTTAATTTACTTTGCTTTAACTTTCAAGATACTCAAAAAGTTTTTCTGTTTAAAATGGCATATTCATAGGAACTGGGAGCAGTTTTAGAGATCATCTAGTCAAATGCTTTCATTTTACAGATGAGGAAACTGAGGCAGAGAGATTTATTCAGCCATTCAGTTAAGATAGTCAAACAAGTTTGTCAAGTTCCTTTAAAAAATCTCTCCTTTATCTCCTTCTCCCCTTTCCTCTACTTCCAGGCTCCACTAACAGCTAACTTACTGCTTAATGACTGGAACTGAGTAACAAGTGCTCCAAACAGTAACATCCAACCTCTTCACAAAAAGGATTGATGGTTGTTCTTTAAGCTTCAAGTTAGAGAATCTACAGTCCTTAGTACAGTCCTACAGTACAAACCTGCAGCCTTAAGCAGCCAGTAATTAACTTTAAGCACCCCAAAATAGTTCCCCTGGGTTCTATAACTTATTGGGAATCTATTGGGCTACGAGGTTGGATTCCCCCTCACATTCCCACCTCCACCATACAAAATCTTTTGTTGTACAGTATAATGAATATCAAACCTATTTTTGAGCAAGTATTAATCACAAGGGAAATACTTTGGATTGAGTTTCTTGTAGACACCAAGAGTCCTAATTTTCAATGCTTGACATTCTACTCTTCTATGTGCCCTTTGACCCTCCTATAAAAACCAACCCAACATTACTTGTCATAATGTGTCATATCTCTTTAATGTTATAAATTAAAAAGAAAAAAAAAAGGAACCATCCCTACTCCTGGAAAACAACTCTTAAGTTCAGGCTCTATTGACAGTATATTAGTAGCATTGTTTCTGCACATGCACACATATTATGCTGTAATTGAAAAGCATCAAAGTGAATGGCCATCTGTGGTGGACTGTACTTAACTGTGTTCTGGAAATTAATGATGCCTTTATCGGGGGAATACTCTATGAAGCTGTATGGCATATGCCTAGTGATGTTACGTGATTTCATAGTCCACAAACCATAATGTTTCAATTTGTTCAGAGGTATGTGCTTCCAACAATGTTGAGTATTGATCCCTTTGCACCATGGAACAATTTGAGGGTTGCATAATCATGGAAGTGAGCTAGAAAGAGACCATTGGGAAAGCTTAAAGCAAAGTGATGCAGTAGAGCAATGATTTGAGTCATTTTATAGTAAATTTTTGCAAATGAAAAGACACAATCAGAGAAAGACCAAAAAAGGGGGTAGGTGTTTACTTTTTAAAGTGAAATTTGAACCTCAAATAGTTATACTTCCTTATTTTCTTTTGACTGAAGGACTCAAGCTAATATTTGCTTCTCCTTCCCCTTCCTTTCCCTATCCACTAACACACTAATTTTGGCACCTGGTTGTTTCTGACCATAATAGATCTATTGTCTTGAATTTGAAGAACAAGGTTCTCATTCTAATAATAATAATAATTAGTTCATTGAAGACAAACTGTTTTGTATTCTAATTATTCATTGGAATATGGTAGGCTGAAAAAACTGAGATATTCTTATACAATAATTCTGGAGTTGGAATTTAAGTACTAGGGGACGCTAGTATATACTACATTATCATCAGAATTATTATCCAGCTCCCTGACTTTAGAGAGGAAACAAGTTAATTAAAAATTGGCCTTGTCTTTTCAGACTTAAGCCATTGGTGAACCTTAAATCATGTTGGTTCAGGGATAACATAATTTTTAAAATCATCTGTCAAGGATATTTAGGAGGCATTAAGGAAAGAAAAGGGATGTCTTAACATGGTGAAGGCAAACATTTATAAATGAAGAAAAACTTTTTACTTCTCCTCAGAAAATGAATAAAATAGGTGGAGATGGAAAACAAGGGCTTTGTGGTCAGGTATCGGAAACAAAGTTCTATAGCAGCAGTTTTCAAATTTTTGGTCTCAGACCCCCTTTTATTCTTTTAAAATTTATTGAGAACTCTACAGAGCTTTTGTTTACGTGGGTTTTGTCTATCAATGTTGTAATGGTAATGGTAATTTGAAGATCTTCCCTGCCCCTTAATAAGCCTAAGGGAATTTGAAGACCTTCCCTGCTTTGAAAATCTACTAGCTTTTTCTAAAAAACACACCTACTTCTACATGGAACAGAAAGCATAATATGAAGAGCCTTGGACTAGCACTTTGGAGACATTTAAGTTCTGGTTCTAGGCTGGCCCCCTCACTTGCTTCATGTCTCTGGGCAAGTCATTTAACATCTTGGTACCTCGGTTTCCTAATTTGTAAAAAGAAGGGTTGGACTGGATCACGTCTAAGGTGTGTTCTAGCTTTAGAGTAATTAATTCCATGAAGTTGATAACCTACTCCACTTACGATGCTTCTCTACCCACAACTGAGCATTTGGTCCTCTTGAGTTTTATTCCTGTTCTTCCTGGGATTCCATACTTTTTCTTCTCTCCTGACTGTACTTTACCTTATTTCCTTCCTGGGCACCTGATTTAGTTTCTTAATCCAAGATCCCAGCCTTTCCTTCATTGACAGCCCCAGTTTGTTACAATAAACAGAAGCCTAATGTAAACTCAAGGAGGTTTTTCTTTAAAAAAAAAATTTTTCTTCATAGAATAGCTCTTTCAAACAAGTATTATGGTCTACTTTAATAGCATGTACTAGTGCCTTTTTCTGTGCTAAGAAGAGGGAACTGGACTATAGAAAAGGATACAATTATTTCAGAATTCAGAAGACAGCATTTGCAAAGGGCTAAAAATATTATTTTTCACTTAAGAATGTACATTGATCTTATGTATTTCCATATTTATAATACACATATATACACATGTATATATGTGTGTGCATGTGCATATACGTATATATCCATATATGCATATACATACACACACATATACACACACACACATATATACATACTTTGAATTAGGGAGTCATTCATCCATCTGAATTACACTTAAGCTTCAGTGGTCAAGAAAATTGTCAAATAAGAGCAATTGCTTAGTGTTTTGAAATAATTAGTTTATAAAACATTTATAATTATTAAAATATCAAATTTGAGGAACTGTAGAGTCATCTCTCGAATCCAGTCTAAGCAAGGGAAAATTTTAATTATAAAGATTACTAGAAGGGCCTTTAGCATCGTTGGACTTTTTATAAGATTATGAAATATTTGGGTGGGAAAGGATCTCAATGGTTATCTATTTCATCTAGTTCATGTGAAGCAAGAATTTCCTCTGCTGGTGAAGACTTTCAGCAATGGGGAGCTCATGACTTCTGAAGACATACTTTAAATATGGATACATCAGATAGTGTGCTATAGTGAGATTCCCCATCCCCCTAAAAAAAAAAAAAACAACAAACAAAGAAACACTGGAAGATCTGGTTTCAAAGCTGGGTTCTATCTCACCTATGACTTTGTCTGTCTAGGTTTTAGTTTCCTTGTTTATAAAATGTCATGAAGAGAAATTTGGTTCATCAGGTTGTTCCAAATGAATTTGTGTTCCATCACAGTGTGGTCAATCCTCTTTCTAAGTGCTTAAAAAGTGTGCTCCAAGTCTATAATTAAGCAGAGAAGACATAGACCTTAAAAAAATTAAGCTTATGAATTATGCCTTTTTCTTTTGCAAAACTGTGATACTTTTCCTTCTCCAGTCCTATAGTCTTTAAGTCTCTCAATTGATGGATGCCTGAGCACTGGGGGGAAACCCCTACCCACCTAAGTTACTTGAACTTATAATTATTTCTGCATATAAATTATATAAATTCTCTACATACTGCCTAGTTATGAGACTGAAAAAAAAAAGAACACATTATTAAGGATAATTGTGGCACACACAATACTTTGCAAACTTTTTAAGTTCTATATAAATGTGAGTTATTATTGTTATTTTTTTTTCCCTCTGAAGATTTTCTTAAGAAAAAAAGTAGTTGAAATATATAGTATATAAGACAAACTGCCTTCTACAAGCATAGGGTTTGGTTTCATGCCTTTCTAACATTGGTTATATAGCTCAGCTAAATCATTCATATGTGTGTCTGTGTGTGTGTATATACACGTGCATATATATGTATATAGGTATGTATATGTATATACATAT
>CM053591.1:82157208-82195149 GCA_028646515.1 Pseudochirops corinnae
CAACTGAATTAATTAAAGGTATAAACTAGTTGAAAAGTAACTAGGTAGCTTAGTGGATAGAATGCTAGGCCTGTAGTCAAGAAGAACTAAGATAAAATTCATCTTCAGGTACTTACCAGCTGTGTGGCCCTGAGCCACAAGTCTCTCTGCTCAAGTCTACCTCAGTTTTCACAGATATAGAACGGAAATAATGATAGTACCTTTCTCCAAGGATTACTGTGAGAATGAAATGAGATGTTTATAAAGTGCTTTACACATCTAGAACCTCTATATAAATGTTAGCTAGTGTTATTATTCTTAATTAATTTGGAAGGAGTGAAGTCCTTTGATCACTGGATAAGGTGAGGTGAGGCCCCACAAGAAATGCTTTGAGATGTTTTGAAGAGAGTTAGTCATGCTTTGTATGGATATGGATAAATTAGCAAAGCCAGTTTGTGAGCATGGTCAGTCCCTCATTAAAACAGTCACATTTCTAGGCTCAGGGGTACCTTGAAGAGGTTTACCCTTGCAACTCTCCCATAAGGCAGCAAGGAAGGATTAGGAATGAACAAAGAGCACCTGCAACGTTACCCTTTACCCCCATTGCCCATGTCATCAGGGGCAGCTAGTTGTGCAGTGGATAGAGTACTGGGCCTAGAGTCAGGAATTCTGGAGTTCAGATCTGGTCTCAGATACTTATTAGTTGTGTGACCCTGGACAAATGACTTAACCTCTGTTTGCCTCAGTCTCCTCAACTATAAAATGGTAGTAATACTGGCACCTACCTTGCAAGGTTATTGGGAGGACCAAATGAGATAATTCTTTTAAAAAGTACTTAATACAAGTCCTGGAACATAGAAAAGCACTATATAAATTCTTATTTCCTCCTTCCCTCATGAAAAGCATAGCAAACCATAGTAAATCACGTGCCCAATCAAGATCAGAGAGACACACCAAAGATACATGGAGAGTAAATATAGCCCCCTAGGTGAGGAACGGTTTCAAAGATCATGGCCCTCTGAAAGCAGATAGCACTACCAAGCATGGACTCAAGAAAGGACTGACTCTAATTAGGAGTTGTGAGTTTACCTTTTGACCACGTATGTTCTCTGCAAGTCTGCTATGCTTTAACTTTATGCACGTTCTCCCCACACACTCTGTGTGTTTGGGGAAGATTGCTCTCCAGATTTGTAGGGTGATTGTTTTTGCATTAGTTGACCCTGCTATATCTACTTCATAAATACAATTTTTATAAACTAACTCCAGTTTATATACAATGGAAATCATACCTAATGGGGGCTCAACAGTAACAGTATTTAAAAAAGAAGTAAGCAAACAGGAAACTGAGCAATTCCTCATGACTGCCCTTAGAGCACTGAGGAGAGAAGGGGACCCAACCTATCACTGTTAGTGAGTTTGAGAAGCAGCTCTGAAATGGAGAGCTACATGCAATTTTTGAGGGGAAAAAGTCCTTTTAGGAAAGAAGATTCTACTCACGTTTAGATGCCTGTTCTAATACTTACTCCTGGGTTAGAGGAAAGTACTCTGACTCTCAAGTCAGTGGATTTGGGTTCAGATCATGATTACTACTGATCATCTCTCTGACCCCAGGAAGGTCACTTAATCAATGTACTAAGTGTCCTCTCTGGGCCTCAGTTTCATAATTTTTAAAATAAAGATGTTGAAGTAGACATCCTCTGAGATCCGTTTCAATTCTAGACCTGTGATCCAATAGGATTCTCTCTCAGCAAGGAAATCCCTTTCCACATTTGATACACGTGATACTTCCCGCTTATCTTTAAACTCATTTATTCCTGTCTTTTAAACTGAAATGAAGAATAAGGGAACATATATATGCTACATACATGTATACATACACACATACATATGGTTTATTTCATTTGCTACAGTCACTGTAAAGAAATGCTCCAGGTGGGAAGAAGGGCAATATCGATAACTAAATCCAAGATCACAATTTGCTCTGAGGCTAGGTAAGCATCAGGAAGCCAATGGACTGATGAACAGAAGGAACCCCTCTGGAGGAGACTGGTAAGATCAGATGCACTGACAATGCAACATCATCAATTTGGTCAGAAATGCTTTGGGAACTACATGAAAAACCTTCGCTATTGAGCTCCCAAGTCACTGTCCCAGGTATTCCCCCCCCCCCCCCCTTTCTTCACAGTGATGATCTTATAACTCTGATTTATAGTTCTTAAACCATTTCTGCTAAGATTCATAGTTATGTAGGGACTTAGGAATCTAAGGTCAGAGGAAAAGTAATTAAAGAGACAAAGGAAATGATAAAAGCAACGATGATTCCAGAAAAAAAGGAAGCAGTTTTAACTTTAAACTTTAGGGGAAGGAAATGAATTTTTAAGAGGATTTCAAGTAGAAAATAGCCTTGGAGTTTGCTGGTTAACAAGCTGTTTCCAACTATGGGGGATTATAAAGTGGTTTGAGTTTCAACAGGATGAGAACAGATTTAGAGAGAGTCTGAACAGAGATTGACTGGGTAAGGTTTTGGAAGAAGAAAGCTGGTAGGAGATGAGGAAAGACAATGAAGAGAGAACTGAATCCGGAAGGTCCTTAAAAGTAGCAAGAGGTTTGACATTTCTGAACAAGAAGAAAGCCGAGAAAGGGATGTGAAAGGAAAATGAGCTTGGCAGTACTGCTATGAATGGACTTGACTAACTCAATTCTTTCACGTCAAGTTGTGTTACATTTCTATCATCTTGAAGGAATTTGGATCTGACTGTGATAAATGTCACATTCTTTTTAATAAAACCATGAAATAGAAACCACACAAAGCAAAAGGCTCTGGAGTAATTATTTTTTGCATCATTAACTTTTCCATAATTAGAACCCCCTTTCCCCCCATGTCTCTCAAGCCAATTATGTCTCACACAGTAGGTGATGACTGGGCAATGGAGGAATAATTGGCAGGACCACATGGTTGTTCTTATCTCTTTTTTGGTGAAATATTCATATATTTTCTGTTATGACTTGAGTCTAGGTATATGATTAGCCAAAGTTATTTGACTATTAATGTGGGATAGTTCAGACTATATGGATCATTCTCTCCACAGATTTTATTCATTCATTAATTCATTCATTAATTCACTCACTCACTCATTAGATTCATTAAAAAAGAAAAGAATGCTCATTGTGCCCAAGGAATTCTGCTTGTCAGTCTTCTTTATCTGTAGCATGCATCTGATAATTGATTCTAAAAATAAATAGAAGATATAACATTATAACTTATCATCTCTAAGTTATACAATCATTTTTGTCTTTAAGTGTTCTTAGGTTGTTCCTGTATGATTTTTTCCCTTTAGAGAAAATGGAGATGGGCAGCTAGGTGGCACAGTGAATAGAGCACAGATCCTGGAGTCAGAAGGACCTGCATTCAAATATAGCCTCAGACACTTGACATGCTTACTAGCTGTGTGACCCTGGGCAAGTCACTTAACCCCAATTTTGCTGCTTTTCCCCCACACCCTCCAAAAGAAAGAGAATGGAGAGTTTTATGCTTTGGAGAGTGTAATGGTAATGGGAATTTGAAGATCTTACCTGCCTCTTAATAAGCCTAGGGGAATTTGAAGACCTTCCCTGTTTTGAAAATAAACTCTGCCACCTAATAGGTTGAATGTAGTCACATGAAGCCTGTGATGGGAGGAGTTTGCTAAGGGGTGGAGTAGAGCCCACAGGAAGCTGGGAGTCAGAGCCAGCTAGACTGGGACTGAGAGGATGCTCAGGCAAGCAGTCAGTCAGGCTCATGAGTAAAAGTTGTTTTTTTACCAACTGCTATGACCACTGGGTTTATGTTGCTTTGTGGGAAGGCTAAAGGATGCTGTGACTCTCTGTGCTGCTGTGGCTCATCAACTTCTTTGCTTTGGAATTGGCTTACTGGTTTTGAGATTTGGTTTTTCTGGTGTCTGAATAAATGTCTTGCTTCTGTCTTCTTTATGAGGAGTCTGTTATATTTTGTGATTGAGCACCATGCAGGAATATTTATAGTCATGGTCAGCAGCATAAATATTGCATTGGAGCTATAGAGAGTGAAAGTTTAATGAGCTTATCTTTCCCTATGTGTACCTGTGCATGTATATGAAAGGAAGAAATAGGGGTGTTTGTGAATTTCTCTAATGCATTTAAATATGCTTTAGTCTTGTTTTGAGAACAATTATGGAGCATCACCATTTTTTTTCATCTCTGTCTTCCATATGTGGGTTAACTCTTGTCCAACCTGTATTTCATTTAAACTTTACAACAAACCTGGGAGGTAGGCACTATTATCAGCGCTTTTTTTCTTTAAACAGATGAAGAAAGTATGGCACAGACAGAGTAAGTGACTTGCTCAGAGTCACATAGCTAGTGAGGCAGGATTTGGGCTCAGGCTTCCTGACTTCAGCTCTAGCACTCTATGCATTCTACCATCTAGCTGCTTCTAATCAATAATCCTTAATGTGATATTAAAGGAGATAATGGTGTTGCCCAGGATCGGTTGAGTCTACTTTTTATGGAAGAAGGAATCTCATTAACTAAATAACAACTACTTAAATGGAAGTGGGATTCAATAGGGCCTTATTCCAGACAATTCAGTTCAATTTAATAAATACTTATTAAGTCCCTACTATGTGCCAGGCCCTGTGCGAAGCTGGGGTTACAAAAAGGTACAAAAGGATCCCTGCCCTTGAGTAGCTTACAATCTAAAGGGGGAGACAAAATGTAAGCAAATATATATGAAGCAATCTGCATACAGAATAAATAAGAAATAATTAACAAAGCGAAGACACTGGAATGAAGAGAGGTTTGGGATGTGTGTGTGTGTGTGTGTGTATACATATATATATGTGTGTGTGTATGTATGTAAAAGTATATACACATATGCATAATAATACATACGTGTGTATACATATACACAAATATATATATGTATAAATGGCCAAATACATATATATGTATATAATCACATACATATACAGTCCTCTTTGAAAATGGATCAACAATATATGTATACACATATTTTTTCCAGGACATAATTTACACATGCATCAGGGACATTTTTTCATGACAGATTTAGAATGGAATGGGAAGACTTTCACAAGTGATATTCCATGGTAGGTCACTGTTTTATAGCAATGTAAGTGACTGAAAAGTGAATGGACTACGAGGGTTCACTGTATTTATTGTTTATTGACAATAAAAAGCAGCTGAGTCAGTGAAATAAAATGTAGCCTTAAAATATTTCCTCCTACAAGCCATCTTCCATATGTCTAAATCATATGACACTTGGGAAGGTGAGAACAAAATCAACTACATTAGACAATCTTCCAAATACTGTTATTACATAAGGAGTAGAACAAATCTTTGCCATAGCCATGGCAGAGATCCAAAGCAAAGTCCAAGTTGAAGAGGGATTTACTGTAGATGGTGAGGTCCTCCAAATGCTCCTGCTTGTGGAAGATATCATGCTGGGGTTTGCAACCTGTCCTGGATCATCAAAATGGCTCTTAAGTGAGCTCTGTACTCATTCAGAAGAATCTGGCCTAACTGTTTACTCACGAAGAACCAACTGGATAAACAGTGCCTGTTGTCTAGATAATGGTTTGCAGTTAGATAAGTACCTACGAAACTTTACTACATTCACCTGGGAGAAACAACATAAATGAACCTACGATCCAGGACCAGAAATAATCAGGAAGTGGTGATTTGGTTTTATTGCCTTTGGGACATTGCACAGTTCTTTTAATGACCCAGAGTTATTTGAAACAAAGGACCCTTTTTTTAAACACATATATTCTTCTGCTGATATATGGATATGATTCATGGAGTGCTACAGTTTCTGAAGAATTGAAGTTGAGTATCACCTCCCATGGTGGGCCTGAGCAGGCTGAAATACATTGTATACAGAGGTTTAAAAAGCAGGGTGAATGGTGCCATCAAAATTACTGTATAAGTGGGAGGCGGTGAGGAAGGTATGTAGTATGAGCGAGAGACAACCAACTTGCTCCTACACTTTTGGGAGAAAACGAGGAAAGCTTCAAGCAGGTTGGGTGGACTTCTTGGTGGAAAAATTACAAAAGGGCATGCAGAAGAACTGTATAGAACAGGAAGTCATGAATATGTTGGGATCTGCATCATTGGAGGGAATGTACACTTAATTGAGATCACTAACCCAATGGAATACGAAAGCATCATGACTTGTGTTCACAAAGCGTGAAGTGACATTTATATTAGTTATGACTTCATCTTAGAATACTGATGTAAAAATGTCTTTGAGGTAAAAATTTACAATTGTATCAGAGGAAGCTTTATAAAATGACTTTTGATTCTGACCTCCTTGAGAGCAAGGATTATCTTGAATTGTCTGTATACCTTTAAGTCCCCGACGGTGCTGTGTTGGGTGTTCCTTGGAGACAATGTTTAATTGGTGATAGATAGTAATTAAAATAGTAATAATTTATTCCTTTTCTTTTATTGTTTCATATAAGATATCCACCTGAGGTTCCACTGGTAAATTTGTTACAAACTGATGCATGCTATTATTTGTGTTTCCGCTAGGGCATGAAGAAACATAAATCACTTTCACTTATGTCTTAAGGCAAGCTGAAAAAGGCCACACAGAGTTTATTAAGATGAGAAAAGAAAAAGAATCCCTCCAAATCTTGAATGCTCCATCTCCCCCTAGTTAGATCCATTTCTCTTGAAACTATTGAAATAGGATAGAAGCTGTCACCACCACATCTATCTTTGGGAGCCAGCCCAGCAGCTACAGTGAGATGACTTCTAAAAAATAAGGAGACTTTCTTTAGGAGGCAGACTCTTGCCTTTACCCAAGTCTACACAAGCCCATTAAAACTTATTTTGCAAAATGAACACTTTATTTGGACTGAACCTCCATGGTCCAATGCACTCTAAAATAAACAAATTCAGCATCTGATTCTCGGCTGACCACACTGTAAATCATGCAGAAGATTTATCCCATTTACAAAATGCAATAAAAATGCTGTTCCTTTAAAATTGGGCAAAGAGGGGCTATGAGCAGAAATGCCTTTATTCCATCACATGATGCCTAATGAGGAGAAATTCTAATTTTGGATACATTTTCCCTTGCTTTTCTTGAAACAGTTAAATGGCTGTTTAGGTTACAGCCAAAGATAATGGTTTACTAGCTTTCCTAAGTCTTCATTTTCTTAGCCAGTCACCAGAATAATGTAGTTAAACTACCATTAAAGGAATCTTGAGTTTTGAGGATTTTTTAATGTATGTGGCCTGATTGCAAGATACTGTAGAGTTGTACATTACTAAGGAAATACCAGAATTGCACTAACGCAGCAGGAAATTAACAATGCAGGATATAATCATCCTTGGTTATAGATAATACATTCAGTGCTTAAAATAGCAGTTTGCCATCCATGTGTCACTTTACACCAGATGGTTGGAAGAGCTCAGGACATTTTTTATATTAGAAGGGTACATATAAAAATCTGTTAATAGCAAATCACAGAAAAGGGGAAGAGTGAATTTTTGTCAAATTGCCTTCATCTACATCAAACACAAAGTTATTTTTATATATTTGATTAAATAAAAATACTTCTGTTAACTTAAATACATTATAAAACTCTAACCCATAGCTATGAATAAAAGTAGCGTCTATATACTCCTGATACTTAGGTTTTCTAAAAATTTCACATAGACCTTAATTCACATATTTTGTCCAACTTTAATAGGCTACTCCATACCTCTGGGTCAATTTGACCCTTGGTTCTATTTAATTTCCTCTTTCAAATCTTGAGAGAAAGTCACTTATGTAGTACTTTGAGACAGTACCCATTGATGAAACTAGACACATACTACATTACTCTAGACTGCCACGGACACTGAGATATATAATCAACATGCATTTATAATTGCCTACTGTGTATCAGCCATTGTGCTAAGAGCTAGGGATACAAGAAAAAACAAAAGACAACCCATATAAGTTCACAAGAATGTTAACCTCAACTCTCATATACTAAAATAGTGTCTATTAGAAGCAAATAAATCTGAAATCTTGCAGTCATGACCATTGTTCCAATTTGGGAAATGTCATGTTAATGTGAAGACACACTCATTCCATGTTGGCACCCCTTTACAATCCTCTGACTCATTGACAATATATAGTATGTGGACATGGGAGACTCTTATTGTAGAATATGTGCCACTTGGTTTTAGAGAAAAATTCATCAGAAAGTGGCTTGATAACAATGATTATACTATTATTAGAGTGAATTTTTTTTATTCCTTATAATGACTACATGCATTTCCCTCTATAATATATTAGTGTTGCTTCCAGAATTTAACTCAAAAATCATTCCAGAATAATAAAAGATATTCCTTTACTACCAAAGATCTAGGTTTACAATTCCCACCAGCTTTGGAAATGAATGGCCTTAGGCAGGCTTTCCCAGACTGTGTGCTGTGAAACCCTGGTGTTCTCTGTGATGTGAATAGCAGTTTGGTGAGAAAATATCTGTGCTAGAAATAATTTTCCTTCTAAAATATATAATTTGGAATTTTATAAAAATATTTTTATATATGGTAATGTTTCCATTATGAAAATTAGTTTTAATTTCCTCTGTGTTACTCCAACATTTTCCCAAACTCAGTCTTTATATAGTGAAAGCATATTTTATTGGTAAGAGAACCATATTTGGAATCAGAGGATCTGGGTTTGAATCCTGACTCTTCATTTACTACCTGTGTGACTTTGCATAAATTATTTCACCTCTCTGGGACTCCATTTCATTCTCAATAATGACTAGTTGGACTATAATCTTTTTTCACTTCTAAATATATGATCTATTGATTGTAGAAATGTTTTTTTTCTACTCTCTCCCAGGCTATTGGATCAGCAATTATGGTCTCTGTCAATAAATTTTAGGTCCAGAAATCTTTGATGGCCTTAATTTTGAAAATCATTATCTTAAGGGGGAAGTGAGGGTTGAGTGAGGAAAATACAGAAAAAAAATACGTCTACCAGTAGTATGACTTAATGTTAAAGTTTAGTATAAATTGGCATTTCCTTGTGCCAGTAAGTTTAAAAAAAGAAAAAAAAAACAGATAGGTTCTCACACTAAAGTTAAACTTAGCAACTTTTTCTTAAAGGAATGATCAAACCAGGCACCGTCCTTGCGAAGGATAAGAATAACTCTTTGTCCCTTGGCCTCTCCAAATTCTGTCATTGTCAATGAGGAATCCTGGGAGTACTGAATGATCAGGATAAGAGGATCAGACATTCTGTGGAGTTCCTTTCATGACAATCCATGTTTATGCCTGAGGCTGTGTCACGACAGCTGTCAGTAGAGGTGATCACCAAGCATTCACTGGCTCAAAGAGCAACTGTTAAAATGGCCTATCTGAGGTTAAAGGTGATTGGCCCTTTCTCTCTTGGTGGCCCATTTAGATGCTGAAACACATTTCTCCCTTAGGCCCATTACAGCTGTTTGAGTGATAAGAAATTAGAGAACTGACTTCCAGTGGGTAATGATGCCCTCCAATAAGAACGTGGCACAGCTGTAACCGGATGACCTTGGCACTGTGGCTTATATCAGACAGTAGTGCCTAAACTGATGAAACTGAAGCTGAGTGTGAAACAGGCCACTGGGTCTCTGCCAATAAACATTTGGATTCAGTCCTCCGTGTGCTGCTGGGTTGCCTTCCCATAAGACATTCATTGCATACATGCATGCGTACAGACACACACACACACACACACACACACACACACACTCTCCATGAAAAGCCTTTCTTTTCTTTTTTTCCCCTGGGTGACATCCAATTATCACTCCCACACACTTCTTGCAGCTGTACTTTATGGACAACAAATATTTTTTTGTTTTGTTTTGAGAGAGCCACAAACATGAAAACCAGTGGATAATTTTTCAAGAGATGTGAATTCAAATATTCAGTGAGAACCCATAGTGAATTTGGAGATGACAAACAGCAGAATGGAAGACTGGGGGACAGGAGATTTTTTTTTTTTTTGTGGGTGAGAAGTGTTTTCTCTAGGTGTGAACTGTTCTAAGTTATCCCCAGCTTCCTGGTAAACATAGTGTTTTGTGAGATGGCAGTAATGACATATTCAATGTCTCTTAGTTTTCACCAAAAAGATCTCTTGCAGGCAATAACTAAGTGAAAATTATGAATTGTGCTTAGATTCTTAAATTGAATGGAAAATGGAAGGTCAAACATGGGTTGATGTAAATGCATATGACTACATGGGTAGGGGGGAGAGAGATTCCTTAGTTTCTTGGTTTAGAATGCTTCTAAGGTAGTACTTAGATTAGCTTTGGGAATGAAATATGACATTTTTTGGTTGATATTTGCAATATCACTCATAATTCTAAAAATGCTTAATCACTTGCACTCCCAATGTGATACTCTAAACAGAGTCTTTGTACCCTGCTTAGAGTTATGTTTGGGCAAGGCTTTGGAAAGCTTAGAAGAAGGGAAGAGCCCTGGGTGGGAAAAAACAATCACTTGCAAGAAATGTCTTCATTGGTGGTGATTTTGTCATAGTTTCCATTTCTTGTGCTATTCAGAAAAAAAACAAAACAAAACAAAAGACAACATGGGAGAAGATGAAGAGATCTGTGGCAGGATTATGGTCCTGGTACTAATGTGTTGTTTTGCTTATGAAAAATAAATCATTAACAATCATGGGGAAGTTGCAGTGGGTCAGCAGGAGGGTAATTGAGTCGAAGGAGGAATAACATCAGCCTCACTGCCAAACTACGCATCCTCTATGGGGGATGTGAAATGAAAGAAGTTTGGGCAGATATTATAGGGCTTAAGGATGAAAATAGCAATGCACCAAGGGAAACTGCCATCCTCAGGACTTCTTTTGACATTACTAGAGTGATTGCAAAACTACTAAAAATCCTCAGGGTTAGTTACAATGAAGTTTTCTTGACATACGTCTTTTTTTTTCCAAGTTAGGTTGTCAGGGAAAAACAAAGAGCATTAGGAGAGATAAATATGGAGAAGTGAATGCAAAGCCGGTGCCCTAGAAACGACAGGAGCAGTTGACTTCCTCCTTTCTGGCGCATGTGAGTGTCCCTGAGAAGCTGCATCCTAGTCCAGCTTCAGGGGTCATCCCTAAAGGAAAGAAGCTTGCTCCCATGTATAATTAGCATGCCCTCTAATTTACCCCATGATGAGGCATCACAGTCTTTGAAGGCAAAAGAGATAGGACAGCAGAGCTGGAGGTGAAAGTGATATGTGAAAGTGACACTAATACCCCTGAAAATCAATGTGATATTAAGGTTAGTTCTATAATGAAAATGATGCTGTCACATTAGACACAAAGGTAGAAGCTAGCCACAGGATAAAATTAAATCCTGAGTCACTCATCAGCTATGAAAAAAATACTATCTGTCTGCTTTCACAGAATCAGAGACATAAGGAACTTCGGAGATTGTTTATTCTCACCCATTCCTGAAAGGCATATACACTATAATACACCTTTCTGACAAATGGTCATTTAGCAATAGCTTAAAGGTCTCCAGTGAGGGGAAATTTACCACCTCCTGAGGCAACTCATTCTGCTTTTATACGACTATTGACCTCTGAATGTCAGTGGGCTCAATAACTTCATTCTTTGATGAGGGAGCTATTTTATTTTTAAATAATTTATACTAAATATCTTCTAGTTTGCTATTAATTCCAAGAAACTCTATCTCTTCTGGTAGATGAGAAATAGTAATTTTTTGAGGGCTATTTTTAGGAAAGAACAATGTGGTATGCTAAAAAAAAGTGCTAGAATAGAGACCTAGGTTCCAATTCCAGTTCTAAAAATGACTAATTTTATGTATATCTTTGGGCAAGTCACTGAATGTCTATACCTCAGTTTCCTCACATATAAATAAGGAGTCCTTTTCATATAATAACTAATAATCATTTTAGCTAGCTATTATATAAGGCTTTGTAAACATGTTACATATATTATCTCACTGGATTCTCACAACAGCCCTATTAGATAAGTACTATTATCCCCATTTTGCCACATCCACTGATAATTCTTTGAAATAATTATTCACTTTTATTTGTTAGGATATTTTCATATCCTTATAGAGTCATAGAGGTAAAAGGGGTTGCAAAAGTCACAGAAATTAAATCAAGTCAATAAGTGTTTAGTAAGTGCTTACCATGTGCCAGGCTCTGTGTTAAGCACTGGGGATATAAAAGGAAGGCACTAATCGTTCCTACCTACCTGTAAGAGGCTTACAGTCCAATAGGAGAAATCAACACACAAACAATCTATATACAAACAAGATCAAGATATCTACACCTATATCTCTATTATCTCTATCTATCTATCTATCTATCTATCTATCTATCTATCTATCTATCTATGTATCTGTGTATCTATGTATCTATGTATATATCTACCTATCTATCTATGTCTGTCTATCAATGTATTTATGTATGTATCTATGTATTTATATATGCATGTATTTATTATTTATCTATTATATATGATAAATTGTAGATAATCTCAGAGGGAAGACTAGCAGCTGGGAGGACTAGGGAAGGACTCATGTAGAAGGTGGTTTTTGAGTTGAGGTCTGAAGGAAGCCAGAGATTCTAAGTGGATAGATGTAAGGAAGGAGCACATTACAGGCTTGATGGACAACCAGTTCAAAGGCATGGCACTGGGATATGGAGTATTTTGTGTGAAGAATGGAAATTGGGTCAATATGGGTGAATTACAGGGAGTATCAAGGGTAGTAATGTGTAGAAGTACTAGCAAGTAAGAAGGGATGAGTTTATAAAGAGTTTTAAATACCCCAAAGCCCCCAAACAAACCAAAAAAAGAGAGACATTTATCCTACAGGTAATAAGGAGCCACTTTATTTTTTTTTTTAATAGGGAATTGGTAGATTCAAATACACTTTAACAAAATCACGTTAGCAGCTATTTGAAAAATGTATTCAAGAGGGGAGAGAATTGCAGAAGCCAGACTGTGAGGAGATTAATGCAATAATCCAGGGAAGAGGTGATTAGGGTCTAAATTTGGATTGGTTACGGGAGTGAGGAGAAGTAGATGTATCCAGGAAATGTAGAGAAAGAAATGGCAAGATTTGGCAATAGAATAGATATGTGGGGTGAAACAGAACTAAAAGTGGTATTAGAATGGAAAGAGATTCTAGAACTTAAAGGCACTTCAACAATTATCAACTTATGAGCAAGTTGAGACCCTTACGAATTGCCCAAGGTTAACAATATAGTAGGTAGCACAGCTGGAACTCTAACCCACATCTTTGGACTCAAAAGCCAATATTCTTTCTACAAAAGTGAGCAAGTTTCTTAAGAGAAAAGAAAATGACTGTTAAAAAGTCCATGGATTTTACTTAGTATGGTAGGGCAGCCATGCTCAGGTCAAAAACTATCAGTTTAGTGTTATACGTAAAATTAAGACTACAGGAAGAATAAATTAGGTTACTGAATTTTGTTGGAAACATTTATAATCATAAAGTCCTAGAATTTTGGAATCATGACAAAGACATATTTTGTCCAAACCACTTATTTAAGATGAGGAAACTGAGATCCAGCAAATTTTTCCTAGATTGTATCTGACAGTTTGGAAATATCAACTAGAAGAGCATTGCATTCTGGTGTCACTTAGCATAGGAGTCAATAACCCTACGAACTTAATGATTCCCAAGTGTATTAGATCACAGCAAAACATTTCATGCTTATAATGATGGTTCTGAAACATAACAAAATGATTAAATTATATTTAGTTCACTGGTTTCAAAGGTGTGGAAAGACACCTTTTAGAGTGTCTTTCATGACTTTTTTTTTTTTTTTAAGAGAGAAATGTTAATAGAACTACATTAACTTTAGTTAGCTGGAAAATTTCCTTATTCAGTACACTTCATTTTCTTCCTAGCCCATGATGAATTTTATGGAAGTGGTTTTCAAGTGAATTTGAGCTAGAACTTTTTCCAATGGAATGCTTTTATACATGACAAACCACAATTTACTAAATATGTCCATAGTTTTTTAAAAAATTCTTTCTTTATCATAGGAGAATTTATGTACTTTGGTTTAGTGAAGAATAAGTCCCATTTAATTGACTAAGTAATGTCAGACCCTTAGTTAGATGGGGATCATTTTTTGTAAATTATTTTTTATTATGCAAAAGGTAAAATAACATTTGAATTTATTTTTCACATATATGTGTGGAGATTTTTGATAACAAATCATAATGACAAAGAACAAAAGCAAAACCACATGAAACATGAGTAGTTTCTTGTGTCACCAGAATTTAGGATTACATAAACATCTCCAAATTTTATCATTGGAAAAATTTGTAGTGAAAGCCTTTTCCATCTTTTTCTTTCAGATGCACAATTTTTTTTTTCCTATAGCTTCTATCTAGTAGATTTTAGGAAATATTTATCTTAATATTTGTTATTCCCATTGCTTAAAAAAGCAATGAAATCAATGACAGAATTATGTGGTGACATAAGAAATCATCATGTACTATTTGATTGGAATCCTACCCTCTACTTAGCAATTAAATATTAATCAATTATTCAACATATATAAATGCAAGATGATATCATTATGTACAATAAAAAAAAGAGTTTTTGTGGTTTGCTGGTTATAAGAGAACAGCAGCTATTTATAGTTACTTTTAGAGGTAGACTGTAAGATAAATCAGGTCAAGTAGTTTAACTGCAGAGGCCTCAGGTAAAGTTGACTTGCTCATATGGTTTTATAAAATGCCTCCAAGAGCTGAACTACAGTTTCTAAAGCTCATGTTTTAAACATTAGATGGTAAAAAACCAGGCAAGTTAATATATGATTTTGTCATATTTTCCAGTGATAACTCCATTATAACTAATGGTAAGAACCCCTATCCTAGAGGGGACTGCAGAAAGTCAACATTCATGGAAACCCCAAAGAAACAAACATTAGTGATTTTACCTAATGTAATTTGTGAGGTGCATCCTGAGAAAGCGTGATATTTCCAAAATGAGTAGATATAATTAAGGAGACACGGCCTGGCTAAATTAAGATAGGCTGTGTTCCTGGTGGTTGGCTAGGAAACACAGCTATAAATCGCCACATAAGGGTTCCAAATAGTCTTGGCTGAAGTGGATGATGCTGTTTGACCCAGTGGCACTGCCACTTAATTACACTGGAAGTCACCTCACTGTTTTTTCTGTGCCACTCAATTGCAAAGTGACAAGTAGGATGCTGGTAAAGTGGTTATTCGTGAGCATTCCCTGCTCATCTATTCTCTAGCTTGAGTCACAAATTATCAGGGCTCTCAGACAATCCCCATTTCCCAAAGAAAGAAATCCTGATGGTTATACTGCTAAAGGTGCATGACTGCCAAGGCAGCCAAGCAAAGAAGAGATGCTGCACGCAGCCCCTAATCAGCTTGGTTCAGCAGCTGGAGTTGAAACTGGAACGGATTAATGGTAATGTTAAATAAATATTAAGGTTAAAAAAAAAAGCATAATTTCTTTTGTTGAGTCTTGTTTTAGGGCTTAATGATCTTAAATTCATACTCCCCACATTGGTATTTAGGACCTTTGGCTTAAATGTTATGAAATTTCCATTTGGGTGGGAACGGTACACTAAAATGATACTAAGTCTGCTTATTCTGGCTCCAAAATCCTTAGATCTTGGAGCCAAAGATTTTATGGGGAGTATTATTACATAAAAAGAAAGAAAGAAGATACCAACTTGTTCAGAAATCTGTGTGTGTAAAGCCTAATGACAGAACAAAATAGAATATTGATATTCTATGTATTGCTGCAGTACTTAAATCCTTGCCCCTGAAATTAACTTTCATAAGCCTTCACCAAAAAGTGATTAATATGTTGTATGGTATCATTATTATTATAATTATTATAACAATATTATCATTATAAGTGACATTTACATGAGAACATATTTTGCTTGGTCTTTTTTGTATCTCTCACACTGGGTACAGTGTTTTATACAAAATAAACACTTAATGAAAGCTTTTTTATGTGTCATTCACTTGAGAGTTTGCTAAGTCCTTTATATACATTATTGTACTTCAGAATAGCCCTGTGGGTTACTAAAATGAGGAATCTGAAGAAGTTAAGTGACTTGTCCAAGGTCACTCAGCTAGTGTTATAGTCTCATTGGATAAGGGAAACTATTCTCTCTGTATATAGTTGAAACACTCTCATAGGTAGCTTTAGAGATTTATTTAAAGAAGTTCAGGACAGAGTTAAATAATTTTGGACATATCCATTTGAAAAAATTTTGCACAATTACAATATTAGAAAATTCCAGTAGTCCATTAATTTGAAATGACTTGGCAATGTGGTACAGTTATTAACAGAAAAAAAGATACTGTTAGAAGCTCACTATTAATACAACTAGAAGAATCTATGAAGTTGCAATTAAGTCTTAATCCTTGGATATCATTTGTTGGTGGCAGGATTATATTACTGAGTCCCATATCTAAAACTGGAACTAGAACAGTCTGACTAGGGCTTCTACTTGGGATGCTATAATTTTGAAGCCATTAGCAGCAACAGCAATCCTTCAACAGTATAGGAACAATTAAACTTGGTACCTAGTTAACAGGAATAATTAATTCAAATAGGAAGCTTCCAGTAGGCATGAATCCCCCATCTAGTCCTTATTGCATGGTAGTGGCATTCCAGGTGAGCCCTTTGGTATCTGTGATAGCCGCCAAATGTTGCTCTAGAATCTCTGCCTCTCAGAGCCAATGCCCTCACTCCCTAATTGAATTTGTTTTCAATGGTTGATTTGAGGATGTATTTTGTGCCATTTACTCTAGATGCAAGAAGTATTGGTTATTATTTTACCTTGATATCTGGTGATTAGACTTCTCATTCTTCTCACTCCATTCCTACCTCTGTTACTTTATCCCACCTTCACGTAGTATTTAAAGTTTTAAATACTTAGTAGTATTTTTAAAAAATCATCATCTAAGAGCTCAAAATCAAGCCATGTATACTTTTAGAAAGCCTTAACCTGTAGCAAAATATGTGTAGAGGAGTTCTAAAACATTATGTCTTTATGAATAAAATGAAAGGTCACAGAAATATTATTTGGTTGGAGTGATGTGAAAATTAATCTCCATTATATGTATTTGATAGACTCAAAAATTTCAGAGTTCAAAGAGATCTTAGAAAATATCCGCAATTATCCTATTGGGTAGAAAAGGAAGATTGGCAAGTTCCTGAACAGTGAGTTGCTGAGAAAGAAGAGAATCATTGGTAAGGGGAAGAAACTTGTGATGAGTTCAGATGTGACCTCAGATATATACTAGTTATGTAACGCTGGACAAATCACTTAGTAACTTCAGGGCTTAGTCTTAATCTATAAAATTAGTATAATACTAATACCTACCACCCAACATTGTTAAGAAGATAAAATGAGATAATATTTGTAAAGTGCTTTGTAACCTTTGAAGTGCTTTATAAACTTTATTATTATTTTTTGTATTTTATGTGGGATAAAATAAAGGTTGTCCTATGTTTGATATGAATTATTACCTTTAAATTTTGCATGGGGAATGAAGAGTGTTTTAGTGACATCGGTGCATCTGATGTTCTGAAATTCCTAAGGGAAACTCTGTGTGGGAGCAAAAATAAATCAAAGAAATGTGATTTTTGAAAAAGCTATTGAAATAGAACCAAGTTTATGTAGACCCAGAGCTTGAGATAACTGGGTTGTGGGTTATACATATTGTTTTCTAAATTATGTCACTTTGTCTCCTCAATACCTTCTCATCCCTGTGTGGACCAAAGACCTCTAGAGTTCACCAGATTAACACAATCTCAAGAGGCTTTATGAGAACAAATGAATAAGGCTATCTCTTTTGAGAAGGCTTTTCTATTTTTTCCTCAACTCATTCTTATCTTTCAAAGATTTTAGTTTTCAGTTAAGTTTAATTCAATGCACTTTTTTGTTTTTATTCATATATTTGTTTATTTTAAACATTCATTTATAAAAAAAGATTTCCAAATTCTCTGCCCTCTTCCCACTCCTCCCCCACCTGTTGAGAAGGCAAGCAATAAAATATCTATTATACATGTGAAGTGATGCAAAACATATTTCCATATTAGCCATGCTGCAAAACAAAATCACAAGAAAAATAAAGTGGGGGAAAAAGTGTGTTTCAATCTGTGCTCATAGTTTATCAGTTCTCTCTCTGGAATTGGATACTATTTTTCATCATTCGCCCTTTGGAATTGTATTTGATCAGTATATGGATAAGAGTAGCTAAGTCTTTCATACTTAATCATCATTATAATATTGTTTTTACTCTGTACAATGTTCTCATACTTCTGCTCACATCACTCTGCATCAGTTCATATATGTCTTTGTAGGTTTTCCTAAAAACTGTCTTGCTCAGCATGTTTTATAGCACATTCCATCACATCATATATCAGGACTTGTTCAGCCTTTCCCCAATTGATGGACATTGTTTCAATTCCAATTCTTTGCCACAACAAAAAGAGCTATTTTAAATATATTTGTATATACAGGTCCTTTTCTCTTTTGTGGAGATCATTTTGTAATCAGAGTAGTGGCATGACTGGGCCAAAAGAGATGGACAGTTTTTATAGCTCTGTGGGTATAGTTCCAAATTATACTCCAGAATGGTTGGACCAATTCACAACATCACCAACATTACTTTAGTTTCCCTATTTTTCCACACCCCTCCAGCATTTATCATTTTCCTTTTCTTTCAACTTACCCAGTATGATAGGTGTGAGGTACTACCTCCAAATTGTTTTAATTTGCATTTGTCTAATCAACAATGCACTTTTCATGTGACTATTGGTAGATTTGATATCTTCTCCTGAAAACTGCTCTTTCATATTCTCTGTACATTTATCAATTGGAATATGGCTCCTAATTTTTATAAATTTGGCTCATTTTTCTATATATGTGAGAAGTGACACTTTGATCGGAGAAACTTTCTGTAAAATCCTCCCCCCCCACACACCCTTCTTTTCTTCTAACTTTGGCTGTATTGGTTTTGTTTGTACAAATATTTCAAATTTCATATAATCAAAATTATTTATTTTATTTTCCTTAGTACGTGTTTAGTAAGAATTTAACTTATTAAGGACTTCTTTTGTCTTACATGGGCAGGCATTAGTGAGTCAACATGTGCATTATTGGAGGAAATATACATATCACTATTATCAAAGATATATTTAAAAATTTAGCGTCTACAAGGTAATACTGATAAAAAGAAAAAAGCTGAAACAAGACACGAATCCTGAAATCAAGCAGTTTATAATTTTCTGACTGATGTAAATGCTGAGGATCCTTATCCCAACTCTCACTCTTAAGCTGGGTCCTTTGAGCTTGGTTACATCTATCCCCAAGGTCTCTAATGGTACCCCTGAGAAAATTAGGATGATTTGCTATTGCCGTTGATAGGTTCAAGCTCCCACTTGTTTGCTTCCCCCCAAGATTATCACTTTAAAATCTATATAGTCAGTCAGTAGTTTTAAGAAGCTTTTGGGAAAGGCTATTTATCAAGGTGCAATAATAAGAGTTGGTATAAAATATCTCTTTTCCAACCCCCACTCCCCACATTTTCTCACAAGTACACACAGGAGCCAGTGGAAAGTAGATTTACACATGGCATAAAGGGTATCTCATAGCTCATGCTAAATCTTTTCCTTGCATTTATAGAGAGATCAAGAAGTTCCTTAAAGCTGATGGATCTGCTTGCAGTCTATCCTTGGTTTCTAGGGGCTCCATCAGCTTAGTTAGGCATACTTCTATGACACCAGTGGGAGAATGGGACATCCTCTCATTTCTCAAAATCCTGAAAAATACTTTTTCCAGTTTAAGGAGGAGAAGGAGAAAGAGATCTTTTCAAGGTTAAAGCCAAGACCTCTTCATCTCTCCCTCTCCCAAAGTGCTTCCTCCTCTGGAATATGCTCAAAAACTATAGACTGCACTTTCTGGAATTCTTCAATTTCAAGGAACTCAGTGCCTTTATATGGAGCACAGAGGGAGCAACAAAATCCCCCAGCCAACTGGAACAGACTTCTTTCTAGTATAATTTCACATCCCAAAATTGCTTTCAAACTCTTTTCATAGAATAAGGAATATGATCGGGAATCATTACTTCAAGTAGGGTCTCATGAATTGAGTAAATATCAATCATCCTCACCCTTATAGTCAAGTTTTTATGTGATGTCTATGATAGGTGGAAGAAATGGCTAAATAAGTAGACAAATAACTTTCAAATACAGGACAACACATTAATTGGAAAGGGAAGGTGTGAGTGAAGAAGTCAGTGTGTAAAGGATAAAGAACTCTCAAGAATGAAAATCTGAATTATACCAGGAGAAACAAATTCCCTTTTAAAAATTATCTTTTTTTTCTTCTTCCTACTTATTGTCCCAAGAAAAAGAAAGAAAAAGAAAAACAAAAACCTTTTAACAAATAAGCATCACCAAGTATAACAAATTCCCATTGAACATGTCCAAAAATGTGTCTCATTCTGTATTATTATATAAAAGAAAAATAATTCTGATGAGGAAGAGAGAATTGTCTAAAAAAATTCATATGGATTGACAGAAAGTCCATTAACTGATTTAAAGTTTTTAAGGCATGTACACAGAAGAGAGAAGGAAGATCAAGAAATAGAAGATGAACATGAAAAGATAGCCTGGTCCCATAAGAATAGCATGAATAGTTAGACAACTATATGCTACTTGAGGGCGTGAACTAATTTGCTTCATTTGTTTTCTCTTGATCAGGCACTTAGGAGACACAATAAATGCTTAATGATTAATTATCATGAAAAATTATCTTTGAACTAGTAAGGATAGGAAAAAATGCTTAAGATGAAAAATATTAACAGAACACTAAGTTGTCCTAGATTAGTTTAAGTCACTGGACCCAAATAAGCTACATTTTAGGATATGAAAAGGTGACAGATATACTTACTGACCAGTAGTGAATGGGCAAGAACAAAAAAAGAACAAATATCTCAAGTTTGAAAAAAAAAAAAAGAAGACTATCATTCACAAATGATAAGCCAGTGAACTTGACTTTTATTCTGATTGTTATTATTTTTTAAATTCCAAAACCATTAAGTACAAATGCCCCTACAAGTTTCCAAAGTAGTTTTAGGTGCTACACTAAATTCAGAATTAAAATTTGGTCCACCTGGTTTCCATAAGCCAGAATAATCAAAGTGGGCACAACTGGTGAAAGAAATCTAGAATGTATTATTATAGCAATAATTAGAGAACATCAATATATATTTAAGTGATTCTAATGTCATTTCTTTTTTGACAGTTACTAGACTGGTCAATCAGGGCAATGCTTTATTTACCAGATTTCAGGATATGTCAAGGATATGATACAGTCTGTTATGCTATTCTTGTCAATAGATGCATTCTTGTGAGCTAGGTGAGATTATAGTTGATACAGGTAGGTAGATTCACAAGTATTTTAACATCTGAACCAAAGAATGGTTACTAATAATTATATATCCACTTGGAAGGATGTATATAGTGGAATACAGTAAGAGTAGATGCTTGGTCTTGTGCCATTTAAGATTTTTATTAATGTATTAAATGATGATATATATGGTTTACTTCTCATATTTGCAGAGAATATGGAACTGGGAAAGATGGCTAATGTATTGGAAAAAGAAGGATCCCAAAAGATCTTAACAGGATAGAACTTTGGATCATATCTTAACAAGACAAAATTAAATAGGGACACACACATGTAAAACCTTTTATGTGGATCCAAAAAAATCAGTTTCTTAAGTATGAGATCGAAGATGTGTGGTTAGCTAGCAAGTATATCAGAAGAAGAGTTGGAGGCTTTAATAAATTATAAATGCTTGGCAGTCAAAAATGTTAACATGATTGAGAGATCTGTTGTGTCTATGGTTCTGTGAGTTGGGCTTTAGAAGGAGAGATTTTAACAAAAAACGAATTGGTGGAAGGATGGTGAAAGTTTAATCTAAGCATGGGGAATAGCATGAGAAAACATTTGAAGGAAATGGGCAGGATAGGAAAGGGATGGTAAGTAGTTTGGTTTGGCTTCAACATGACGTTTGTGAAAGGGAGTAAGTAGTGTGAGATAAGAGAGGAAAGATAAATTGGATCCAGATTGTGGAAGGTTTTCTATGCCATAGTAAGGTCCACAAGACCAAAACCATTAACTATAAATGCCTCTACAGAATTCCAAAACAGTTTTAGGTGATACACTAGATTCAGAATTAAAATTTAATCAGCCAGGTTTTCACAAGCCATAATAATTAGAGTTGGCACCCCTCATGATTCTGGATCCTAACTGCTTGTTTCTGCCATGATTATGAATTGTAGTGAACCTAAGTCACCAAATTTTGTGGTCATTAGTCTGTGGTCTTTGTCTCATTCTGTCAACATATACATATATACCTCTTAGACCATTAAACAAACAGGAGATTTACTTTATTAATATATATGGATTTCTGTCCAACATATGAATGACACTTGAAAACTAGAATTTAATACCTATTACTCATTGAAAATTTTATTCAACCCTTTTAGGTTTAAGAATTATAATTTGTGTTTCATTCCAGCCCACCCACAATGTTAGTACACAGATTGATTCTCTGATATATGCTACTGGTAATGAAATGCTGTATTTTCTTTAAAAAAAATTAGATTCTATATCAATATTACCAAGTGTAATTCAGCAGAATTGATTGGTGCAATAAAATATGACATTTTAAAATGTTCTTATATAACTGTATCTAAAATAGAGTATAGATTTCAGCTAATGTTTAAAATATGTTTAAAAAGAACATTAAATATAACTTGGTGAAAGTTATTAATAAAAATAAAAAGGCCTCTATTTTATGAGCATTTTGGTGCCCTTTTTGTGAGTGTCCTATCAGTGGAGAAATTACTTATTCCAAAAGCCTAATACATTTTTCCTGCTGAATTATATAGTTTGGGTGAAAATAGTTGGGAGTTGAATATGAAAAATGTGGAACAGGTATGAATGTTCGTATTTTTGGCTTTATTATTTGGACCCTGGTTTTATAGCAGAATTGCTCTTTATTTGGTATTAACAAGTTACTATAAAGACAAAATGGCCTATAATACCTTCCAATCCATAAAGCCAGAAGTATGTGGGCTCAGAGTTAGTTGTTTATGGAACTTATTTTGTATGTGTGTAATGGGTACTCATCTGCATGGTATAATTTGAAAAATAATGGAAAATTTCCCTTGCCCTAAAATATTTCTGCTTGATATTCACTTCTAGAGAGTAATTAATTCCTTTGGGTAAACAAGTTCTTTGAAAATGCAAGTAGGCAGCACTATGACAAATGAAAGGGCACAAAACAAAATAGAACAAACAAAACAAAGTTGCAATCTCTTACCTGACACAGCCCATCTAACCTCTGACTAGTTGCTTATTCTCCTTGGACATCAGATTCCTCAACTGTAAAATGTGGCGGTTATTCTAGAAGATTTCTGAAAGATGATGTGCTATAATGTCTTGAATGTCAGATTCGGAATCAGGAAGACCTGATTTCAAATCCTTCCTTTGATACTTGTTAGCTTTGTGACCCAGAACAAGCTTCAGTTTTCTCATCTGTAAAATGAGTATAGGGTTGAGTTACCCCACCTAGATGTCCTTTTAACTCTAAATCTATGGTCCTATTATACCATGATCTCTTTTACCTCTAAATCTATTCTCTGATAAATACCTCTGGGAAGTATTTGCATTGAACTCATTATCATCTTGTATTGAATCAAATGCTACACTGAACAGTCAAAGATCATGATGAAAACACTGGAGGAAATAAAGGGCAGGGGGTGGGGGAGACTCATGTGATGGGAAAGGGGTCTATACAGAAAATTAGAAGACAGAAGATGAACTTTACTATATCATATTTTATCTGAGGTCTAGCCTTCATAACATTTTTTAAAACCAAGTGAACATTTTGTGGTGTATGAGAATGTGAGAACAGAAAGAGATCGCTATCATAAATGCTAGAATTCATACACCAAAACTCGATGGAAAAAAAAAAAGACTTGAGGGAAAGAAAAATAAGAAAAAAAATAGGAAGTAGAATTTAGTAGGTAGGGAGCCCACTAGCTATGTAGTTTAATTTTCCTATTCCAGATACATTTTTATCCTCCTTCCTCTAAAAAATGGCAAAATGAAATTTGAGAACATAATTCTAAAATGTTTTCCTAATCATGCTTTTGTTAAGAGATTTACTTACTGGGAAGGTTTTTCTCCTCCTCCCTCCCCTCTCCATCCTCCCCCAGTCTTCTGATTTAGCATCTGGGTGGCAGCACCTCCTGATGGAAAGAAGAAATCCCTTGACAAGCCTAGACAATCATGGACCCTGGAACTGCTCAAAGAAATAGATTCCTGCAAATCCAGGGAGGAAACCAATAAGCCTGGAGAACATTCTTTGAATCTCTTTTTCTCTCTTTGCTTCCTGTTGGGTGTTTTTTTTTTTTTTTTCCCCTCTGAGGAAGTCACTTTTTGCCTTCCTTGAGCTGAATGTGCAGAACTCGGGAAACTGAAGGAGTGATGCTTGAAGAGAAAGGAAAGAAATTGGAAGTTAGGGTAGGGATCTTGGGAGTCCCAGGAAGCTTGGACCTGTGCCCTAATAATTCAAATGGATTATACCAAGACTACAAATTATGGGCCTGATTATGCAGATGAATAAACAATTCTGGGGGCCTCAGTATTGCTCTTTTAGGTATGTGGCAGCTCCTTCAGGTCAAGGTTATACTATTTAATTAATTTCTGCTTTAGTGCTCTAGAAGTATGAGAGAAGGTATACAGTTCCCCAGTGTCCACCTTTATACCCAAGAATCATTGTTCCTAGTATCAAAAATCAGATAAAGTGTTAAAGATATAGAGTCCTGAACTGAACCTCTCATTTTACAAATAAGGAAACTGAGGCCCTGAGGAATGAAAGACAGAAAATGGCAGAGCTGATTTTGAATCTAGGTCCTCCAACTCTAATTCATCATCCACTCAGGACTCCAAGATTAGCCCTGAGGGTTTTCCCCTTCCTCTAGTGCCATATACCTCATAAACCCTTACCCCAATATTTTCCCCCATTGATTACTGATTGATATCAATTAGTTAGCAAGATAATTACTTTTTAGATGAGTATTTTCTATGACTTTTGTTACAATCAGTACAAAAGATTTCTTCCTAAGAGTTTGTGACACACTTTCTCACAAGTATATACAGAGGTCCAAGGGAAAGTAGACTCAAGTTTACAGAACACATATGGCAAAGAAGTGGCTCCTAGCTTCAGATTGCTAGAGTCTTCAAGATTTTTCCCTTAGTTGAGATGCTGAAATTCTGTTTTGTGCCTTGAATCTGTCTTTTTTCCCTTTATCCCATTTCTCCTCAACTGCCAATCCACACCTGCCATCAGTCATCACTGTCCTAAGGATTCTCTTAGGATGCAGGTGAAAAGTTTACATTTATTGACTCTGAAATTCACTTGGTCTTCCTTTGGTCAGTGGAGGAGGAGGAGGAGGAGGAGGAGACTTAGACGAAGGCTGAAGTTCTCTACTCCTCCCTCCAAGTGATTAATTTCTCCATGGTATCTCTTGCTCCTTTTTGCCACCAGACACTTCAAGCATCTGGGTTATGAGTTAGATATTGGTTTTTATAAAAATCTCTTCTTTTCTGCCACAATCAGTCAAAACAAATTTTCCTATCAATGTTACTTTGGGTCATCCAATGACTTTCAAGGACTAATGTCTTTGATTGAAAGACTGAGATGTATTCTCACCTGGTTAAGGTATTGGGTATAACAGTTTATCAATTACTTTTAAGTAAGGTCAGTTAGTTGTCTAGGATGACTCCTTCCCCTCCCCAACCTCCCCTCCCATCATATATACACTTTATTGTTATTATTATTATACCATTTTATAGCTAAGAAAGTGAGGCTGAGAAAGTTAAGTGGTCTGCCCATGGCTATATACCCAATAAATTTCAGAGGCAGGATTTAAACTCAGATCTCACTAACTCCAGTTTTGACATTCTTTCCACTCTCCCAGACTAGTCTCTTTGGAGGTTGGTTTGTATACTTAGCAAGCTAGGAATTTAAAAAAAGGAGTGATGATAAAATTCTTTTAAACATAAGCAGACTTCAAAAATTTCAGAATCTTTCTTTAAAAATGAATTCGTAAGTGTTTATCTGTGATCTGCTTGTCTTTATAACTAAAATAGGACAGCCTGAGGAATTTGAATTTTACTATGAATTCTTCTGAATGTCAGCTGCATGTTTTGATTGGTAGAGTCTTTACATGTCATTGCAAAGGACCCTTCTAGACATTCCTTGATCCTTACCAACGAACAAATGGGAATGTGAGAGTGGAGACACAGACCCTGTCAGATGGACATCCCCACTTCACTTTCAATAATGTCATCAAACTTGCCTCCTCAATCTGTTAATGCATACATTCCAAGGAAGACTAGCTAAGTGGACCTCTTTCCATTCTCTGACCCCTTGGGACTCCTCACTATTTTGAACTAAGAGAAGTGGAGCCATCCAGGCTAAGGGTTTTGTTATTCTGTTTGTTTTGAGATTCACAAAGTATGCAGGAGAGAGTCTCTGCTCTAAAGAGCAAGAGGAAATCCTAATTCCCAAGACAGACTTTCAGGCAAAGAAAAGATTTAGTATGTCCCTGTATTCTAGCTGAGTCAGGGCCCCTGAGCCATAGTGAACATGACATAAATTTATACACAAGGATGTAGAAATTTTTAAAATGAGAAGCATTTGTGTATTTTGAATCAAACATCTGAAGCATAAGAAGTATGTGATTTGCGGAAAAAATTTTAAAAGACAGTATATGCTGTGTTACATTTTTGAAAATTGAAGGACCAGCCCAAATGTCAGCTGGTAGGAAAAAGAAAGACCAAACCCTCCAAATTTGAATCTATTTATACTTGACTATTGCCATTTGTTTTTCTTCTTGCCACTTTTCTGAGCTTTAGGTTTTTTATCTGCAAAATGAGATAATTGGATTGGGTAGCCCCTAACATTCTTTTCAGTTCTAAGCCTATGATCCTGGATCCTATAATCCTATTATCTTATATCAAGTATCAAAACATTTGGACTCTGCAGTAAGCAAATACATTCAAAGTTCAACCATAAAGATGAATTTCCTCAAAACTAAATACAATAGACATAATTCACAGGGGATTGGCTCTTTCAAGGTGTTTGTGGTTGTTACTCAGTCATTTAATTATGTCAGACTCATTGTGACCCCATTGATTATAGCACACCAATACTGTCCTTGGGGTTTTCTTGGCAAGAACACTGGGGTGGTTTGCTATTTCCTTCTCCAGGAGATTGAGGTGTACCAGTTAAATGACTTGGCCAGGTTCATATAGCTACTAAGTGTCTGAATCCAGGGAGTCACCTCGCTGCCTCAAGGTATTTAAGTCCATGGATTTCGATTAGACCCTAGACACATAGACAAGGTTAATTTTGGGGGATATATTCATTCATTTTACTTTATAATGCTGTGCTTTATTTTGGTAGGCCAATGGCCAAAAGACTAATAGATTTAGACCTAGATGCATTATTATGACTCATCTACTCCACAAACAACCCCTTCAATCTATAAAATGAGGAAATTAAAGTCCACAAAGATTAAATGAGTTAAATGAATGAAAAAACAAACATTTATTAAGGGTTTATTATGTGCCAAACCTTGGCTAAGTCTTTAGATGCAAATATATTGAGTAGTTAGAGTTATGGTATTCTGGTTTGGAAAGATACAGGAATGGTGAATGGAAAGTCATAAGAGAATAGACTGATGTAACCTTTTCAAGAGCAATGGCATAGCCATTTTGATTATTGTTGAGGAATTGATAAGCAGAAGGCATGAATACAGGGGAAGGAAGCAGATTAGGAGGTGGTTTGGAGTAACCTGAATCATGGGACTAGACATTGAGATGGTGAATGACTGAGGCAACCACCAACCAGGATGGTGAGGCCCTAGTTAGTATGTATCAGAACACTGACTTAGAAAAAGGATCACCTTCTCTGAAATCAGAGAACTACTTGTACTACTTTTTGTTTTTAAGAAATATAAACATATATTCTGAGTGTAGCATGTTAATTAGATGTTATTTATCTCAGATTCTAGAAGTATTTCATTGATGGAAGATTTCTAATGCTGTTTGAGTTATAAAAAATTTTGTTAAATATTTTATTCCAAGTCAAGTTGACAGGGAAATTAAGCATCGACTTTGCATCACATAACATATGAGGCACTAAGGTTACAAAAAATATCATCATTATCATCATTGTCATCTCTACATTGTATTTGAAGAGATGGTGATGTTGCATAAAACATATATACAGATTGCAAGGGTAATGGGAATTTGAAGACCTTTCCTTCTTTGAAAATATACCCCGCCCCCTTAATAGGTTGAATGTAATCACATAGAGTCTCTGGTGGAAGGAGTTTGCTGAAGGGTGGAGCAGAACCCATAGGAAGCTGGGAGTCAGAGCAACTAGACATGGTTGAGAGGAGAGGGTACATCTGAGAGAGACAGTTAGGCTTGTGAGTAAAATTTGGTGTTTGCCACTTGCTGTGACAGTTAGGCTTGTGTTGGTTTGTGGGAAGGCTAAAGGATGCTGTGGCTCTCTGTGTTGTGGGTTATTAACTTCTTGCTACTATGATGGAATCAGGTTACTAGTTTTGGGATTTGGTTTTCTGGTGTCTGAATAAATCTTTTGCTTCTGTCTTCTACATGGATAGTCTGTTATATATTGTGATCAAGCATTATGCAGGTATGTTTATAGTGACTGTTGACACTGTAAATATTGCATTGGTGCTACACAGATAAATAAATACAAGGAGAAGGAATGAGAGGCAGACAATTAGACAGAGACAGGGAGATAGATAGATAGATAGATAGATAGATAGATAGATAGATGGATAGATAGAGAGATAGATGGATGGATAGAGGAGAGGGAGAGATGGAGAAAGACTGAGAGAGTGAGAGTGGTATATAGATGAAGCCTTGTTAAGCTCTAAAAATTTATAATTCACTATATTAAACCCTGGAGATAAAGCTATAAGCAAACAAAGTGGTTCTTACTATCAAAGATCTTTATAGTCTAATGGGGGAAGACAATACATAAAGGAAACTGAAAAGCTAGAGATGAGTTTAAAGGTACCTACTGGGGGGGAAAGGGCCAACATGGAGGTGGAGAAGAAGTGCAAGAATTGAACCCACCTGGGAGTGGAGAAAACATAGCTCGAATTTTCTTCTCATACCATATATCATAATAAACTCAAAATGTATGCATGAACTGAACCCTAAGCACAAAACATGATAAATTAGAAGAAAGCCATATTTGGTAGATTTTAAAAACTACCTCAAGGGTCAGTTCTTAAGACTTAAATAAATGATAGAGAAGATTAAAATGATAAAATGGATAATTTTGATTATATGAAACTTAAAAACTTTTGTGGACAAAGTTAAATCAACAAGGGTAAGAAGGGAAAGGTCAGCTGGGAAAATTTTTTATCAATTATCTGAGACATATAGACATCTAAGAAATGTATATGACCCCAAATCATTCCTCAACCAATGAATATGAACAAGATTCTCAAAAGAAAAATTATTGGCAATTAATAGCCAAGGACAAAAATGCCCCAAATCATTAAAAAGAAAACATAAATCAAAGTAATTCTAAGGTTTTACTTCATTCTTAGCAAATTGGTAAGGATGACAAAATATAAGTATAGTCAGTGTTAGAGAGGTTGTGTACAGATAGGTGCAGTAATGTACTGCTGGCAAAATTGTGAATTGGAACAACCTTTTTCAAAAGCAGTTCAGAATAATGCAAAGAAAGTTATTAAAGTTGTCTATCCCTTTCCATTACCATGCAAGAGCCTTAGATAACTCAATGAACAACAACAACAAAAAGTTTCACAAACACCAAAATATTTATAGAAATACTTTATTTACTTGTAAAGAATTGGAAACAAATTAGATGCCCATCAATTGAGGGATGACCAAATGAGTATAGTTTTCCCTTCCATATCATGGGAATTAGGGGTGATCTGGAAAATCTATGTAAAAATGTTTTAGTTCTCCCTTTGTATCAGAGAAAAAGTCAGAATTTTTTCTTTTTCTTTTATTGGATGTTTACAGTACCTTATTGTAAAATTTGGGTTAAGTATGTTTATGTGTCATCTGCTGGCCTTTACTTGTCTGCTGGTCATCACTTGTCATCAGCTCCTTAAATTCATCCCAAATTCCCATTTAATTTCTTTTCTTTCTTCTTTCTTTTCTTTTCTTTTCTTGCTTTTTGGAGGGGCAAAGGCAGGGGTAATTGGGGTTAAGGGACTTGCCCAAGGTCACAGGGATAGTAGGTGTAAGCTTTTGAGGTTTTGAATTCAGGTCCTTCTGACTCCAGGGCCAGTGCTCTATTCATTGCACCACCTAGCTGTCCCCCTTCCTCCCATTTAATTTCTTATGCCAACCTATGATATATTAAAACTACAATGGGGAAAGTTGTGATGTGGAGAGGATAACTGTACATAAGTATTAAAAATGACTAATGGGATAAATACAACAAAACACTGTAAGGCAGATGAATTGATATAATTAGAAGAAAATGATTAGGAAATACAGATTTGTGAATCATGTGAACATCAAGATGGTAGACCAGACATTTTCTCCAATCTCCATGACTTCTCAAAACTCTCCTAAACAGAAATCATGTGTCAAAAATAAAGCAACTCCAGCTGTTCCCATGATCTAGGACACCTAGAATCTAAGAGAATGTTAAAAAATAAAAACAAAACAAATCCCAAACCCAGGAGCAGGCACTCACTGACCCTCTGTTTCTCAGTTGTCTGGCTCAGCACCAGCCTTTAACTGAACATTTCATGGCTCACTCAGCACTGGTCCTCAACCTCTCAAGCTACTGCTTGTAGCCACAAGCTACAGTCTTGTGTCTAGCAGACACAAAAACACAATACAGATTTACATTAAAACTCACCCCTGCATCCCATTCTTCCCTCCTCTTCTCATTGTTGTGGAGACTCTGGCACTAGGAGGTTTGGAAATTTTCTTGGGCCCTAACAGTCAGCTTGGTTATAGCTCTTCTGGAGCAGAAGCTTGCTGGGATTGCAACTGAGAAGCACCAGCACTACAAAACTGAAATGCTAGTGCTGGGGAACGCAGGCTCAAACTGCCAGTGCCAGCAGTCTCTGAAGTGCTGGTGCTGAGCCAGAAAACTAAGGAACAGAGCTAATGGGACAGGTCACTAGGCCAGCACCCCCTCCTTGTAGGGAGGCATGGAACATTCCATAAGCTTGAGGGAAAGAGCACAGCATCCAGCTGGGACCGTTTCTGACTGCTGAAAAAGTAGCTGGGGCAGAGACCTAGCTGGTGAACCATGAATTGCCCAGTGTGAGAGCACACAAAAAACTGAGATCCAGCCTCCAAGCAAAGTACAATCGTAGAGGAAGGAGTCAAGAAGTAAGTTATAAGAAAACAAAGTGGGGGGGAAAGACAAAAGTACCAAAGATTTCAAGAAGAAGAATTCTTAAACACCTTGAACATAAACAGATAAATTAGCAGGAAAAACAGTAACAGAAGAAAATATGGCCTCAAATCTAGAAATAAACTCAAGTATCTATGAATAAATCCTGCAAAATGAAGGAAAATGATCTAACACTTGAAAAAAAGAAACCTATGGAATTTGAAGAGAGTATGGAACCAAAACATGCTGTTCCTGAGTTATTTAAAAGAGAAATGAGAATTATGAAAGCAGAATTTATGTTCTGCACAGCAAAAATAATGAGCAAAATTGAAAAACTTGATCTACAATTGTAAGTCTCATCAAAGAAAAAAAGAAGGAACAACAGATTGGGAATGCAAATGCATAGAAATGAAGGGCAACTTTGAGGAAGAGGAGGCGGGAAGTCCACAGGCATTGCATATTGCACATATATTTGGACTTCTTCAATGTATCAACCAGTTGGGCTGACTTTTTTTCCCCTTTCTAACAAAATACTATCTGTCATATGGGATGGCTCTTGGAAAGGGGGAAGGTGAGGGACAAATGGGATACTATGGGGACGTAAGAAAGTGAAAGTATAGATAAAAACTTGTTTTTTAGAAAATGAAGTTAACAGAACTAGGGAAACAGTATATATAATGACCG
Source organism: Pseudochirops corinnae (assembly GCA_028646515.1). NCBI lineage: Eukaryota > Metazoa > Chordata > Mammalia > Diprotodontia > Pseudocheiridae > Pseudochirops > Pseudochirops corinnae. Next base: position 82,189,442 of record CM053591.1, read on the forward strand.
TAATCACGTAAATAGAACAAGACTAGCAAAACAATATAAAACTGAATGGCATAAAACTATAAGAAGTAAGCTGTGTCCCAAAGAAGATTTTTTAAAAAATGTATTTACTATTTCCCCTCCTAATTACATGTTAAACAATTTTTAACATTGGTTTTCTAAAATTTTGAGTTCCAAATTTTCTCCATCCCTCTATCCCTCCCCTAGCCCCTCATTTAGAAGGAAAGCAATATGTTATACATGTGCAGACATGCAAAACATATCTCCATATTAGTCATGTTGTCCTAGAAGAGATTTTTGAAGTATTCTCTACTTTTAAGAGATGGTTATCTATATAGACGGAAACTTGCATTTTAGGGCAGACATTTTCGCTAGTTTTCTTGAACTCTTCCCCCTATCCCCTTTCCTTTGTTATAAGAAATGTCTCATTAGAAGTGGTAGGAGTAGGAGATAAATTGGAAAAAAAAAAGGTGATATTTTAAAAAAAGTCAATAGAATTTTTTTTAATGAAATGGATTGGATGAGATCCAAGATCCTTTCCCAATCTAAATCCAAGCAATTAATGAATAACTATTAATCTGACATGGAAGGACCATAAACTGCATCAGAAAACAGAGAACACACATCAATGAAATAAAAGCTTTTGAAGTATGAAGTTACTATTTTTAAATCTTCACCTATTTTCTAACTTTGCTTTCCTCCAATCAAGCAATATTTTGATATAACATGGCAATAAGAAATACATGGGCAAGGGAAGTTTGGGGGATGCTAGTGCTGTCCAGTTATTTGAAGGGTTATCTAGAGGTGTGCTGGTAAATGTTTAGCAATTGACTCTCCAGAAATAATGTACATGGTATACACTTGTAAGATCAATCTGCATTATTAACATTATCTCCTTTGACTTATTTCTAGACAATCAACAAAACAATAAATCGAGTACCTATTTGTGCCTTTTTGCTGATATCTGAGGTATAATGCCCACTCTGAAATTTTAACATTTAGCTCTCACAAGACCATGGAGTTGGCTGCAGCACATCACTGGGGTTATCTTATGAGATAAGGACTTAATTCCTATAGCCAGTCCCAGAGGGCAGGAATGGAGGAAACATGTAAAAATTCCAAGGAGAGGCAAATTTAGGCTTGATATAAGGAAAATATTTCCTAACCATTGGCACTCCTCCAAAGTAAAATGAGTTGTCTTAGGAGATTGTCATTACCCTCTGTAGATCTTCAGGCAAAGGCTTATATTTGGGGACATGTAGGAGATTCCCAAGTGGGTATCTGTTGGATAAAATCCCTTCTAATTCTGATATTCTGTGACTAGATGATCTCTGAGGTACTGCCTACAATTCCCTGTCTGAAGTCCATGACTGTAAGGTTTTTGACAGCAAAGCCATAGTAGGAACCTAATAATAATAATAATCAGCATTTATGTTGTGCTTTAAAGTTTGTAAAATGCTTTACGTATATTATCTTATTTGATCCCCACAACTCCATGAAATATATGCTATTATTATATCATTGTCAAAGGTGAGGGAAATTGAATTTGAGAGAGCTTAATTGATTTATCCAAGGCCACACATTTAGTATCTGAGGCAGAATTTGAACTCAGGTCTTCCTAACAAAGTCTACCAAATCATACCATGTAGCTGATCTCTAAATGTTAATAGATTTTTGTTGAAATAGAATTGAATTAATGAATATTTGTAACTACTCTTTTCTCTCTTGGGGGAATATACCTAACTTGTTCTAGAGATAAGAAATCTTTCTTAACATGTTTCCTTAGTCAAAGTTTATATCTGGTGGCATTTGGAAAGACGACCCTGATCTCTTGTAACCATTCTTGCACAGATACTTCCCATTGAAATCCTGCCTAACGTGAATAAGCTAGGGCTAGAAACACTTTCTCCTCAGAGGATCATAGATTTTAAGGAGGAAGGCTCCTTAGAAGCCATTATTTTATGGGGGAGCAACCTAAGGAAGTCCTAGGAAAGTTAATCAACTGTCCCAAGGACAGTCAGATATAGTAGATTTAGAATTTTTCCAACTTTGGAAAGAACCTGCTTTGTGCTGGACCAAGTACCAGTACTAACAGAACAAGACAAGGGTGAATTCTTCTAAGGTGATAAAGAAAGAGACCACAATTTTGTTAACTTCTAATCCTTACAAAAGGTTTAAATCTGTACCTGTTTATATGGATAACAGAAGAATCTCACACTAATTATGCTTTGTTTGGGAAACTTATTTTCTATAAAAATTCCTTGTGCTTTTTTTATTTATCAAAATCAGGATAAATTGATATGTGCATTATGGCTTCCTGGTTATTTTAAGGAGAAGGACCAAGAGGCAACAGCTAAGGAATCTATGTATTTATATGTTCACAGAGCCTGCCTAGATAAGGTGACTTCTTCCTGCTGGGAAAGAGAGCTGGAGCTGTTTTTCTCTGCTGAGCAGTGAACTTCTTTTTTTTCAAAAGATGGAGTTATTTACGAACTCATTCAGTGCATATCTAATTAAAAAGAAAAAAAAAACTTATCATGTGGTCTGGGTATATGAGGGTCATAAATAAATGAGGCTTATCTTTGTCCTATGGGGGTGGGCAAGGGGTTGACTGTAAGGCTCAAATGAGAAAATATAGATTAAAAGTACTGGGAAAATTATGAAGTACTATTCAGATGCAAGGCATTATTCTTACCTTGACTTGTGCTTGGCTCAGCATTAGGGAAATGATTGAGAGAAACTAGGAAGGAAATGGAGTGGTCTTGTCCCATTTGATTGAGCAAAGTTTGTGGCATCCTCTTGGACTTATCAGGGAAAGTGTGTGTGGGGGGCATGTTCATGTATGTGTATGTATGTATATCCATGTTCATGGGTATTTTCTTTATCAACAGAGATTACCGTCTTTCTTTTCTTGTTGGTGTTTGTGCATTGCTGTGGTTAGGGTAAGGGGGAGCGAGGATATCCTTTGGTAACTGATATTCTGGTGACAAGTCTCTATACTTAGCTAGAACAGTCCTCTGATGAAATACCTACAATCTTCCACAAAACTCACATTCTAAGGCTCTCAAACTTCCCAAGACCTGTGTTCCACTGCCATACCTTTTAAAAAGTTATAGTAAGAAATTAGAGTAGAATTTTAACAAAAATATTTCTTTTCCTTTATTGTATGTGCAGAATATATCTTTATTTAAGAAGAGAAGCTATCCCAATCAAAATATCCACATATGTGCATATATGCCATATATGCATATATACATATATTCATATTTATACATGCAAACATATGGGTATGACCATGTCAGATCCCTTCTCAGTAAAGACCAGTGGCTGCCAATTACTTTTAAAATCAAATATAAACTCATGTGTTTGTCATTTAAAACTTTAAAGCCCTTTACTACCTGAGTCCAAACCCCCTTTCCTGGCTAATCATACATATGATACTTCCCATCACATGACTAAATTGGTTTTCTTGTTCTTCACGCGTTCTAGTTCATCTGTCTCCATGACTTTGCACAGGTCATCCTGAATGTCAGAGATGTACTCCCTATGCCTCTTGAATCCCTAGTTCCTTCAAAGGACAGCTATAATAATGATGATGATGGTGATGATAGCTACAATTTATATGATATTTTAAAGTTTGCCAAGAGCTTTTCATATAGTACCTCATTTGATTCTCAAAGTATCACAAGTGCTATTATTATTTCTATTTAGTAAATGAGGAAATAGCTGGGAGAAATTAATTGACTTGCCTGGTATCACACATTTAATAAAGATTTGAAACAAGATTCTAACTTAGGTCTTCCGGATTCCATGTCTGACATTATATCCACTCTGCCAACTTCGACCTCCTACTTGAGGATCGCCAGCTCCTAGTGTCTAACCTCATCCCCAAATTACCTTTTATTTATATTGTATATGTTTTGTGTATACTTAAGATTTTTATATACTATCTCCCCAGATAGAATATAAGTTCCTCGAGGGCAGGAACTGTTGGATTTGTTTTTTTGTCTTTACATCCCCAATGGCTTAACACAATAAATAGCAGTTGATGGATTACTGTTAGAACATTGATATCTAAGTTACGCTTTTCAAATAGTTTGCAAAAATAGTATTTATAACAAAGTCTTTTCATCCTCTCAATTAGCATCTCTTTCCAGCCCCTTTTCAATGTCCTTTATTTCTCACAATCATTTCTTTTTTTTTAAATTATTTTTGCTCCTCATATTATTAAATCAAGACAATAGCATCAGTTACTTTCGTTAAATGAACTCAGGTTTTACCCGCCACACAGAGATGAAACATCCAAACCATCACTACTGGTTCTGACCTTAATTATTGTTTAAGACAATCAACTATGGTCTCTCTACATGTTGCTGTGTTAAAGCTGCCTATCCCTCTGAGTCTCTGCCAACTGTGTCACTATGTAGGTTAACTCCAATCCAACCAATCCATTTCCATTCAACCAACCACTAAGGGGTATGTTTAAAATGGTGCAAGAACAGTTCTGCTGCCAAGGGTGTAGACCCAACCTCAGCATTTCCCTCAATTAACCAATTTCCCGATTTCACAGCTGCTAGCCCTGCCCCTGACACACCCTGGCTACATGCCTTTCATGTGAGCCCATCTCATGGTAACCAATTTCCCATAATGCCAATCAAAAAAGAAACTAGAAAAATAAAGGGGGGATAGAGAGTTATTAACTTTCTTTTGGGCATAATGCCTAATTTCCCTTAGGCCCACCCTGACTTCTTTTTGGTTCTAGGCATATGGAGATGTGGACATTTTCATGCTTGGCTTATCTGATACTCCACAAAAATGTAATGGAGTGTGTGTCAGTGTTGACACCTGTAAAAATCATACTTGAGTTTTTCTACATATATATTTCATACAATAAAGCTTTTTTGCCTTAGGGAAATAAGTTGCAAACAGTGTGAATGGCAACTGTTTCAGTGACAGTAGGTATTGCAAAGTCACATTTCCTTAGGAGTTTCGCTTTTGGAAATATCAAACATCTGCCCCAGGCAAATAACTAAATAGCTGCTATTTTCTATCTAGTTCCTATTTTTGGCCTTTAGTGCCAGAGGCATTTGAACACCCATGTTGGAGCCTGGATTCTCATGGAGACTTGGAACCTGAAAAGAGTCAAGCTGGTTTAGATCAATTGCTCCCAGTGCTTAAAGGGCTAGTAAAAACAGGTTATAATGTTTACATGACTTTTTATGGGTCAGAGTTTATTACAGTTCTATTCTATGGCCTACAGCGGAGGAACATTTTACAGGATTTTTGCTGTATTTGACAGTTCTGTTTCAGTCCATCTGGCAGGGGGACTTTCTGTCTTTCTCTCTGTCTCTGTCTCATATTATCAATTATCTTCTTCTCTCTTCCTCTCCCTCCTCTCTCTTTTTTTCCCTTCTCTCTCTCTCTTTCTTTCTCCTTTTTTCTTCTTACTTTTCTCCTTCTTCTCCTCCTTCTTTCGCTTCTCCTTCACCTCCTAGGCCTCCACCCTGTCCTCTTGGTTCTGGTCCTTATCATCCTCCTTGTCCTCCTCCCCTTCTTTTTCTTTTTCTTTTTCTCCTTCTCCTTCTCCTTCTCCTTCTCCTTCTCCTTCTCCTTCTCCTTCTCCTTCTCCTTCTCCTTCTCCTCCTCCTTCTCCTTCTCCTTCTCCTCCTCCTCTTCCTCCTCCTCCTCCTCCTCCTCCTCCTCCTCCTCCT
>CM053591.1:82195649-82217653 GCA_028646515.1 Pseudochirops corinnae
AGCCAGCTTCAGTCTCCACAATTCTTCCTTCACCCAGAGCAACATTCCAATTCTGTCTGTCTGTCTCTGGAATTCTTGATTATGTACACACCTCAGCCAACCCCCTTCTTCCACATCAACAGGGGCTCAGCCAATCCCCTTCTTCTACATCAACAGGGGAGTTCATGCCTTCTCAACAATGGGACAGAGTTTGCACCTTTCACACTTAGCACTTAGTACTGTCTATCCACTTAGTACCAAGTGCTAAGTATCCTGCTAAACCAATTACTATTACACTAGCTTAGTTTAGGTGTATATATTCTTCTTTCCCCTTACAAAATTTAGAGTCATTTTATTCAGACCTACAAGTTTCTAGGAATGCATATTTTAATTAGTTCTTATTAACTGTACTCCATTGCTGGCTAAGAGCCTACCATTCTTATTACTGAAGCTTTTTTTTCTTTAGAAACTCCAATTTTGCTTCTAGACACCATAATTTTTATTTAAAGAGGAATGCTTATTGCTGCTTTTTTAAAATCTTAAGAGCTTTTTGAGAAAAAGATAGCAAAGATATTGTATTTGCCATTGTTATAAATATGAGGGCAATTCAGATTAAAAGGTACTATTTAGGAGACTGAACAGCATATGCCACATTTTCTGCCTCTTGAGCCTTCACCAGTCTTTACATTAATAAAAGAATGTACATGGCTGAAAATGTCTAACTAGCCTTCTATTCTATCCTCTTTCCTATTCATCTCTCACTAACTTTAAATTTGAAGCAGATTTCCATGTTCATAAATAAGAATTTTCTTCTTTCTCCTCTCCCTCACTTACAAAAAGACATTTTATTGATGTCTTTTGTTTCTATAAATAGTCATTCCTCAACATTTATACACACATCCCATAACCATTAAATTCTTTTTTTTCTGACAAAGAAAAACCCACAAGGTGACTATAAATGCCATCTTTCCAAATAGTTGTTTATATCCCAAATCTGCTATTCCCTTTAGAAGACTCTACTATATTAGATTGATAATATGGATGAAAAAATTCCTGGTGCTGCTAAGGTATTCAGTTTCTTGCTAAGTTTGCCAAATTCTCTTGTCATGCTTTCTGTGCTCCTTTTGGTAGTATAATTTAACCCCATATGAATCACTAGGAGCAGGCATGGCTGTCTAGTTTGATAGGTCTAGGGTTTTTTACCATGTTGTAGACAAAGTCATTTAGAAGACAGCCTGTCTTCTGAATGTTCTTGGAAGGTCAATGTGGAGCATGCTTCATTCTTTCTCAGTGGGAATTCAACAGCCATTGTAATTTTTCTATTCTGCCCATGTATAGTCCCTATGTGAGTTCCCTCCTCCCTCTTAATGCTATCTTTGGCACTTTAGTGCTTCTGATCCCCTTGATTATTAATACACTTCACATCCCTGTATCACTCTGTTCATACTTACATACTTTGTACAATAATCCCTGTGTTACTTTGCATATACTTAGATATTTTGTAGAAACTTCTATGTAGACGTGTATCATCCTCCTCTCCTTCTTCCAATAGAAGGTAAGCTTTTTATGGGCCAGAATTGTTTCATTTTTGTCTTTCTGTTCCTAGTGTCTGGCATATAGTAAGCACTTAATGAATAAAAAGTTGTTGAATCGAATTTTTGAAAATGTTTCCATTACTTCTTATTGAATTCTTTCACTTCTGTTATCAGTAACAACATACTCTCCTGACTCTTTCTCTGTCTTCTTTACAAGCTCCTTACTTTCTCATAACCTTAATAAGTGTATTCCCTAGGATATGGAGCGATTTTTACTTTTTCTTTGCCTACCTCTTTGAAAATAATCCTGATGCCTCTCAATGCTAGTGCCGTCACTATTTATCCTGTATATGTCTTTTTTCTTCTACAGAGTGATTTGCAGGTAAACTCACCTGTTAGATTGTGAGCTCCCTGAGAGTAAGGACTGTCCTTTGCTTCTTTTTGTTATCTCTAGCACTTAGGCTCTGTGCCTGGCATACAGGAGGCACTTCATAAAGCTTTATTGGTTGACTGAATATTCTAGTAAACACAATATACTTTCTCTATTCCTACCTTCAAATGTATTGATGTGATCTTATACAGAGAGCCGCAGAGTTAGTCTCTGCTGGAGAACAGTGCCTATAGCCTAATCCCATAATGTGCTAGCAGTCAGTTTGCAAATTCCAGTCCTGGTTCACTCAGAACTGGATTTAATGAGAGTGAGAGGAAAATGATAAATAAGGACAGCAAGTTGCCTTGATATGAGGATTCATCCCTGTCCTTGTTTCTGCTGTTGTGCATCTCCTATTAATTAGACCTTTCACTTAATTTGGTTTTTCTTCTCCTCCTCTGTCTCCTCTTCCTTCTTCTTTTTGCTTTTTGCAGGGGGTAAGGCAGGGCTATTAGGGCTAAGTGATTTGCCCAAGGTCACATGGCTAGTAAGTGTTAAGTGTCTGAAGCCAAATTTGAACTCAAGTCCTCCTGACTCCAGGGCCTGTGCTCTATTCACTGCCACCTAATGCCCCCCATTGTTTGTATCTTCTGGTGGCTGATGCTTTTTGCTGGATACTTTTATGCTCAGACATTTCAATTCTTGCTGAGATCCTGCTGGTTTGTTGTTTTCATGGACTGTGGATCCTTTTCCCTAACTATCTCCAGTGCCTGTGCCCTTTTGATTTCGATTCATTTACCTAAAGAAAAACTTATTGCTTCCCTAATTCTTGTATATGATATGCACTCATTTTCTCCAGTCCTGGCTCTTTGCCCTTTCCCTTCACCTGCTGGTCTCCCATAACCTCTTATGCAACATATTTAAACATATTTGGTATATCAGCAAAATGATATAGTTAGCATTAATATTACAGTTACAACTTTTAAGTTTTTATCCACTATATTGTGTTTAAAAAAAAAAAACAACAACCAGAATTGATAACCTCAGGAGTCCAGTATTTTCTCAAAACAAGTGTACCACTTTCAACTGTGCTAAACATTTTTAGAATTGTCATCTCATTTGATCTTCATAAAAATCATGGAAGGTAGGTGCTATTATTCTTCCCCTTTTTCAGGTAAGGAAACTGAGGCAAATAGAGGTTAAGTGACTTGCCTGGGGGGCACAGAGCTAGTTTTTGCCCTACCTGTATGAAGGTTGGGGGTGGGGGTGGGGGAAGATTTTATATATGTAACTTTATTCTGTTTAAAACTGCAGAGGAAATTTACTTATTTTTTCAATCTAAAATTTTTCAAAGTACAGTAGCACAATGCTTTAGATAGAATGAATATTTCTCCTTTCCCCTAAAATCTTTCTCTCTCCACTTTATATTTGCTGCTCTGCCTGGTTTCAACTCCATGGAACAACCTTTCCCTTCCAGAATAAGCTCATCACTCCTAAACTCACCTCCATGCTGCCAACTCAAGCTTTGATTGACATCACCTACCTCAGTCTCATCTCTCCTAGAGGGTCCAGTACTGAACTCCTCCCAGTACTTTCCTTTATAGAACTCAGAAACTGGACTTAGTTCCTTCCATTTTGCATCTGCTGTTCTGACTGGTTTCAACTCTGTGGAACAAGATACTTCCTGGTGTACTGGTTCTCTTCTCCACCCTCTCCCTTTTCCTGCCTCCTTTTGTGTTTTGTCTCCCCCTTTAGATTATAAACTCATTGGGGGTAGGTTGTTTTTATTCATTGTATCTTAGAATTTAGCACAATGATTGGCACATAGTAGTCACTTAGTAAATACTTATTGGATTGACTAGTTCCATGTTGCCTTTAGGATAAAATGCAAACTCCTTAGTAGGGCATTTAAGACTCTCCACAATCTTGCTCATAACTACTTTTCCAGATGCTTCATGTTATTCATCTTAATTCCAGGAAAACTGGAGTACTTATTCTTTAGTCAATATTCCATTTACTGCCACTGTGCATTTGTATAGCATTTCCCATGACTGGAATGGATTTTGTCAATTTTGCCACTTAGGAACCTGGTTTTTCTTTATGGCCACCTTTTCCAAGAAGCCTTCTATTAGCTCTTTTTATTTTTAATTTTCCTTGTACTAGACTGATTTGTTTTCATGGTCTCTTTCCCTAGTAGAATATATGTTCCTTGAGAGTAGAAACTCATTTGTTTTTATCTTTGTGTAATGGGATAGCATTGCAGGTTGGGGAGGAGACTCCTAATCAATGAACTTTCTTGAAGTTCTGTTAATGACATCACAGAATGTAAGGTGGTACATAACCTAGATGATATTTTAAAGTGTAAAGTAGTTTTTCAGTCCCCTGATAGAGGTTTTCCCCCAATGTGTGAAGACTTGCTCTTGAGGCTGACAAAGTTATTTGTTCCAAGAGCCAGGAAGGTGACTGAAGCAGGATTTGTGGAGCAGAAATTGGTCAGACATTGAAGACACCAAGGTCACACGCTGCATTCCAGGCCAACAGCAGGCATGTTGACTTTTGTCCTGCCACTAAACTCTGGTGACTCTGGAAAAGAGAGTGAGGCTGATGACTGTGCAACTCTGCCTCACTTAAATCCAAATCATGAGCTAGTTAAGATATCACCCCTGATGCCATTGATCCTCTTTGAAAATGAAGGATCAACAACAGTTTATCAACCAACCTTGATGGAATTAGACAGTGTCTTTTAGCCAGGCAGTTGAAGTAGGTGACAAAGAATGTCACCCCTAGCAGAAAAGAAGAAAGACCAAAATAAAAGAAGAACCCAGTTCTTGTTAAGGAATAGTTCCTCAAATCTCAGGATGTACATATCTTTGGGGAAATTTCTTTCTCTTCTCCCTACCCCACTTGCCACCCTAACCTATGTCAGAGAGTTGGCCAATAGAAATCATCATAACTTGAAAGGAAGCAGAAAGAAAGTCTAGGTCAGAGAAATATTTGAATAGTATGAGAAGTCTGAGATTAGAGAACATAGCTTGTCCTGACTATAGGATCTGAGCTGAGGAAGGAACATGCCCAAGAAGCCCATTTGCTGAACAGAAAAATCTGTGCCTAGGAGTAGCAGCTTGACAACAAGAATGAGTCAGAAAAACAACAACTGTAAATGTGAAGAGTCAGTGTGAGTTACCTTGACCATATGTATTTCCTGAATCTGTGGTGTATATTTACTCTTCCACCCAACTCTGCATGTAGTTGTGGGATAATTTGACCTAGGTTTTGAGGGAAATGCTTTGTTACTATTATTCTTATGATGCCATCTCAGTTAGTACTCTATGTCCATCACTGACTATTAAAGGGAACACATTGATGGGAGTGAGGAGCCATGGAGTCTAGGGGCAGCTGACATCTGAGGACCCAACCTACACATGTGAGTTTTAGCTATAATCTAGAAGGAGTAATATATTTGTATCTCCAGTACTTAGGACAGTGCCTTGTACATAGTAGATGCTTAATAATGTTTGCTAAATTGAATTTTCTTCCATGGTTTAATCAGCCTTATGCAGATTATTCCCATAACTATATATCTACTCCTATTCTGTCTCCTGAATGCCAGTGCTGTACCATTAATAATTGTCTGCTAGCCATTTTCAATAGGATGTACTACTGGCAACTCAAACTCAGCATGTCTGTAGTGTAATTCATCATTCCCTCTAGCCCCACAAACTCCCCTTCTCCAAACTATTCTATATCCATTGAGGACAAAATCATCATGTCACCCAGGTTTGTAACCTCAGAGCCATCCTTGACTCTTTCCTCTTGACCTCTCATATCCAATTATTTTCCAAGTTCTATAAATTTTACATCTGCAGAACTTTTCTGAATTTCTCCCTCCCCTTCTCACATAAATCACAAAATCACCAACCTAGTTTAGACTCTCATCACTTATGGTATTAATGTAATAGAATTCTAATTGGTCTTCTTGTGTCCGGCCTCTCCCTTTTCTAATTTGTTCTCCATACAGCTGCCAAAAAAAAAAAAAATCTTTGTAGCTCACAGGTTAGGAAGCCACTCTGGATTCTCTAGACTTTCTCTATCATTTTCTCCACCTTGTTATTGTGTTGATGCTTCCCTAGCCCCCTCATCTTCCTTTTATGTGTAGTCTTCCCATAATGGTAAAATGGTATGGGTGATGTCTTTTAATTCATGTGTAAATTGGATTTAAGTGAGGCAGAGTTGCACAAAGTCATCAGCCTCATTCTTTCTTCCAGAGTCATCATGGTCCAGTGGCAGGACAGAATTAATATGACGGGATGGCCCCAGATGCAGTGGATGACCTTACTTGACCTAAACTGCCAAGCATTCAAACTCTCTTCAGAGAGTGCAACTCCGATGGGCTTGCCACTGTTGTTCAAATGCAGAATATATGCTTGCTGAAAAGACTGTTTTATGGAGAAATCACACTGGGCAAGCATTCAAATGGTAGTCAGAAGAAGCAATACAAGGACACTCTGAAGGTCTCTCTCAAGAACTTTGGAATTGATTGTGTGATGTGGGAGACACTGGCACAGGACCGCTCAGCTTGGCTTGCCGGCATCAGAGAAGGTTCTGTGCTCTATGAGCAAAGCAGAATTGAAACAGCTCAAAGAAAATGCAGGATGTGCAAATTTGGAGATTCCACCCCAAATATTCACATGGACTATTTGTTCCCGACCTGTGGTAGAGCATTCCGAGCTCTTATTGATCTGATCAGCCACAGTCAGACACATTGAAACTTGACTTTATCATAGTGATGTCATTTTGGTCCTCTTGGAGAATGAAAGACAACCACCAGTCTTCCTATAGTAAAATATAAGCTGTTTGAGCGCAGAAGCTATATTTCTTTCTGTTTATATTTGTATACTCTCTGCTAAGCTCAATACCTAACACATAGCAAGCCCTTAATAAACACTTATTGGTTTGACCTTGCAAGTTTGCCCAGGCTACTTTTTTTTTTTTTTTTACATACAGAAACCAACTCCTAAATGTCTCTAGGGCAGGATTTTTTTTTTTTAACCTGGATTCTGTACACTACTAAGGGGGACAGAATAGAAAAAAAAAGTATCTCTCCACTAACCTGTAACTGAAATTTAGCCTGTCATTTAATTATTTAGAATATTATTCTGAGAAAGGATTCACAGGCTTCACTAGACTGATATTGAAATCCATTAAGTATACTTGTTCTAGGATTAAATACATATTCTTCATCTGTCATTTAAATTCCTCTAAAATCTAGCTCCCATCTTTCTAACCTTACTTCACATTACTCTTTCATAATTCTGTATTTCAGTCAAACTAGATTATTAGTTATTTTTCATATTCAAAATCCTATCTTTTGTCTATGATTTTCCACAAACCTATCCTCATGCCTTAAATTCATTCTCTCTCCTCAATACTCTTCTGAAAAAAAGTCTCAGATCTAGTACCACTTGCTCTGGGAAGCCTTCCTCAATTTCCTACTTAGTAATCACTCTGTTTCCATTTGTCCGTCTATCTCTGTCTTCAAGTTATATTGTACCATTTATCTATGAATGCATTACAGTATAACCTCCCCATGGCATTTAAGCCCCTTAGAGAGAGGACAGTTTTGTTTGTCTTTGTTTTTTTTTTTCTTTTACTTTTTATCCCTGGTAGCTAACACAATATCTTGAACATAGTAGATACTTAATGTGTGGAAGTGAATTGAATTGACTTTATTCATTTGAATACCTGTCGAAAATCACAATATCCTAGTTTCATCTTTCTATGTTAGAGAATTTTCACTACAGTCCTTTGAGCACTATTAGCATCAATCAGATAATATACAATAAGCTCAATATTAAGTAATGATAATTCTGATTCTAACCTAGTTGCTTATAACTTTCACGTTCCAGTAATTTTAACCATCTATAAAAATACAGACTTCAAAACTGATCTCTCACACAGCCAGGGTAGAAATGACCTAACTCATTCTCATAAAGCTCTGTAAAATGATTTTTAAGGTGAAAAAAGCAAGATGACATATCAAAGTCACAAAAGACTTTGAGGGTGGGTGCTTATGCATCTTATGCTGGGGTTATCTAGGTGACTGTCTCCTTTCTAGATTCCCTCTTGGTGGTCGAGATAAGCTTCTCTCCTCATCTTTGTAAGAATCTGACTGTTGGAGGCAGAACTTTTACTGAGTTGTAACCACACCCTGGAATTCACTTCCACTCCAGATCCAATCAAGCCAGAAAACTCTGTGTGTGTGTGTGTGTGTGTGTGTATTTATATATAAGTTATTTTTGAGCTTTTGGAGCTAGCAGGCCTATCTGTTCAATAAGGTTTTACCTGATGGATTTGGGGGAATTGCCAGGGTGAGTAAAAGATCAGCAATTATATTGGTAACTCTACTTACATCCCCTCTCACTTATAATCAGTATAATGGTACAGGATGATTTCCCCCCAAATTGTAGTGTAGATTTGTAATATGCAGGTGCTTGGTAATGAATGATTTTTCAACCTCATCTCTAGAATGGGGAAGGAAGAGTTGAGCAAGATTGCCTTTGAAAGTCTTTCCTGCTGTTGTAGATCAATGACTCCATGAATTTTGATTTTTTGGAGATTATGGTTTTTAAGAAGTGGCATAAAGGATTTAATTGAGGAAACAGATGACTAGGCTGATCATATGATGAAATAGGAATGAATCACATTTTGACAGCCTCAGTATTCTACTGGCACCCACCAAGACCAAGACCTAGAGAATAAATTCTTATGTTTTTTTGAATACATATGTATGTCATAGAGTTGACATTCTGGGTAAGCCTATGGGCCCTTTCTCAGAGTATTGTTTTTATATGCCTAGAATTCATAGGATTACAAAGGAAACAATTATATTGGAATATGTTTGCTAAAAAACAAAATGCAACAATTTAAAAAATCACAGATCCTAGGTTAAGAATCTCCAAATTAGAGAAAAATCTTTAGCATATTGGAAAGATGACTTGTGATATGTAGTTAAGAAATGATGAGAAGTGCTTAAGAAATACTTTTACATTTATTCATTCATTCATTCATTCATTCATTCATTCATTCTTCTCTAGACCTCAGAAGAGGGCATATACCCATTGCCCCTTAATCAAATAGAAGTTGCTCACCGGCAAGGCAGATGGGTGCTCTAAAAGAAAAAAAAAAAGCTATTTTTAAAGTGGACAATTGAAAACATTAAAGAAATACTGCTATTTGTGTGCAAATCGAAGGCTTGTCAGTTATGTCCCTTCTGCATAGCAGAGGCCAGATGTCTGACAAGCAGAATTTGGATTAGTCACAAAGGGACTCTCCCTCTGGTTCTTAGAATTATTCTAAATAAAGCTGCACTTTAAAACCTCAGAGAGATTTTAAAGTATGCTCTTACTAACTGAATCAATCTTCACATTACCCTTCTCTATTTTTTTTTTTTTTTTTGCAAATGATGTATTGAGCTTCACTGAAGGGCCAGATGTTGAAATGGACTTATATATGTAGGACTGGAGTTTGGAGAGAAGTTTATAATATAAAATTGTCCACTCTGGCTTTCATTAAGATCCAAATGAGCTATGGCCAATCCTGGGGTTTTAGCAGGGTTCCAGTCTCAATGCACAGCTGCTTTCCTGTACTTGGGAAATGGCTCTGCTCAAGAATGACCAGGTCTTCTTGTCTACCCCCTACTGGACTTTTATGATGGTCTTTGATTTCAGCTGGTCCCCAGCTGTTTCAGCATCCTGTCTCCTACACCCCTTTCCTGCCTGTTCTACCATCCCCTCATCTGCTTCAGGGAAGATGGGGTCCCAATATTGGCTCTGCTTTTGTGGAGAGATGAGGCCTAAGGAAGACAATTTCATACTCCCATCAATTTCTGTTGCATTTAATGTGTATTTATTCTCCATGGGAAAGTGCTTAGCATTCCAGTTACAGAACATACCTCATTTTGTGAAAACACTTTACCTTCACTGGCAACATATATTCCTATTCTCTGAATCTGATTAAGTCATAACTTCATTGAGGGGATTTTCAGAGAAAAAAAAATCTTCTTTTTCTTGCTTATATCCAGATGATTCATTGCTAGGAGATTATATTAAAAAAAAAAATTCCTGCCTCAACATTTGTCTAACTACCCTTGCCATCATGGAACCCTTCCTCCCTGCCCCAATAGAGGGTACAAAATGTACTGTACCAAGAAGCATTTTAGTTTTACTGATTCTAAATTTATTACTGCTTTAATTTTATAGCATTTTTTTTGGTCCATGTATTATGCATAGTCTGGCTTTTGGCAGCCCCGGTGTCTACCAGAACACACATCTAAAAACCCTCGGACTGGTAGTGATCGATAAACAAGAAGTGGATCTTTACAGAGCCATTAGTCTCTTTTACTTTTTTATTCTCCCAAAGCAGTGTAATACAAGGAAGAAAGAAAGAAAGAAAGAAAGAAAGAAAGAAAGAAAGAAAGAAAGAAAGGAAGAAAGAAAGAAGGAAGGAAAGAAGGAAGGAAGGAAAGAAAAAAGGAAAGCAAGGAAGGAAAGAAAGAAAAAAGGAAAGCAAGGAAGAAAAGAAAAAGGAAGAAAGAATGGAAAAAGGAAAGAAAGGGAAAGGAAGAACAAAAGAAGGAAAGGAGAAAGAATGGGAAGAAAGAAAAGAGAGAAAAAGGAAGAAAAAAGAAAGAAAGAAAGGAAGAAAAGGAGGGAAGGGAGGGAAGAAAAGATGGAAGGAAAAAAGGGGTAAAGGAGGGAGGGTGGAAAGGAAGGAAGAAAAAAGAAGGAAAAAAGAAAAGTAAAAACCTTTAATTAATGAAAGATCTATGGGGATGTTATTGTCTAATTTAACTCAAAGTGTTAATTTTTTTTTTTTTACTCTAAGCTTTTCAGAAACTATTTCCCTCTCTGCACAAATCCCTACCTTACATCAACCATCCTGCCGTTGAGGACAGGTCTGTTTCAGGTCTCTAAGGAAGCTTACATTTGCTGATGATTAATTAAAGAAGGGTTCCGGAGAAACAGTTAAAAAACAAAACAAAACAACAAACACCTTATTAACTAAATGTTTAGCTTCAGTTGGTTATAAGGATGTCCCTGAATACATTTTAATGAGCATTTTGTGGTTGCTTTTCTCCTTCCCTCCTATGTCTTCTTTCTTCTCAGATGGATCATTTCTTTCTGACTCATCCTACTACTTACTTACCATGTATGTGTACCAGCCTCTCCTACCTTTTGAGAGAAAACCAGCCTCAGGCAGGAAACGGGGAAGTAACAATTGGGGAAAGCAGGAGGCAATGAGTGACTTCATGCAAAAGGGGCAGAAATCCGAGACTAGGTAATGTCGTTAGGAGACAGTGGGGCCAGAGCAGTCCAGACAGCATGCTTGGCATTGCTCCTGAGCCTGCAGCTATGGGAAAAGGGGCCAAGAGGTGGGGCTGGCAACTTCAGGCAGCAGAGATGGTGTGAATAAATGGCAGAACCTGAGAGCTATGGAAAGAGAGGTATAGGTTTAGAATGACCTGTGTGGCAATATATTCTTTAAAAGCAGATGTGTTTAATGCAGGTGGTGGTGTTGGGGTCAGACCAGGTCAAAGGTGGTAGATAGAGGGTGGAAAGAAATTCTTTTGAGTGACCTTTGTCTACACTGACTTTATGAAGGGACAGATTTTTAGACTGGCAATGATATATAACTTCAGAGAAATAAAGGTTTCAGATAAAATGTATATCCTTAAAAGTCCTAAAAGTCCATAAACTCATCCAGAGTTGTGTTTAAATTAAGTGAAAAGAATATTGGATTTGCAGTCAGAGAATTTAGATTTGAATCCTGGCTCTGCCACTTATTTCTTCTGTGACTTTAGGCAAATCATTTACCTGTCTAATCCAGAATTTCTTCTTCAGTAAAATGAGTGGGGCTTGGCCTATAATCTCTAACTTCCTTTCTGTGTGCCTAGTTAAGTCTTAAGGCTGCAGGTTTTCCATCCCTCATATAGATGAATACCTCTTCACTGTCAACAAATGAAAAATTCCTCTGCTGGTACAAGAAATCAGTTAAGAGATGCACAAGAAGGATAGACATTTGCAGAGTAAAGTATCTATTTCCTCATAGAGATTTAACTTGGAAAGATTGGGAGATCCAGGGAGACTGATTCACAATGTAAAATTTCCATTTCTCCTTTTCTCTTTTCCCTACTGAGTTTGTCAGGTTAATTCCTTATCCTAAGCCATTGAACCCTATGGTTCTCACTGCTTCATAACATGATTGAATTTTCAAGTTAAAAATGATTTTGGAAGAGATCATCTAATCCATTTTCTTCCATTTTATAGATAAAGAAATGGAAGCCCAGGGAGGTGAAACCACATAGCTAGCCAGTAGAAAGACCTAGGGCTAGAATCCAGGCCTTCCAATTTCCAGTCCAGTTTTCTTTTTCTATTTTTTTTTCTTCTACCTTAACCTTCCCTCCTCTGAGCACATGGCTTTTAGGCTTTGTTTTCCTTCCTTAGCTAAAGGATTAAAATCAGCAGTTGGGCAAGCAAAGCCGATTATCCTCTCAGCCAAAAGGTTGTGTTACTAAGGAGTTATGGTATCCTTGTGTTCTTAATTGCACTCTAAACCTAAATCTTTTTCTCAAACTTTACCTATAGCTGAATATATTTTCTTCAGTAATAAATATGAGAGCTTAACCTGGCATAGTGATGAGAGTGAACTTGGCGACAGAAGACCTAGGTTTTAGTGCTGAATCTGTGTCACTTTGGACAAACCATTAAAGTTCTTGGGAACTCAATTCAATTTTGCCATCTTTAAAATGGGCATAATATATTGCTTTCTGAGCAGCTAAGTGGCATACAGTGGATATAGCACTGGGCCTGGAGTCAGGGAGACCCATCTTCATGAGTTCAAATCTGGTCTCAGACACTTTATTAGCTGTGGGACCCCAGGCAAGTCACTTAACTGTATTTGCCTCAGTTTCCTCATCTGTAAAAATAGATTGGAGAAAGAAATAGCAAACTACTCCAGTATCTTTGCCAAGAAAATCCCAAATAAGGTCACAGAGAGTTGGACATGACTCAACAAATGATCTATTGCTTATATTCTCAATGAGTGGTACTGGGGCTGAAGGGAAGGAGAGGATTTGGAACTCAAAATTTAAAAAAAGCATACTCAATGTAAAAATCAAAGAAGATCATGTGTGTAATACAGTTAATAACAATAGCACGTTTGTAACTGCAAAACACTATAAATCTAGAAGCATTTATTATAATCTCATTGTGTTTTTGGACCAAACTGGTTTTGCTATGAGGTCAGGATCATACTTAATAGTATATTCCAGTGTAGAGGTGTGAAGTACCCCTAAGTACAACCAAAATCAGATTAAAATTTAATTGAGAGATATTTAACAAAACAAATAAAAATACAACATAGACAGTGTTAATGTGTGGTTTTCTAAGTCAGTGTGTAGCCTGAAGAGACCCTCATGTGCAGTCCGTTTATATTTAAGTTTGGTCCCACTGCTCTAGTGTATTACTCAGATTGTATTTTTGTGATGGTGGCAGATCCTGGGAATAAGCTCTTTAACACAGTACTGGTGATAGAGAGGAAAGAATACTGCACTTGGAAACTAGGGGAATGTGCCAAGACCCTGCTCTTATCAAGCCTAGTTGTGTGACCTTGGTCAAGACACTTCAACAAGGTTGTCTCATTATCATAAAATATGAGAATTTGACTACATATCTTGAAAGTAAAGTAGAAAACCTATCAGTTGTCAAGTGATTCTGACCAAAGGGGAAATGAAAACAAAACAAAACAAAACAGATTGACAATTCAGACCAGTGTTGGCTTTATGTACAATGCTCAAAAATATTTATCATTGACAGCTAGCTACTAACTACCTGAGATTTTATTCATCAGAAATGGATTTCTTTTGTCTATATCTCTGAAAAAAGAAAAACCACAAAGTCATTACCCATCATGAACACCTCAATGTGTGTTACCTCATCATAGATAGTTTGGATAATGAAAATGACCCCTGGGGGAGGGGAGAGGAGGTAAGTTATGATGACAAAGGGTGGATGTAGAAATGGGGAAATCTCCAGGAGGGCAGATTTTGATAGTGTGCCTCATCAGGGGGAACTCTGGGTAGCACAAGGGAATTAGACAATTTAGAGAAAGTGGCATACCAATGGGGGAAAAAGATGGCAATGAAAGTGGGAGAGAAGAAATCTGAAGACAAAATATGTCATTTTGTCTTCTTCTAAATTTTGTTCTCGGCCAGCTGCAATTAGGCAAATACATCTCTTTATGCCTCCAAAGCTCTTTAGAGGTCCAAATTATCCAAATGGTTACCTCAACTCTCCTTTCACTCTGTCTTTATAGAGACAGTCAAAGAAGTATTCATCACAGGCTTAGACCATTAAAGTCCTAGGGAGTGAAAGTTCTTTATAAATGTTCCCACAGGTAAAGTTTTCCTACATTTGGCATGCAGACTTTACTAACCTGGCCCAACGCCTCAGTCAGCAATGTTCCTTCTGTATAGCTTTTGCTCACATGTAACGTCCCAAAAGCTCATGAATGTGCCATAAAACAATCTTACTGTATTTTATTGTAGAAGATGGAACTTTATTGTACAAAATGTGCTTTCTTTTTTTTTTTTCCAAATTCTGAAAAAAAAATTAGCAATTCCTATTGCTCAGTCAAAGGAGTGTGATGGTCAGGAGGAGGTGGTTATACTATTTCTCCTTTGGGAATGAGGACACATAATTTACACACACACACACACACACACACACACAGAGCACTATTGCCTTCAACTAGAATAAGCTTGTTTTATGGGAATTGAAATGTGTTAAAATCTTCCATCTAGTATGAGAAAACGAATTCAGATCCCACTAAAAAGTATGTCTTCAGGTATCTTAAGCTAGGTTATTAATTCTCTGAATAGTTACTCATGTGAAATTCCTATTCTTCATTTTGAACAAATATTATAGGAGAAAAATTACATTTGGTAGGTAGCCAATTTCCATCTCTACACCATGTAGCCTGTACTCATGCCATCTACCTTCTTTCTCTCCCATTAGAACCTTAAACTCCCTCCCTGAGAAGCTGGGTTCTGATACTTGAGCTTACACTTCATCTTCTCCCAAATCAGATCTAGGATCTCTGGGATATTTCCATGCCATGCCACTGTGCATAATTTTATAGGAGTCACTCTGTTCAGAGATGTCATTATCTCAGTAAAGACACAAGCTGGCCCTCCCCCTTTATCAATTCTTTACATACTGTTTTCTCTGATTATAATATGAACTCCTTAGATTGTATTATGATTCCTTATCTTTTCATGTACACTTATACAATTGTGTGCATTGTTTTCTTGGTTGTACTTACTTTATTTTCCATCAGTTCACCTAAATCTTTCTATATATTCGTCATATTGATCATTTCTGACAGCACAGTAACATTCCATTGTGTTCACGTGAGACAACTTGTTTATACATTCTCCAGCTGATTGACATCTAGTTTGTTTCTTTTTCTTTGCTACAACAAAAATAACCAATAAACATTTTTGGTTTATATGAGGCCTTTCTTTTTCTCATCGACTTCCTTGGCATATAAACTTTACCATGGAATCTCTGAGTCACAGGATATAGACATTTTAGTCAGTTTGGTGAATAATTCCAAATTGCTTTCTGGAATGGTTAGAGCAATTCATAGCTCCACCTTCGGTACACTAATGTGTCTGGCTTTCCATAGTATCTCCAACACTAACTATTTAGAACTTTTGTATATTTGCCAATTTGCTTTGGTGTGACATGAGACTTCAGAGTTGCTTTGATTTGCATTTTTCTTATTATT
This sequence comes from Pseudochirops corinnae, assembly GCA_028646515.1. Taxonomy (NCBI): domain Eukaryota; kingdom Metazoa; phylum Chordata; class Mammalia; order Diprotodontia; family Pseudocheiridae; genus Pseudochirops; species Pseudochirops corinnae. The sequence continues at coordinate 82,211,382 of CM053591.1, forward strand.
AGTGATTTGGAGCTTTTTCATATAGTTGCGACTAAATTGGAATTCTTTGAAGAAGGAAGGGTTTTTGGTTTTGTTTTTGGTTTGTTCACAGTCTTTGAATATTTATCTATTGGGAAATGGCTGTTGAGCTTATTTATCTTGGTTATTGGTTTAGTTTTCTGTTTATCTTCAATAGAAGGTCTTTATCAAGGATTGTGGTTCAAATAAAATAACAAGGGAAGTGTTTGACAAGAGACAAAAAATATTTTATTAAATATCACTTCTTTCTATTCTGGTTATTTGTCATTCCTTATTCATTAAATTACTAATGCGCTCAAAAATTTGGTCAGGAATTGAATTCAAGCTCATTGGAAATAATGTTTAGACTCCATTCTTCTCCTCCCTTTCCCCACATTCAGGATAGCGTTTGCCCTTCTCCAATACAGAGGTACTCCTGTTCTTCAGAATCTTTCCATGGTCACTAATCATGATTAGACAATCATATCCACTAGATTGGGAGTGTCTTGAGAGCAGGAAATCTTTTTTGCCTTTCTTTGTATCTCCAATGCCTAGCATAGTGCCTGGTACCTATGAGGCGCCAAAGTAATGTTTATTGATTAGTTGACTGATCTGTCAGTTATTTCAGTTTTCTAAGATATAATTCATCTAGACTTGGTAATTCAAACAGATTGGGGTGCTCTCTTAATATTTCTGTAAGTTTTTGGAGTAGCTACATTGAAACATCAATGATACATATTGTTTTCTTGGCTTGGCTTGCTTCACACTGCATTGGTCGTTGTAAATCTATATTTTTATCAGTTTTTCATTTTTGTTGTTTTCTATGACACAGTATCATTTCTTTGAATTCATCCTCCACATTTTTTTTGGACATCAATGGCTCCTAATTTGTTTCTTGCCAATATTTGTAACTTACAATCAACAGATTCCTAATTTGTTTCCAATTCTTTGTTAATACATTTGGGAATATATAGGGTTTTCTCTAAGTTTTTTTTACCTCTTTGGAATATGATTAGCAATTAGACAAGTTGGGTCAAAGGTTATGGACATTTTAATTACAGAGTAATATATATACCAATCTTAGAACCATCATTATTTTCAATTCCAAATTCTCTTCTTACCCTATCCACTAAGTAAGTAAGAAAAACAAAATCTATTACAAATATATATATATATATATATATATATATATATATATATATATATGTATATATGTTAAGGAAAATAAAGACCTTCATTACCCAGGTAAAAATAAAAGTTTCAAAGCTACAGTCTGTACTCTGAGTCCATAGACTCTGTCAAGAGGTAAATAGCACGGTGAGTCTTCTGGCTCTATATTCATTCCATTGTGTTGATTTGTATGTATATAGATATACATATATATGTATATAAGTATTTGTATTTATAAAATGTTTAAAACCATTGTTGATTTGAAGGTTCCATAATACTAATTTTAATAATTTTGGTTTATTTTTATGAGTAATAGGCAGCAATGTTTCCCAAAATAGTTGTGGTCTTAGCCAGAGGTTAAGTTCATTAAGTTATCTTCTTCTTTTTAATGTTTTGAATCTAGTAAGTTGATATAATTCCTCTTTTTTACTGCTGTGCTAGATTATTCTTAACCCCTGGACTTCTGATAAGATTGTCAATTTGTATAGTTATCACAGGTAAGAAAACACATGACTCAGAACTAGGATTCTATCCACCCTCTTGTTTATGGATTTTAGCAGGGAATTTCCTGTAATTATCTTTCATCCCCTGGACTGTGCTTTCTTCTTTCAGATTTCTTACTCTCACTCTCAGTGAGTCAGTTTGTCAAATTATGATTATAAAATTCAAAAACATTTAATCATATCCCGTTAGCATAAAATTCTTTAGATTGTGTAGGTATTAAATAGGGAGGGGTGAGTAAGAGATCGAGTCCTCTCTTCCTCAATATTCTTATTTGTAAGCAGGCAACTAACTTATTTGCAAAAGGTCTCTGAGTCTCCATAATAGGTTATTTAAAATGAAACATCTTTTTTCTTTTCCTTGAATTTGTTATTGTAAGACATTATAGATTAGCAAAAATCATGTGTTAAAGGGCACATCACCCAGAAAATATTTCCATGATAATGAATAATGTTTTACTCTTTATGTATGCTAGCCATGAATCTGATTATTCCTTTTATGACCAAGAAGAAAAAAAAGAGCATATGGAGCATAAATGGAACATACTCATATTTATAAGGTTTTTATTTAAGCTGGTTTTTTTCAGGTTCATTTTTAGGTTGGCTTTCCCCCCGTATTCTTTTTAAAAATTCTCAGATGAATCTATGAATTTATGTAGATTTTCCTGGCAAAGATGAAGCTTATAATCCATCCATGCCTCTTCGTCTTTTGAGATTATTGTACAGGTCCTACCATAAGTTAGAGTATCTACTTTTTTTTTTTTGAGTCTTTCACCTGACACTGGGAGGATACTAACCGAAAACCTCATCTTCCCACCATTTACCCTGGCTTTCTCCTTATCTCCAACTTATCTTCGTTTTGGGGGGTGGGGTGGGAACTATATACTTATTTGATGCTATCCTTTATTCTGGTTTTTATGTGTAGTTCCTTATTTGTCATATGTAAGACCTGCTCACAAAGATTGTTTTGGAGGACAAGTTGGTCCAGAATTAAATAGGAAGAGAGAAAGTTGGACTACCTTCAGGAAATTCTTAAGTTTCTTTAATTACCTAAATTTTCTCCAGGAACAGTAATTTATCTCCTTCTCCTCTCAAATTGCAGCACTCTTTCCTCTCTGAATATAATGTATCATAAGTAGCATTTCATTCTTTTTTTTTTTTTTTTTGCTTTTTGGAGGGATGAAGGTAAGGCAATTGGGGTTAAGTGACTTACCCAAGGTCACATGGCTAGTTTTATGTTAAGTGTCTGAGGCCAGATTTGAACTCAGGTCCTCCTGACTCCAGGGCCAATGCTCTATTCACTGTGTCTCCTAGGTGCCCCAGCATTTCATTCTTTATTTTTTTTCTTGTGACAAACAGCGATAGACAACTAGGTGACTCAGTGGATAGAATACTGGACCTGGAGTTAGGAAGACCTAAATTTGTCTTAGATAATTACTAGCTGCACAACTCTGGACAATGCATTTAACTTCTGTCTGCCTCAGTTCCTTCATCTGTAAATTGAGAATTAAAATAGCACCTACCTCTGAGAGTTGTGATCACAAAAATACAATTATATTTGCAAAGTAATTTGCAAACCTTAAAGTACTACATAAAATGCTACTACTATTATTTTTATGATTGTTGTTATTATTAATTTACATTTACAAAGATCAAAAAAGGTTATTGTATATGAAGCTACCTGAGTTCAAATCTGCCCTCAGTTGTGTGACTCTGAGCAAATGACAACTATTTAACCCAGTTTCCACATCCATAAAATGAACTGGAGAAGAAAATGGCACACTGCTTCAGGAATTTTGTCAAGAAAACCCTAAATGGGGGTGGCTAAGTGGATCAGTGAATAGAGCACTGGCCCTGGAGTGAGAAGGACCTGAGTTCAAATCTAGCCTCAGACACTTAACACATATTAGCTGTGTGACCTTGGGCAAGTCACTTACCCCTGATTGCCATGCCCTCCCCCACCAAAAAAAAAAAATGGAGCAAGAAAAAAAAGAAAAGCCCAAATGGGGTCAGGGAGAGTAGGATGATCAATAACAACAAAGCAATAAAGTACTTTTAAAAAACTATATATAGCTTATTTTTGGACCATTATTCCATTGAGGTTGTTGTGTGACTGCTAATCTTGGAAAACTACAGATTCTGAAAATGTTGGTAAAAAATGTATTACTCAGAGGACTCATTTTTGTTGAAATAGAGATTAAAATAAAGCTCTCCGACTTCTTTTTTTTTTAAGTTGCAGAAGTCTCCATATCCTAGAGTTCACTACTCTGGCACTTCATCATTGAGCACTTAGTAGCTCTTACAAACAGTGCTTTACTTTGACTTATGAATGATGAATAACTGTGAGCAGCCTGTACCTCCCACCTCATTTTAGGGATAGACTTTTGACCAAATACTGGATGCTGATGCTACTGCTTTGATTAGTTGGGGGCGTGGATGCCCTGTGTTCCTCACTTCTCTTCTCCAGGGAAGTTCTATTCCACACTATAATTGCTAACTATCACCTAAGGGCCTGTCAGACACAATGAGAGTGGTCACTGAAAGGGCTCTTTCCAGCAACACTCCATGCTTTCCTATACCTAATGGAACATACTCTCTCTCCCCAGTCTGGAAAGTTGCTTGATGAATTTCTTCATCTATAAAATGAGGCGATTGATCCTAAGTTCCCTTCTAGATCTAAATCTCTTAATCTATGATCCTATGTGGCAGTGATGCTATTTTCACAGTTACTATGATTAAGAGGGATCAATCAACAAGTATTTATTAAGTACCTCCTGTATATACAGAATATATAAGCATACACAAAATATGTGTATATACGTAAACACATATAGAGCAAACAAATATAAAAAGGAAATAAAAACATGATAATATATTTTTTGACATTCCCTAGAGAGAATATCAAGCTAATTTTTCCATAGAATAGTTCTATGTCTTTTGTTTCCTTCTTCTACCAATATTCTAGCTTTTACTGTTTCCTAAAGTTCAGTCCTGACCTTTCTTCTCTCCTTATACTTTTTTTTGTTGGTAATTTCCTTCATTTCTACAACTTATACAGCTTTTTTCAAAATGTATGTTAAGGTTATACCTCCAAGTCTGTCCATTTTGATGACTGGTAGTCTGTTATATACAACTATCTTCTGGACATGTCTACTTGGATGACCTGCAATAAAACATTGGCTGCCTGGGGAACTGTTTTCTTTTAGTATTTGTATTCCTAGTACCAATGGTAACTATTTGTTTTTGGAACAGTAACCCTGAGGGTCTTCTCCTCCCAGAGTGATTTTTTCTTTTTTTCTAATTAAAGGGGCCATATCTTGACCCACTTCTTAAAGAGGCCTATTCATTGAATGGGAGTTACTTTACTTTAAGTGAGGATGTGAAAAAGCCTTAGCCTAAAAGGGCCAGAGTCTTCCATTGCATCCTGGGTCATCTCTAGTCGTCCTCATGAATATCTGGTCACTGGATCCAGATGGTTCTGAAGGAGAAAGTGAGGCTAGTGACCTTGCCCAGCCCTCCCTCACTCAAATCAAAGTCAATTGCAAGCCATGTCATCATTTCCCTGATGCCATGGTCCTCTTGGAAAACAAAGGACAAACACAACAACTTAATAAAAGTTGATTAAATAAGTTGGTTAAATTGAACTGACACCTCAAACTAATTGCATTCAAAATTGAACTCATATTCCAATGTACTGTCTTTGCTACATGTTGCTGAGTCTTTTTTTGTTTTTGTTTTTGTCATGGCCTGCTTTTCATGAGCTCATTTAGGGTCTTCTTGACTCTGAAATCTATTCATTTAATTTTGAAATTTCTTCTGCCTTCTGGACATCTGTAACTTAATGCAATGATGGATCCTCAGCTTCAAATATCTAAAAATGATCTCATAAACTCTCCTCTTCCAAATTACTTCTCAGTGGCTCCAACAAGCTATAGCATTCAAAGTAGCCATACCCTGATAAAACCGTCTAGGAGGATGGGCTAAACCAGATTGAGGGTAATGTAATCAACATGCCTCGAACCGGTCACTAAGATAGGGGGTGTCTACTCCAAGGATATGAAGACTTCCAGTGGAATAAGTGGATGTGAACAATTTTGTTCCAACAATTTAAAGCAGGCACTGTGGAGTGTTGAGAGCTTGTTTAGTTACTGAAGGAGCTAAGTTTGTCTACAGCATCTTAGGCCATTGTCAGTCATATTGACTTTGGTCTTGTTACTTGACTTTGATGTCTCCAGAAGAGAAAGTGAGACTGACAACTGTAAGCAACTCTGTCTCACTTAAATCCAGTTCATGTGCAAGTATGTAAATATATGTAAGTACAATATGCATTCCACAGTGTGTTTATGTGTGTGTGTGTGTGTGTGTGTGTATATAATGAATTCTATGTGTAACTTTCAAAATTGTACCACTAGTCTGCTTCCTTCTGAATTTCCTTTTGTTCTCTTCGGTGAATTTTTTTAAAAATTTTTTTAAATTTTATTTTAGTTTGCATCATTCATTTTCACAAGATTTTGAGTTACATATTTTCTCCCCCTCTTTCCCCCATCCACCGCCCCAAAACAGCCATCCCAGTGTGTCCCCCCTCCCCCATTCTATTCTCTCCTA
>CM053591.1:82218153-82236808 GCA_028646515.1 Pseudochirops corinnae
CAGCAATGCAGTATTCACAATGCCTACAGTAACTATAAATATGCTGATATAGTTATTAATCACAAAATGGAACAGGCTCTCTACATAAGAAATATAGATAGTGCATTCATTTAAATACCAGAAGACTGAGTCCCAAAACCAGAAAGTCAAAGCCAACCCAGTAGTGATGAAGTTGGCACATGTGGTCAGAGTAGTAAACCCCCACATCCTCAAGCCTTCAAACAGGACAGGCTACCTCAGGCAAAGATCCTCCTCTCCTCACGCACGCAACTGCTCAGCGTCCAGGCAGCTTGGTCCCAGCAGCTCCGGCCCCTGGCAGTTCCTGCCCCAGGCAGTCCTCAGCAGGAGTCCTTAGCAGAGATTCTGGCCCGCTCAAAGCGAAAGGAGTTCGCAACCGCAGCCGCAGCCGCAGCCACTGCCTCTGATGCTGCTTCCAGTCAGGACTGCAAAGACTAGCTTGGTTCCGGCATTCTCTTGCTCCGCCTCTTCCTGCTACGTCAGCAAGCTCAAGGGGCGTGGAAGATCTTCAAATCCTAGTATCATTACAGAGGCAGAGAAAGAGACAGAGGGAGAGAGAGACAGAGAGACAAAAACAGAGACATGTAGCAGATTTGTGTGTTAAGTAAACACTTAACTAGGGTGGTACCTATTATTTGTAAACACCTTCAGAGAAACCTGAGAAGACTTGCATGAACTAATGTAAAGTGAAGTGAACAGAATCAGGAGGACAATTTAAACAAAAACCACAGCATTGTGAAGATAAACAACTCTGAAAGATTTCTGCATAATGAAATGACCAGCCATCATTCCAGGAGAATAAAAAGGAAATTCACTGCCCACCCCTTGATAGAGAAATGATGGGCTAAGGGGACAGTTGGAGGCAAATGTTTTTTGAACATGGCCAATATGAAAATGTGTTTTGTTTGACTGTGTATATTTATTATGAGGATTTAGATTACTCTTTTCTTTTTTCTCTCCACCCCCCTTGTTTTTTTTTTATTGTAGTAGGCGATGAGGCAAAAAAAAATTATAAATTAAAAAAGTAAATTTTAATTTTCAAAAGAAAAATTCATGAGATGTGGCAATTAAGAGATCATTGATAATGTTGGAGAGAGTTTGTTGTGGTTGTTATTTGCCCGTCATTCTTTAAGAAAAGTTGAAGGGCTTCAGTTGAAAGATCAGATTGGAAGCCAGACTGCTCCAGTTCAAAGACCCTTCAGTATGATTGGCAGACTGGAAAAATTTGAATAGTAAGTGATTCAAGACATCAGCGGTTTTGAACATGGGAAGATTTGGACGTTGGTTTGTAAACAGCTGGGCAGCTTTAGTTTACCAATGAAAATTGTTCATTTTTGGTTTCACATTTTGCAAGAGAGTAATGTTTGCTTTTACACTCAGGCCCTTGAGGAAAAAGGAATCACTTAGCATTGTTGGGGTACAAGTAGGCCCTAATAAAACCTTTTGTGTGAGGGAAACACAATCTTTGCTCCTATGTTCTCCAGGCATTCTTCTTACCCCTACCCCACTCCACACAATTTCATAATCTTAAGCCAGTACTTTCTGGAATTCTCCCTTTCTGTGCCCATATGATTCACCAGAAGTGAATAGTAGTCATTCATTTTCAAGAAGTATTGGAAGATCCTCTGTCATTTCTTGGATATATCCTTTTTTTTTTTTAAATGTATTACTAAGTTATGAGAAATAACTGCCCCAGAAACTCTGAGCAGTGAATCACTAACCACCTTATTTTTCCTCTTGCCTTTACTGGAGTCTCCTCATGTCTGGATTATTAAGGATATCTTTTAGTTCCTAGACAAGATATATTTTTAGTTCTGTATTAGTTTAATATCATCCTTGCTGCTAAAGATGTCCCTTTATTATAGAATCAAAGAATCTCTTAAAGTTGGAAAGTACCTTAGGGGTTATCCAGTTCAGTCCAGCCAAACCCACCTACAAAACATAAACACTGTTCACCCTATGTTCAATTTGTCAACAAGATCAAGCTTTACTGCATCCAAAACAACTACTTTATGAGGCTACATCTAGCTGAAGGAAAATTCCATGAGGACAAAGATTTTCATGTCATCTTTGATTCCCTAGGTTTAACACAATGAACATAAGAGGTATTTAACAAAAGTTTGTTAGTTAGTCAGCAAGCATTTATGAAACCCTTGCCACTGTGCCAAGCACTGTGCTAAATACTAAGGAGATTAAGAAATGCAAGAATAGCCCCTGCCATCAAAGAGCTTCTATTCTAATGGGAAAAACAACATGGAAACAAAAAAGTACTTATAACAATACATATGGAGTAGATGGAAGTTGTTGAGTTGAATTGAATTAAATAAACAGAATAAATTAGTTATGCTTCATTGTACCATTTATTTCTAAATTAGTGTTTTTTATAATCAAAGAATACCCTGACCTTGTTTTTATGAATTGAAGATATTGTATTAGCATTCTAATTGGAAGTGAGCTCTGCCTTTGGTGACTAAATCTCTGGAGAAATATCCTCCTGCAGCAGTGACCCACAACAGCCACACTTACCGAGCGGGTGATGATAATGACCTTCAGAAATTACAGTTTCCATCTGTTTCTTTCCCTTGTGTCAAATATTTCATTAAAGTGTCTCACAAATTAATTTTAAAATCTATTTCTAATAAACAGAGAGTGTATCCAATGGGTCATCTCTAGTTTTTGTAAAAGGTTAATATTATCACATTATTCTTTATGTTTACTAGTTGAAAGGAAGACTTTTTAGCTAATAAGATGCCTCCATTCCTATTACTGCTGAAAAGGAGTTGATCTATCTAGGTTCCCTGTGTGGAAGGGATCCTTTTTTTCTGCAGAAGCAAATAAAGATTTATATAATGATGCTCACAGTCAGATAGGTGACTAACAGAAGCTTCCCATAAGTGGGTGAGGTCTGATTTTTGATAATTATTGCTTGTTCTGTTTTTCTACCTCATTCTTCCTATTTCTCCTCTTGGTACTTTTTTGCTGTTTCCCAGTGTTTTTGCTGTTCAGTCATTTCAGTCATGTCCAACCCTTGTTGATCCCATTTGGGATTTTCTTGGCAAAGATACTGGAGTGGTCAGCCATTTTCTTCTCTAGTTGGTTTTACACATGAGAAAACTGTCCAGGGTCACAGAGCTAGTAAATGTCTGAGACTGGATTTGAACTCAGACCGGGCTCCAGGCCTGACACTGGATTCACTGTGCCGTTTAGCTGCCCATGCTTCCCAGTAATCGACTTCTATTTTGGATGATTTTCTTCCTTGTCTCTCCCTCTAAATGTTTACTGTTCAGTTTTGCCATTTCTTCTCTGTTCCACCCTCCACCCCATCCTCTCTTCCAGAACCCATTGTTGTCATGTTGGAGAGATGTGTGGTAAGTGGGAAAATAGCTCTGGATTTGGTCTCAGAGGAAATGAGTTTGAATTTTGTCTCTGCCACTTCGTATGTGCCTGTGGACAATTAGCTTTACCTCCCCAGGACTCAGTTTTCTTATCTGTAAAAAGAAGGGACTGAATTTAGATGATTTCCAAGATCTCTTAGCACCAATTCTGAGATCCTGTTATCGTTCTCAGATTATTTAATTAGTTGTCTATTTCTAGTAGAAATAAGTCAGTTGGGTTTTAGCTTGTTTATTTTTTGTTTGGTTATTCTCTACTTTTGTTAATTTCTATTAGTTTTCTGTGGGCAGAGGAGCATTTTAGCAGTGCACTAATTTCTGCATGGAGATGGCAGAGCACACACTCATTATTCCCAACCCAAACACAACATTCCTCAAAACCTGGTACTCGTGTTTGTCTAGTACCTTGAGTTTCTCTCAGCGAATGGCACTAAACCATGTGAGATTTGGCCTCTTAGACAAGAGAGAAGCAAGGCAGCTGAATGAGTATGTTTTGGCAAACCATAAATCTTAGATTAATTAGAAATTGAAAGAACTAGAAGGAAAAAAAGTGACTGAAAAAATAAAAAAAATATCTAATATGATCAAGCTGAAAATAATTCTGGTCACTCTTGAAGATATTTTGCATTTCAAAGGAGAATGCTTCTGGTTAATGTTCCGGACACCAGATGGGAAATTAGATTAGCTATTTTATTTTCCAAAATAACTTGTGGTTTTGTCATTATAATTTAGCATTTACTGAATACCAACAATGTATTATCCTTCTGTTAGGTATACTTTTCTCCCAGAGTTAGACAGCCGGTGATGATACCAACCTAGGCTAAGTATAAAGAATGTATTAGTGATTCTGAAATAACAGATAATACAAGGTAAGGTGTTGGGGTGAGGGGGAAATAAGACCAACCTGAAGATGAGGCATTCAAAAATCACATGTCCAGGAAAGAAAAATTTAGGGGGAGGGGTGGCTTGGTAGCACAGTGAATAGAGCACCAGCCCTGAAGTTAGGAGGACCTGAGTTCAAATTCAGCTTCAGACATTTGACATTTAACTAGCTGTGTGACCTTGGGCGAGTCACATAACCTCAATTGCCTTGCCTTCTTACTTCTAAAAAAAAATGAGAAAAAAGAAAAATTTAAGAGACAGTAGTAAACATATTTCAATATTACCTCATTTGTCTAATCAATAAAGTATTTATTGAGTCTTCTATGTGTTGGTACCTTGCTAAGTTGTACAGATATAAAGAACAAAGTGAAACTCTTTCTGTTCTATAAGTGCTTACATCCTACTGGGGGAGACATCATGTATACATATAGATTCTCAATTCAATCCTACTACTCCCAGAAAGGACGTGTCATTTGCTCTGTGAATACAATCTAAACCATTCCTATGATTTCTCTGCCTGAAATAATCTTCCCTAACCACAATTACCCTATATATGTTTTGTCCTTTTAATTAAAAGCAAGCTCCTTGAGGTCAGGGTTTGTTTAATCTATTGGTACAGAGTACTGGACCTCGAGTCAAGAAGACCTCAGTTCAATTTCTACTTTAGATACTTACCAGCTTTGTGACCCTGGGCAAGTCACTTTGCTTGGACCATTGTTTCTGGACCTCCTCCTCTGTCACCTTGCCAGACTTTGACAGGCCATATTTGGTTTAGTTTGCCCGCTTTCGGGACTTCCTGTTACATTCTAGACCTTTCTAGCCTTGTCATAGCACATGCCCCCTCCTTTATCCTTTCCAGTTCTAGATGTATTGTCTTTGTACAATAAAATGTAAACTCTTTTAGGGCAGAGTCTGTCCTGATTGTTATTTTTGTTTTGTACCCTAGTACTTAGCAGACTTCCAGAACATACTAACATAGTAAACACTTAAAATATTTTATCTGCCTCTCTGTCTCTCTCTCTGTCTCTCTCTGTGTCTCTGTCTGTCTTTCTGTCTCTTCTCTCTCTCTCTCTCTCTCTCTGTCTCTGTCTCTCTCTCTCTCTCTTCTCTTTCTGTCTCTCTCTGTGTCTCTGTCTCTGTGTCTCTGTCTGTCTCCTCTCTCTCTCTCTCTCTCTCTTTCTCTCTCTCTCTCTCTCTGTTTGTCTATCTGTCTAGCTATGTGCCCCAGGGCAAATTGCTTGACCATTCTCAGTTTCAGTTTTTTTCTACAAAATGGAGATATAAAGGCCTGAAAGATGTCAGAATTCAAGTACCTAGAGTAAGTTCTCGTCCATGATCTAAATTTCAATGACAAAGTAAGAAAGGACACAACTCCCTTCAGGTATTTATTACTCATTATTCTTACTTTTACTATCACTGTCTGAGGATTATTAAGAAAAGCACTTAATCATTCTCTGACTAGTGTGTTAAACCAGTGCTGGCCAGCGCCAGCTGGTTTTGCACCTGCTCTTCAAAAGCAAGATGGGATGCTTGGGTGCAGGCAATGTCCTCACCTTTCCATAATATCTCAACATGGAAAAAACCTTTTTAAATTGAATTAATGATACTTTGGTGACTTTTAGTAGTCTAATTCCTTCTTTTCCCCATTTTAGATTTTAATAATTTTAATTTTTAATAATTTCCCCATTATTTAGTCATAATTTGATTTATGTTCGTATAAAAATATCTAACAGTATCTAGTATTTACATAGCAGGTTAAAATTTGCAAAGCACTTTACACATTTGATCCTCATAGCAAACCTCTAACGTAAGTACTGTTAATATACTCATTTTACAGAAAAGGAAACCAATGCTAAGTTAAGTGCCCAGTGTCTGATAGTAAGTGTCTGAAACAACAATCTAACTCAGGTCTTCTAGACTCCATGTTCAACCAAAGAAACTGTGACTTGTTGTCACCTAAGTAAAGACATTTTACCTCAGTGCAGGGTTTCATTTGTTTTCTTTCTTTTTTTTTTTTTTTTTTAAAGGAAATGGAGAGGTTTGATTGACCCAGCATAGTGAATAGAGACCAGGTCTCAGAGAGAAGAAGACCTTCTCTCCTACATCTGTGAGGCCTACTCTCTTCCTCCTTCAAAGAATATAGAATGCATATCCAACCAAGGAGAGAAATAACAATTCCCTTTCTCTGATGCATACTGGCTGTGTAACCCTGAGTAAATCCCTGATCCTATCACTGCTCTAGGCAATTCTTTAAAACTGAGTTGTAGAAAAGGTTCTGACCTATATTGGTAGAGGGAGTTTTCTTAACTAGGAGTTACAATAAAATGACAGGTCCAGTACACCTCCTTAATCCTCAGCCTGAGATCCTTAAGTGTGTAACACACAGTAGATCATACCTAAAAGTACACAGCTTATCTACTCCCACCCCAGTAAATCCAACATTTTGCAAAAGAGAAATCTAGCAATGAGGAGGCATTGAATCATTTACGTGAGTGCATCTAATATAAGGGTAAAAATAATATGTCTTTGATCAAAGATAAGTGGCTACTTAATAAACTCAGGGCAGGGAGTTCCACCAAACAAGACAAGTAGACAATCCCTGCCTTCTAGGCACCTTCAATCCAGAACAAATAATATTGACACAGACAAACACGTATAAGGATGTGCAAATGAAATGATGACTGTACATCCAGCTGAGAAACCAAACAGTGAAGGCCAGGAGTGGAGAAACAAATGATTATTTACACTCCATGGAGAAGTGATCATTTGTGGTCTTTGTGCTGAGTGAATTCTTCCATTTTAGAGGTGAGTCATTAGATTGAAGAAGTCAGGGAGTTGTCATTCCTCTCCTTGATGGCGGTAGGTTTGGTTGTATATGGATTCTATGGCCTTTGAAGGTGGAAGGGAGTATACCTCACACACATAGGAAAACAGGGCATTTGAAGAGGAGGGAGTGCCAGGCAAGAAGGTGTGCAGCTGAAAGGGTAGAAATAAATAAGGGGAGGAGTGAGAAGGATTAGACTGAAGTAGGAGCCAGATTTTTGGCAACATTCATTTCATGTTGAATTAAGCATTTTTGAGAGTTGTAGAAAGATACCTCAACACCAGCTTCCAAGAGTGTGTTCCTTGCTCTGTCTTTCAGTTGTGACTGCTTAAAATACATAAACAGAAATGTAATCTATTCTATATTTCTTTCACTGGTAATGGTTGAGAATTCAGTGGCCACCAACTCTGACATGACCACCCATTGTTTGGAAAGTGGAAGTAAGCCATGCTAAGGAGGGCTGAGTAATACAGAGTGAAATGCGTGACATCCAGTCAACAAGGACAACAGAGATGACCTAGGAGAAAAGTGTTGGAAGGTATAGGGAAACTGTGAATGAAGTGACCCTCTATCACCCACTGACAGGCCAGGCTCAATCTATGTGATTGTATTATATGTCAAATCATGATTCACTTGTGCTCTTGGAGCTGGTGTTGATGATTATATCTTTGAAGTGGTCAAGTATTTCTTCACTTCTACAAATGTGGATGACAGGCAGTGATAGGTAGTGGATAAAGAGGGAGCCTTGATGTCAGAAACATCAGAGTAGAAGTCCTAAATGCTATTTATTTTATTCTGAACTTAAGAAACAAAACAAGTACTTGCATAACATAGTAGAATAGAAAAAAAAAGATTGTATATGAAACTGCAAATATCTTATGCATACTGACCATGTGTCCCTGGGCAAATTACTTACCTTCTTGTTGCTCCTGACAACTTTCTAAGACCACAAGTGTCAGAGCTGTTGGTCATCTGCATTGGCAGATAGGGTTTCCTTACTGGGTGTTCTCTAACCAATGAAAATATAGATCCAGGCCAAATAAAAAAAAAATTAATACTAAAAAAAAAAGAGGATTTATCCATTCATCACAGAGTCTAAAACCTTTTCTATTATTCACTGTTTTGACTAAAATATTGATTTCCATAATATTAAAATGAAGTCATAGGAAAAAAAAATAGGATTACAGATTTTTAATGTACCCAGAGGCTGTGTAGTATGACTTGTATCTGAGCAAGGGCTCCTTCTCCATCATCCCAGAAAGAAAGTCATTGAACTTCCACTGAAGCACAATGGACAACCATTAAAAGCAGCCCATTCTATCATTGGATAGTGCTGAACAGTCTTGAGGTGAAGGAAGAGAACAATCATTTATGAAGTACCTACTGTGTGCCAAGCCATGTGCTAAGTTCTGTAGAAATATTATCTTATTTGATCTTCATAATCCCTCTGAAGTTAAGTGTTATTATACCCTTTCTACAGTTGAAGAGGCAAAGGTAAAATGACTTGCCCAAAGTTACACAACTAGTAAGAGTCTGAGGTCAGATTAAAATTTGTTTTCCTGACTCTTGCCCCAGCACTCTCTTCACTATGTCATCTCACTGCCTTACCTTGACCTCCTCTCTAGGCTGAAGTGGGATACAGAAGCACCTGGATAATCAGTAGGATCTTTTAGATAGCAAGACAAATTTCCTTGGTGATTCTCTGTATGTGTGAAATGAATATAATCTTAGTACTTGTCACCAGGATGTCAAAGCTAATTGAAATAAAATCCTTATGAGTACTTGAAGCTTATTAAGAAAGCCTTATAGATATAAAAGATCCGCCATGCTGAGAACAACTGAAAGGAGCAAAGACATTCTAGAAATATTGATACTCTAAAATTTCCTTTGTTATCAGAACAAGTTCATTATACTTTCACCTAATTTTATGGCAAGAAAACTTTGTAATTCAGTAAATTGTAGGTAAATAAATTTTAAACATATATAGTCTCAAAGGACAAAGTTTAATTTAACAAAAGTTAACCAAGTGCTTGTTGTACACATATACATGTACATAGGTACATATTCATACATGTATATATGTGTATGTGTATGTTGTGTGTATGTATGTGTGCATACATACATATATATATATATATATATATATATATATATATACATGTAATTTTGCTATTGGTATATAGTAAGATATATGGCCATATGTATAATGCTAGAAGTTTGAAAAATAGAATTGTTATAGTGATAAGGGCTCACATTTACATTTTAAGCCATTAAAGCTGAAAACTACAGGGAGATCTTTGGTATACTCCATATAGTGCTTTAATATTTTCAAATGCAAAATAAAACAAAACAAAAACTTAAAGAAAGTGACCTCACCCCACTTAGCTTTAATACAGCTCTCAGTTGAGAACATTTTTATTGTTCATTAGGTGTGAATAAAACCTAGACACTTCTACCATAGCAAAAAGAAGTTTGTTGGATTGACTGGGACAGAGACTTCAAACTCAAGGCCCAGAGATCTTGCAGATTCCATAATGTTAACTGATCTAGATCAAAGTGTAATTGTAAAATGTTTAATAAAATGAATAAAATTACAACGTAACATTGAAAATGTTAATTTGTGGTTTTCTAAGTCAATGTGTGATGCATTTCTATTTGAGTTTGACATCCCTGGGCTAGTACGCTTCCACATACTCTCTGTATCCTGGAGATTAAAGATTATGAAGCAATCCAGCCCTTACAGTGTAGTTGAGGGAGAAGACAGGTATTACCATTTTCTACCATTAGTCAATGAAGATTTCTTAAAAGACTCCTCTGTGCCAGACATTGTTTTAAGTTCTGGTTGATAAAAAGAAAAGAAAAAAAATAGTCCTAGTTATCAAGGAACTTACAGTACAATGGGGAGGAGAGTAGGTAAACAACTATGTAGGAATAAAATACATACAGCATGCTTTGGATAGAATTGATTTAGGGAAAGCACCAGCATTACATGAATTCAAGAAAGCCTTCTTATAGAAGGTAGGGTTTTAGCTGGGACTTGGATGAAGCCAGGGAAGCCAGAAGGAAGAGATGCAGAAGGAGTGATTGCCAGGCATGAGGGACAGCCAGAAAAAATACTATTAGGAGGTAGATTTTCTTATCCTAAGAATAGCAAGGAAGTGAGTATCACTACATTGCGGAGTATGTGGGGGTGAGTAGTAGATGTAAGAAAAGTAGAAAGGCAGGAAGAGATCAGATTATAAAGAGTTTGAAAAACCAAACAGGATTTTCGATGTGATTCTAGAAGTGATAGGAAGCCAATGGAATTTATTGAATAGGGAGGTGTCAAAGGCATACCTGCAATTTGGGAAAATCATTTTGACAGCTGAATGGAGGATGGACTAGAGTGGGAGAGAGACTTGAAAGAGACAAAGCAAAAAGGTAGTATAATAGCACAGTATTAGGTAATAAAGGCTTGCAGTAGCAATGTCAAAGGAGAGATGTTATGAAGGCCTTGGCAACAGATTAGATGGGGGCAGGGAATGAAGGAATGAATAGTTGAGGATGATGCTTATTTTGGAAGCCTGGGTGGAAAGATGGTGATGACCTCAACAGTAACGGGGAAATTCTGAAAGGGAGAGCGTTTTGGAGGGAAATATAATGAGTTCAGATTATCTAGTTTAAAATGTCTAATCAGGAGTTGGAGACACAATTGGAGAAAGGTTAGGTCTGGATAAATAGATCTGAGAATCATCAATGTAGAGATTATAATTATATCTAAGGGAGTTGATGAATTCACCAACCAAAATAATAGTAGGGAGGGAGAAGAGAAGAGGGCTCAGGAAAGAGCTGTGAGGGGACATTCACTGTAAGTGTCATGACTGAGACAAAGCTTCACCAAAGGCCCCTGAGAAACATCAGTCAGACAAATAGGAGGAAAACCAGGACACTAGGATACTACGGGAGAGAGTGGTGTCCTGGAAAGACAGAGAGAAAGGGGTGATTGACAATTTCAAAGGCTATAGAAAGGTCAAGAAGGATGAGGATTGAGAAAAGTCCATTAGGTTCAGCAAATAAGAAATATTGTTCTCTTTGGAGATAGTAGCTTTAGTTGAATAATGAGGCTGAAAGCCAGATGGCATGGTGTTAAGAAGAGAGGGGGAGGAATGGATTCTAAGCTTATTCCTTCACACCTTCTCTTCCTGAAAGATTCTTGTACCATATATGATTTCCTATCCATTTTAAAATTTGTTTTACATGTATTAAAATTGTATATTTTACCTAAATCATGTATTTTTATAGTTTAGGCATTCTTGTTTTTCTAAATATTGGGTTCTTAACCCATGTGATTTTTATATTTTAAAATATTTTGATCACTGTGTTGTGATATAATTTGTTTGTTTTTGATGTTATATAATTTATTTTATTCATTTAGCAACATTATTTTGAGAACTGTTGCATGAAATTTGGGAGAAAACCAACATCCAGTGTGGGAAAATAATGAACATGGAATAATTTATCTCATTCAGTAAGTACTATGTGGCTTTATCAGTGCAATGAGGCCCCTGGGTTTCATAATGTGAAATGTGGTGGTTGGAGGAGGGGAACAAGGTTAAGAGCTCCTGTTCTAAATGATCTCTGAAATGATTTCCATTTAACTGTTAGGAAAATCCTGTATCCCTGTCCCTACTGACTTCAACCCTTTCAACCTATGGGATCTAGCCATCTCAGTCTCTGAGGCCAGTTCTGACTCTAGGCAGGAAGTATATAAATAATTTCTACCTCAGATAGCAAGGAGTTCAATGTCACGTTATATTGTTGCTTCTGGTACACTGTGCCCTTTCTCCAGACTACTTATTTGCCTCTATGGACCTGAGGTACCTAATTACCATTTTTGCCTTAGCTCAGCTTCATTGGCTGACTCTTCTTAGTACCTGATAATTCAGATCCCCACCTTGACCCACCCTCTGTCACCAGCCTGTTCCATCCCATTGCCATGCAAAGTCCCAGTATTGCGATAAAAAAACAAACAAACCAATAAAAAAAAAAAAACCCAACCCAATATTTTTAATTTTTAAAAAAATTCTTAGTATTTTGATAACATTGCTTGAAAAAGACTTTCACATACCTCCGGGAATACAAACTTCCTGGACTTCTGTGGGCAATGTCAACTCACTTCTATTAGCAGATGTTGTGATATAATTCTTGAAACTTCTACTCTAAGAGTAGAAGTAATGATCTCATTCATAGAGATGAAGGCCATAAATTCTGAGGTATGTTAAACAATCAAATTCCTGACCCCTCTGTGACTAGGGGAATTTAATATTGTTTTAAGGTTGGGCTCTGCAGTTCAAATATAATTAACCCTGAACCTATTTTCTTCCACAAGCTGAAACAAAGCTTGACAACCACCCTATGCATAATGAGGTGCAAAACGGGTCTAAATAATATACATATTTAAAAAAAAAAACTCTTCATTTATCTTCTTGTTAGTTGATATTCTGCAAATCTCAACAATTTCATTCAATACTGGAGATTAAGGTGTAATATAACATAATTTTTGTAGTATTTCCAAAGCAAAAATGTCACAAGAAAACATAATCTGATGGCATTCCAGTCCAGGTTTTCAGACAACCAAGAACCTCATTACTTGGAGCATACCTTAAAACTTTCAGACGCTTATCTAAACTGTATTCAACATGCAAATACTTCAATTCAGTTCCTAGCTCTAAAGAACAGAAGTTGAGTAGGGCAGCCCTCCTTTCACCTGTTTGTCCTACCTCTAATCCTGAAATCAATGTTTAATTGTCTTTAGCTATGAAATTAAATGAAAATATATTGTCTCCCTGTAGTTAAAAAATCCTTAAGACTTATCTAGAATGTTAATATATGTGGTGGACTTTTGTACCTAATTCTTCAGAAAGCTAGAATCCAGTGTGGGAACATAAGGAACAAAAATAAATTTGCCTCATTTTCAACAATGGGTACAAAGTGGCTTCATGCAGCCCTAGACTTTCTTCTAATGACCTTGGTTCCTGTAAGCTTGACAATGCTTTGTAATTAGAGTCATAGAGTCTCACTCTAAGCAAAGTCTACCCCCAACCTTGTCCTGTGCCTCCTATTTCTGAACCCCAGCATCAAAGACCTACTTCAATTTATTTCAAAATCATGTACTGGGAGTATTTTATAGCATTTTGTGTTAGTAAGGTCTGAGAGCAGTTTTGAAGGTATTTCTTCCTTAAATGTGTTGTCAGAGTTTTCCAAACCACAGAGTGAGTTTGGTGGCACAGGGAATAAAGTGCTTGGCCTGGAGTCAGGAAGACCTGAGTTCAAATCTAACTTCACATACTTACTGACTGTATGACTCTAGGCAAATCACTTAACCTCTTTTCCTCAGTTTCCTCATCTGTAAAATGGAGTTAATAATAGCACTTATTTCCCAAGGTTGTTTGGAGGAGCAAATGAGATGTAAAATGCTTAGTCTGGTACTTGCTATATGAATGGTAGCTATCCTCCTTCCTCCTCCAGCTCTTCCTCATTACTACCTCTGGGATATGGGTGGAGTTTGGGTATCTAGGATAGAGTGCCAGGCCACCCAACTCATCTTCATGAGTTCAAATCTAGCCTCAGACACTTGGTTATGTGACGCTGGCCAAATCACTAAACTCTGCCTCAGTTTTCTCATCTGTAAAATGAGCTAGAGAATGAAAGAGTAAACCACTACAGTACCTTTGCCAAGAGAACCCCAAATGGGGTCACAAAGAGTCAGACATGACCAAAAAGGCTCAACAACAACAACAAAATGGGGGAATTTGGAGCAATGAATATGAATACTGTATAATCTTTTAAGATATAATTCCTAAATAAACACATTTACATTTTTACTGAAAACAAAGTCAAATCAAAGTCAAGAAAACTAAAATAGGGCAGATTCACTACAACTAATAGTGAATTCAGTACTTTTTGAATGAATGAATGAAAAAAGCATTTATTAAATGATTACCATGTACAAAGAATTATGTTAAGCATTGGAAATATGGATAGAAAATCCAAGACAATCCCTGCTTTCAAGGAGCCCTCCTATTCTAAAAGGAGAAACAACATAATTAAGAGGTTTCAGCTACATGGAAATGCTCCATGGTTTCATTAGGGTGTATTGGCAAGGTAGGTGGTCATGTATTTTGTTAAATGTAATTTCCACTGTTAAAATCATATTCATTTCCAATGTCACACTATTCAACAGGTTCAAAGGGGAATAACTTACTTTTCCTGGGCTGTAGTAGCTGTGGTTGCTAAGAAGGCTCTTCTGCATGATATTTTCATTTATAAGAAGCCTAATATAGTGTTCTTAATCTTATGATAATGATGCCTCAAGATGATAAATTGTAGCACGTCGGAAGAAGTTGTTTACATCTATCTCATAGTACCTAGGTAGGAGCATGAACTGATTCAGATAAGCAATATAAGTTTCAGTTATGCCCAAATTTTCTCTTGATGTTGTATTGCCATTAATAGACTTTAAAAGCACTGAATCTTCCCTAACATCAATTCCAACAGCATATCATATACATGTAATCCTGCCCGCCTTTGCTCACATAGATTCAAATTATTCTGAATTCTGCAGTGATGTCTGAAGTTGAATAGCTTATTAGTATTCTGATGGGAGCAAAAGCTTGAGGAGTGGATTTCTTGATTAGCCCATAACTCACTGTATACAATCTATAGTAACTCCAGTGCTATTTCATATCTTCTCTTTCTCCTCTCTCGTTTCTTTAAGTAAAATCCTACCACACCTCTGTCAAAGTCAACTGTATCATACAATAGGAAAGGTTGGCTCCAAATCAGGAAGATGTATTCAAAACCCATCTTTGACATTTTGTTTCCTGTGTGACCCTGGGAAAGTCATAGTTTTCCAGAATATAAATTGTGAAGATGCCAATGTATATAGGTAGATGGGGTTTCCTCACCTGGGCTTTTGTTGTATAGATGAAATCATATTTCACTGTACTGATGGAATCATAGGCTCAGTCCTTATGTTTATGTGTATCACAGTCCACTGGATAATATTCATCTATCTGATGGATCCTTGTCCTGACTGTGAAGGGCTCATATTCTCCCGGTTGGCTAATGAGCCAGATACATAGATCTGCCAACCCTGTTGGGCTCAGTGCATTCAGCATCTGGATTTCTGGTAATATGCCAGTCTCAATCAAGTTGTCTTGTTGTTTTCTAAATGCCTTTAGACACCTAACGGCACAAAGATTGGGTTAATGTTTATGATAAAGATAAAATGTGGCATAGGCTGCATGTGTCTATAGCTCATGTCAGCTGGAAGGCACTAGTCAGATTTCTGAAAGCATCGGATTTTCCCTCTGCTCCTCTAATGAAGACACAAAGATACTAGAACAAGGTAGACTGGGAATTCTTGGCATTTAGTCACCAGAATTGTATGTCTACAACACATTATTAATTTGTATTATGTGACTCACATTGAATAAAAACAAGTTTGTGTTCAAGTCTCATGCATTCCCAGTTAACAAATTACTCTTGTAAATCTTGGGGGAGGATTATTTGTTAGTCACACATGTTTTAAGTTTTGAGAAAGAGGGTAGGTATTCCACTCTATATCACTTTATAATTTTTCATGCCTGAATTGGCACGATTTTTTTTTTGTTTTCTCCTTTGTCCCTCTCCACATCCATTTCAATTATTCCAGTCTAAACAATTAACTATCTGAGAGTTTAATGGTCATCAAGATTCTGGGGCTCATGTAGATCCAGGGTCAGCCCTGTGGGGTGACTTCAAAGTGATCAGTTTCTCTTTGTCTTGTTGCCCCTGCCTCATAACAAATATGAATATAACTTAGGTATGGTTCACATTTGGGCAGCTAGGTGGTGCAGTGGATTGAGTTCTGGGCCTGGATTAGGAAGATTCATTTTACTGAATTCAAGCCTGACCCCAGACACTTCCTAGCTGAGTGATCCTGGGAAAGTCCCTTAACTCTGTTTGCCTCAGTTTCCTCATATGTAGAATTAGCTGGAGAGGGAAATGGCAAACCACTCCAGTGTCTTTGCCAAAACCCCAAAAGAGGTCTCAAAGAGAGTCAAGTATGACTGAAATGACTGAACAATAGCAAAAATGTTTCATGTTTAACTTTCCTCCATGGTAAGTCTCCACTCCTGTGTTGGTGCTCAGTTTATAACATACTTATTAAGTTTAGGAAATTCCTTATTTCTTCCACTTCAGAAAATGTATAAAATACAAAAGATTCATTCATACCTATGAACAATTAAAGAAACAAAGTCCAGTGTGAGCTTCTACCTCATATCCTTCTGATATTCAGGGTAGGGGCTTGCAAACTTTCAGTGCTCCCAAAGTGATGTGATCTAGGGTGATATTTGCTCACCTTCTCTTGGCTTGAGATCTACGATTTCCTGACCTCTGTTGCCTCGTCTCTGTTTGGATATTTCAGAAGACTGATGCTAGTTAGACTGATGAAATTAGCTTATCGGGAGACTCTGCAGCTTCAGAGTGACTGACCTGCAGGCTTCCCTTTGGTCTGGGTCTCCTGATTAGGTTATTCTGTTGTAGGCTTCTTTCTATTCTGGGCTGGAGACTGAACCAAGTGCCTGATCTGCTACATGACTTTTACCTGGATTCTCTGATCAGATTTTGGTCTGGTTTGTTTTCTAGCTCTTTGTGGAAAAGATTTGGTGAGGTGATATTTCTTCCTGGTACTCTGCCATCTTGACATCAATGTATAGAAATATAAAGTGCAAAAATATGTCATTATATCCCTTAGGCTTCCTGCTCCCACCCTGCCCCCAGAAAATAAGACAGCTTTGTGGTACCTAAAACAAAATAAGACAAAAAAAAATAAACAAAAACAACAAAAGCACTCTGTATATTCCCCTCCCATCTGCATTCTCTAAGGCCCTCACAGTAATATTGGTGTGTGTGTGTGTGTGTGTGTGTGTGTATGTGTGTGTGTGTTTGTCCTTCATTCTTGCAGAGGACCATGACATCAGGGAGATGATGACATGACTTGCAGTTGACTTTGACCTGAGTGAGGGAGGGCTGTAATATTATGGAGGGCTGGAACAGCTCTTTTTTTCTCTTCCTTGTGGAGTGGCATTTGTCTTCCAGCTACAAGATTATCTTACTATACAGTTCTCTTAGTATAGGATTTCTCCTACTAAAGTATTAGTTCTTTTCAAATTGAAGAACTTTTGGCCTTTTGAGAATTTGCAAACTTGGGAATTCTCAAATTCACGTTATCCATGAGGCTTGAAATATTCGTTGTCATTCAAGTTGCCACCAAGACTTGAAATATCCATTCTCAATGTGATTAGATTCTGACTTTTGCTCAGATACACAACTGAAAGTAGAAAAAAGCTAGGAATTAGAGATCCAGGAACTGTCCTCTTAGGACAGAAAAGGCCACTCAAAATATGCTTCCCTTAGAAGTTACAATTTTCATATTTCAAGAAATCTAAGGAAGAAAAAGTATGGGAAATGAAAAGGGACTAGTTGGCTTTATAGACAATAGAGAAGGGCCACTCTTTCCCTAAGAGTCTTTTTCCCCTTTGCTCTATCACCAATCATCTTATAGGTAGCAACTAATCACTAAGGACCAATCAGGGAAAATATTGAGCTACAGGACATGGAGTTGTCAACAAAATGTCTCTAAGGGATACCTAGAATGTGTCCAACAAACCTAATGGATTTCCAGATGAATTATCCTAAATCATGTAGAACTAGGGCAATAGGCTAATTTAAAAAAAAAATAAGCATAAAAAGTCAAGTAGAAACATGAGGTTTACCATATTCTGTTCCTAGGGTGGTAAAAAAGAGAAGAAGAACTGAAAAAATACTTCTTCCTACTTGCTATATTGCAGTCTGGAAGTCCTTAAGAAACAAAGTGTGGGAAAATAGAGCAGCCCCCCTATTTCACACCTCAGCTTTTATAGACCACTGAAACAGTGAAATAGTGGCAACATCAACATGATATTCACAGCAGTGATGGCAACTATGAATATGTCAGCATAATTCTGAATTGCAAAATATAACAGACTCTATATAGAAGACAGAAGCAAAACATTTACTCAGACACCTGAAAGCCAAATCCCAACACCAGAAAACTGAATTTATCATAGCAACAAAGAAATCTATACACAATGACACTACAGAGAGCAACATCATCCCAAAGCCTCCCCAGAAACAGTCACAAGCCTAGTTGTTTCCTTGCCTACATAGTCTCTCCTCCCTCCATTCTGACTGCTCTGATTCCCAGCTTCCTCTCAGCTCTGCTCCATCCTTCCTGCTCCACCCATTCAGCAAACTCTTCCCACCACAGGCTCTGTATGCTTATATGCAGCCTATTAAGGGGCAGAGAAATGTGGGAGAATAAATATTATGGGAATCTGAAGATCTTCCCTGCCCCTAGGCCCTTTGCTAAAGGGGCTACGTGACTCTGAGGACCTTCTGATATTTGAAAGTATACTCTGTTCCCTAATAGGCTGAATGTGGTCACGTGGAGCCTGTGGCGCCAGGCTTGTTC
>CM053591.1:82237308-82279634 GCA_028646515.1 Pseudochirops corinnae
CCCAGTATTCACTATACACTGTACTAATGTAACTTAAATAGCTAACTTTGCACATGCTGTATTGTAGGACAGATATGTTAAACTCAAAACCAGATGAGATTAAAAAGTATTTGGTGAATATTTAACTAAATAAAAATACAAGATAAATAATATTAATTTGTGGTTTTCTAAGTCCATACACAAGCAACAGAGATTCCCTTTTAGTTGATTTTGATGCCAGTGTTATAGAATATCTAGCATATGCCATCCCAATCCATTTCAACAAGTATTTATGGCAAATCATATGCCTAGGCAATTGCGATACAAAGACAAAATTAAAAAAAAAAGTTCCTGCCCTCAAGAGGTTTACATTGTGTTGCATGGGGAAGTGGACATATATAAAGCAAAAAGTACAGACTTGACAATTTGAGGAAGGGAAAGAGAATGCTCTAAGGGATAAGGAAGGACTGTTAATGTGAGTTGAGGAAGTGAAGAGGAAATATATTCCAGACATGAACTTACTTTTACGAAACAGAAACAAGAGGTATACAGTGCCTAATCAGGGAAGGGCAAGCAGAATTTTTTGGTTGGAATGTATGATGCATGAAGAGGATTAATTTCTAATCAGCCTGGAAAAGAATTCAAATATGGGACTGTTAAGGGTTTTAAATACAAAGCTGAGTAGTTTGTACTTTATCCTAGAGGCAATAGGAAGCCATCTAGCATTTGGGGGCAGGAGAATGACAGGTTTAGACTTGTGGTTTGGAGGATATTGTGGAGGATGGTATAGAAAAAGAAACTAGAAATAAGGATGGTTTGGGCAGTTCAACCCTGAAAATTCCTCATTGTCATATGGTGACATAAATTATAAAGCAGCAGGAGCAAATGTTTCCTATTCATCAATAATGGTAGATTCAAATTCATTATTCGGATTCCAAAATTTATTTTGCCTTATTTCACTAAGCCTTTTTCTATGTGTAGAGTAAGTTAAGCAGTTAATAGAGGTTAAGCAACTTGCTTAAAATTATCCACTGAGTCATCGACTGAATAAAGCATAGAATTCACAGCTTTGAGCTTTGATTTGCCTAGCTCCTGAGGTCTTGCAGCCTTGCCTGAACTAGCTTAAGAATGCAAGTCCCTGAACAACTCAGGACATTAGCATTATCATCAATGATTGAAGAAACAGAGAAATCTCAAACTCTGAACACTATATTTGGATGTTAAAAAAGGCTGCGAGTTCATATTCAAGCATAATGCTAAACTGAGAATTCACCCTTGGAACTTCACTGAAAATTCTGTAGACATAAAAAGCTACAAATACATATATCCATGAGATAATATACCAATCCATATATCCAAGAAATAAAAAATGAGAGCACATTTCTGTAAATCTCTGCTGAGAGATAAATGTTCACTGGGGAAATTGACCTTTTTTAATATTAAATCAAAGCATTACCCACTTGCATATGAACTGTACATTAAAGATAAACACAAAGATGGATGGGCCAATATAAACTGATTTTAAAAGTAAAGAAATATTTTATGTAGCTTTCTATTTCCTTGGATTCACTTTTTTCATGCTAGGAGTCAATTATTTTGCTCCACTCAAGGGTTTCTGGGAAAATCAAGATGACAATAATGATTGAGCACACATCATGAAACTTTTTAAACATGCAACGAGTTTTCAAGTTATGACTTATTTTCTTTGCCCACAAAATAAAAGAACTTATTTTTGCATGGTGAGTTAGTAGGAGAAAATTTGTTAAATGATAATGTATTCTGCTAATAAAATAGATTTTATCTTATCTGTAAAATGAAGATAATAGTAGCCACTAGCCCAAAGGATTATTGTACAGAATAAATAAGATAATGCCTGTAATTTGCAAACATAAATTACTATATAAATGCTATTGGTATCATTAGCATTATCATATTAATCATAACAATAATTACTCAGGACTCTTAATGATGAATGTATCACCACTTTTCCTTTCTCTTTTTGCTCATGTCATTTCAATTAAGTTTAGCAGTTATACTTTCCACTTTTCCCTATTCAATGTGTCTTGGTCAATCATATTCTATCCAGTTTGCCCTCCCCTTTGGAGAGAGGATTTTCTATTTTATCCAGTAAGCATTGAAAATCATTCATCCTGGGATAGTAGGTAAGTGTTTGGGTTTTCTTTTTTCAAGGTTGAGTTATAGCCTGGCGTTACTTATTGACCACTAGATGTCATTTCCTATAACCTAATGAATTTAGCTTCAAGGAAGGACTAACCATACAAAGAGCAATACATTGAATAGACAGACAATGATTAGAGTTAATTTCAAAAGAAAAATCTGGAGAAAGCAAGACTATGACAAGTGATCATGTCTTCCCAAATGTATTGCTGAATTATCCTTTTGTATTTCTTGTCCTTTTTAACCACACAATATATTAAGGAAAAATTGCAAATCCCTAGAAAAGGAAAACTTATCATGGGGTTTCTGTCAAAAGCATAAGCATATGTGTGTGTGAAGTATATTGAGATTCTTAATGGAAAAGTGATAGAGCTAAAAGAATTGCTCATTGTGTCAGCATAAAGGAAAAGAAATTAAGTTAAATGCTTGGTAAAATTTTTGCCTATGGTATCTCAATAATGGAAGTCTCTGAGTACGTATAAGTATGTATTTATGAACATATATATACATATATTTATCTATTCTCTCTGTCTCTATTTCTCTGTCTCTCTCTCTCTGTCTCTGTGTCTCTGTATCTCTCTCTGTCTCTCTGTCTCTCTGTCTCTGTCTCTCTCTCTCTGTCTCTGTCTCTGTCTCTCTCTCTGTCTCTGTCTCTGTCTCTCTCTCAGTTGGCCACACAGGCTAGATTCCTGTAAGTATGTTTTACCATTAATGGTCAGCTCTCCAGAATAACAGTACTCTTCTTCTTCTCATTATGTTGGCCAATTTTAAAGGAAAAGCAATTAGCAGACATAGTCTGAAAAGAATTGGAAAGCTATGGCAACACATAAATTGCAGTCTCTGGCTCTGATCAGGATTAAAGGAAGTAGTCGTGGCATGAAGAAACACCAAATCTTTCCAGTCAGCTTGTGTCCTGTGTTTTCAAGTAAATCATTAGTCATTCCATTGAGTATAAAAATTGGTCATCTGGGGCTTAGATTGGCCCCTTCTGATATACTTCACCGGGCACGTTTTATTTAGTTCATTGAGATCCTGTGGGGAAGCAGGTGGTTCAGGCATGCAGCATTAACCTTCAAGCCAAGGTCAAATGGAAGAAGAGATAATACTATGTGAGACAAGGTGCTTAAGACCTGCAGTCACTCTTTTCACTGGTGATCTGCTTTGTTGGCTTTTTCCTGTGAGTCTACCATATCTAATTTTAACCTTGTATGTTTTTTGCCTGGATTTAGTGGCCTGCTGTGTGACTGAGCTTCATTTGCCATCAACTGTGTGTCTTGCATGTTGTACTTGAGTGTTTATTGAATTGAATTAATTCTTGATAGCCTGCGTTCCCGGTGCCATTTCTAATTTGCTACATCTCCAGATTCTCCTATTTCTGACCCCCTCTTATAAACCTGAGCTTAATTTCTCCTTGACACTTTTGTTTGCTTTATTGGTTTGATGTTCATGTTGTCAGATTGTGCCATAATTTTAATTGATCCTTCATAACTTCTTTCCCTGATATTCATTTTATTTTTATAATAGAAAATAATATGCATGCTCTTAAACAGGGGTTTTTTACCTCTCTGTGGTTATGGACCTCTTTGGCAGTCTGGTGAAGCCTATGAACCTCTTTTTTTTTTCTTTTTGGAGGGGCAAAAGGACAATTGGGGTTAAGTGACTTGCCCAAGCTCACACGGCTAGTATTAAGTGTCTGAGACCGGATTTGAACTCAGGTCCTCCTGACTCCAGGGCTGGTGCGCTATTCACTGTGCCACCTAGCTGCCCCTCTGAACCTCTTTCTTAAAAATATTTTTGGATTAAAAAAAGACCATAAGATTGCAAAGGAAAGTTATAACACTGAAATACAGTCAAAATATTTTTTTAGAAGGCAAATTCATGATCCCACACAACTGCACGTTTTAAGAACCCTTGCTCTAAAGATATTTATAACTATTGTGTGTATGGTTGTTTTTTTTTTTTTTTTTTTTTTTTTGCTTTTCATGACTTTTAAACATTTGGATAATATAACTCTTGCTTTCAGTCCTTGTCTCAGTTATTAGGAAACAGAGCTCCTTGGACAAAACTGTAAAAAGTTTGTTTTTAGTGCATTGTGTAGACAAAGATGCTATCACTGACTTTCAAAATATACTTTAGATTTAGATCATTTTAAATAAGATGATTAAATAAATAACATATAATCTCATTTTACTGTTAACTTATATCAATGACTTCATAACTAAATTAATTGCCTTGATAGTTATCAAAATATTCTCTTGGTTGCCTTTCTTATGTTATAAAAACTGAGTAAAGATTCATAAATATGGGCAACAAAATTGCTATTCTGTTTGGTAGCATGGAAAAAAAAATAAAGTTAGTCAAATTACTTTCGAACAGATATTTTCAATTATATACCATGTACAGACAACTTTGAATTGTTCTAAGGAATACAGAGTGATTAAGTTAGACATGGTTCCTAACACATGGAGCTTGCAGTCTAGTAGGGAGATATGGTAAATACAAAAATATTTATACTTCTTAAATACTTCAAAACATTTGTGATTTCATGTTCCCACCAACGTGGGTGAATGACAGTTCCTCTTCACCCTTCCTAATTCAAGAAATGATTTCATGAAGTTCTTTTAAAAAAAATTAATCTCAGAGAGAAACTTATGGCTATGAAGAAGGAAATAAGCTTTAATTAAACTCTTATGTGCTAGGTTCTATGCTACTTGCTTTACAAATATCATCTCTTTTGAACCTTACAATAATCCTGCTAGGTAGGTGTCTTTATTATCTACATTTTACATGCAAGGAAACTGAGGCAGACAGATGTTAAGTGACTTGCCTAAAATCACACAGCTAGTAAGTATCTGAGGCTGGATTTGAATTCTTCCTGACTAAGGCTGTGTTCTGTCCACTGTACCACCTAGTCGCCTTTCCATTCTTGGGTAGGCAGGACCTACACACAGGTGGGGCAGTAATCAAAGGCTTTTTAGAATCATAGCACATAAGCCATAGCTTATAAGCTTACCTTCCTGACCAAGTAAGGCCTAAGGATAGAACTCTCAATACTCAAAAGGATTTGTGATCTCATCAATTTTGGAGTCCTCTCCAACAATACAATCACAGTCCATCCATGCCTTCTCATTCCATGCTATTCTTGTCCATATCCTCCAGAAAGTTTCCACTGGGCAGAGGATGGGGGAGTGAGGAAGTTCAACACTGTAGAAAGTTGGAGGCCTTCTTTGCTTTCTTCTGACAAATAGTTTTTCTAAAAGATATCACTTTTTTTTGGGGGGGGGGGAGATGCAGAGAGAGGAACAATTGAAAGCCTGAAGAAGCCTAGAAAAGTACTATAGTATTAGTTTCTCAAGTGCTTTATATTAATTTTTGTTTTGATTATTATCGTACCTGTTTAAGAATTGAAAATGTGGTGCTGAATATTCTGTTTGTTATGTTCATATTTAAAAGAGATGAAAGTGTTATTTTGAAAGAGTCACAGTGTCTGTTTTTATCTTGAAAGAATCTGTCAAAGGAACCATCCACAACTTAATGATTAGCTAATTCACACATTTTTTCTTCTTCAGAAAACCTTTATGCTGAATGAACACATTCATGTGATTTATCCCAAAACTATGTGTGAAAGAGAGAATCTTGTGTTTGACCTACATGTTTAAGGGATATCATTTAATCTAAAGTAGCTTATTCATGTGTGTCTGTTTCACTGATACACAGTATACCTTATTACCTATTTCAAAATGCATCCAACATATTCACTAGACATGTTAGCACTGTCCGTGGGGATCCATTCTAGAGCATAACAATGTAAATAATATGACAATATGGCAAAGTGAACAGAGCACTGAAT
This sequence comes from Pseudochirops corinnae, assembly GCA_028646515.1. Classification (NCBI taxonomy): domain Eukaryota; kingdom Metazoa; phylum Chordata; class Mammalia; order Diprotodontia; family Pseudocheiridae; genus Pseudochirops; species Pseudochirops corinnae. Next base: position 82,243,316 of record CM053591.1, read on the forward strand.
TTAGAACCAAGATGACCTGAATTCAAATTCCATCTCTGAAGGGGCAGCTAGGGGGCCCAGTGAATAGAGCACTGGCCCTGGAGTCAGGAGCACCTGAGTTCAAATCCTGCCTCAGACACTTGACACACTTACTAGCTGTGTGACCATAGGCAAGTCCCTTAACCCCATTTGCTCTGCCTTTCTGCCTCCAAAAAGACAAAAAACAATCCTGCCTGTGACACATTAGTTATTTGACTATAAGGAAATCACCTTACTTCCTAGATCAGTTTGCTTTTGTGTAAAATGGGAATACTCATTCTTATGGTACTTATAAGATAGGGTTGTTGTGAAGAATAAAGGAGGGAAAGGGAAGGACTCTGCATGATAGATTCAAGTGTTACTCCTGTTTTTATAGTTGAGGACTCTGATTCAAACAGAGAGGAAGTGACTTGCTTAAAGTCACACATTTAATAAGTCTCTAAGGCTGGTTTTGAATTTAGGTCTTCCTGATTCCAAGGCCACCTCTCCATTTGTTGTGCTACCAGCTACCTCCAAGGTGACATGATCCTTAGGAAAATGTATATAAAATATATATAAAGTGCTACTCAGGTACCCACTGTTATTATTCCTATTGTCTGTTCTCAACCAAATATTTTACAGAAGTCAAGACAAAATTAACTTTGTATTGCAGTTGCCCTATATGCCTAACATACTGTACCAGTAATGTCTCAAAATTGGATTAAATTCAATGCATATTTGTTAAGTGACCACTGTGTGTAACACTGTTCAAAGTCATAGTTTGGGAGAAGAATGTTAAACAGAATCGAAGACAAATGTCCCTCGTTTCAAGGAATTTACATCAGTTTCAGTTTTCTCATTTACAAGACAGCAATAACAATAGTACTTAGCTCATAGGGCTGTTTTGAGGATCAAATGAGACAATATTTGGTGCCTCTAGGGTTCAAGATCTCTGATGAATCTGCTTTAGACTGTAGATGTGTGTCTATCCCTTTCTATGTGGGCCTTCTCTCTTTCTGGCTCCCTGAGGCTTGGCATCTCTTTGTACTAATATCTAAAGGATTAAATGAATTATTGCTCTGTTTTAACAACTGGTAAAGAAACTTATTTTTTCAACTAACAAGAAAAGAAAAAAAAAAACCACTTAAAAATCTCCATACCACAAGGGGTCCAATGTTGGGCAGAACCCCTGTTGAAAGTTTATGGGAGGACCTGAACGAGAGTTGCCCAGTCATGGATGGGTTGTGTGCCATGTCACTGGAGGGACCCTCCACAACTGAGGAAATCACAGATCAGTTTGAGTATGTGATTAAATCCCAGTACCAAAACATTCTGCTTCTTTCTTTTATTCTCTAAGTGAAGCTGATCTCTTGGGGACTTGTATATTATACTCTCTGCAGCTGCCAAGAGAATAGACTTTTACTGCTTTAATGTATGTGGGCTATAGTTCTATCCAGGGAGCACTGCACTGTTCACTTTGTGTTTGTATGGCTATTAAATAGCCCCACCCTTCCATATCCCAGCCATGCTACCTTTCAGGGATGTGGGGACAGTGTATTCTGTGCATTAAAAAGGGGAATGCTATCCTAGGCATAAACCTCGCAAAGATGATATTCAAGGTTTTAGCCATAGCCTCATTATAACACAACCTGTTCACCACATGCGAGAGATATGTTGGCTTGCTTTGGTCTAAAGGGCCTAAAATGAGAGAATACTCAATTGAATCAGTAAATATTTGGTAAGGGTGTGTGTATTGCACATTAGTGTATGTATAGAGACAAAGACAGAAAGAGACAGAGAGACAGAAGCAAATGGAGAAACACAAAAATGTAAGAGTGAGTGAGTTCCCTTTTATAACAAAGCTATAACCCAGGTTTATGACAATACTTGAGTGATCTCATGTAAGTGGTTTCATTCTTTACCGAGGCAACTCCTCTGTGCCTTAGTACGTGGTTTTCATGAGTTATGGTGACCAAAAAATCGTCATGACCTGACACGTAACTTTGTGGCAATGAATTTCTCCCAATCGAGGCTGCTCCTCAGAGATGAAGAACCCATTTGCTTAACCTGTACTTAGATTATAACAATCCACAAATGTGATGCACCATGGATCAAGCCCATTTCTGGGGAACTAACAACACTGTATCTATAAGGCAGATCTACTTGAATTGCATAAATAAAAAAAAAATGATTCCATTGATGGAAATGTGTTGTCAGTCATAGGGATGGGTTTGGGTAGGAGAAAGCATATCAAATCTGGAAAAGTAAGAATTCTGTAAGGGGCAACCTTTATAATGTGGAATTTCTAACAGCAATAATAGGGTTTTGGTTTTCCAAGGGGCATGGTGTTAAAACCTATAACAATTCATGCCATTGTAATAACTCCCAAATCCAGTTCTGGCAAATGTGAGTTGGCTCTGGGAGGTTTCATTACTGTCTTGTGGCTAGGATCATGTGACACCTACTATTAGGACCTTAGGAGAAAGTACGTCAACTCTCTGAGCTAGCTAAAAGTCAGAACAAAGAGCAAAAAATTTTAATGTCCTAACTTGGCTGCCAAGAACAGATATGAAAAGATACAGCCCCCCCTGCTTGTTTGCAGAGGTGGGGGACTGTGGGTGTGGATCACTGTATATAATGTCATTGTTGGTTGGTTTTGCTGAACATTATTTGCCCATTGTTTTATTTTACTTTTTTTGCCTCTTTTACAAGGGAAATCTCTCTGAGAGAGTGGAAAAAGGGACACAATGGAAAATATAGGTGATGTAAAAACAGATAAATAAAATTTAATATTAAATGTATACTTATAAAAATGAATATCAAAACACTACCTCTAATTATTTCTAAGGAAAGAGACAGTGCAGATGCTGAATATGGAAACATATTTACAAAATTAGGGACCTGGACAGAAGGATTTCTGAGGTTCATTATATTCCACTCTATGAATCTTTTTTTTAATAATCTAAGACCAAGGAAGTGACACTTCAACCTAGAACTAGGATTAAGGGTAGACAAGGAGGTATGATTTTAGATTGAGAACCTGAAGGGACATCAGGGATCATGTAGTTTAACCTTTCCAGGTTGCAAATGAGGAAATTGAAATATAAAGAAAAGGAAGGTACATGTCCAAGATTATACAAATGACAGGATTTTAGTAAAGATTTGTAATTGCTATTTCCATTTATATTGTGGTAGTCAATTATGTATGTTGTTTTCCAGGTTCTAGTAATGTCATTTTTTATCAGTTCATATAAGTCTTCTCACTCTTCTTTGTATTCATCATATTCATCATTGTATTACATTCAATCCCCACAATGTTTAACCATTCCCCAACTGAAGAACATCTACTTCATTCTCCCTCAGCTCTTTTCTACTACAAAAAGTGCCACTATAAATAATTACGTGTATATAGGACCATTCTTTTTTTGTTATTTGCTTAGCATTGTAGTCTCTGGGTCAAAGGTTATGAACATTTTAATCATTCTCTTCACATGATTCAAAACTGCTTTCCAGAGTAGTTGGAACAATTTATAGCTCTACCAACAACATATTAGCAGAAATGTTTATATTATTAATGCCAGAAACTCTTACTTTCTGTGGCACAAAAGTATTTATTCCATGATAAATGAGGTTTTATGGATTGCTGTGAATACTGAAGGCTTCTAGGGGACAGTAACACACAAAATAAATGGTACTATAAATTTAAACTTTGCTTAAGGGACACGAATACCTTTTCGCCTCTCTTCCTATGTCAATTAAATTTTGATTGGAGGCACGAGGAAATGATTGGTGTGTGGCGCGGGGAACTATCTGGGGCAGGCCACAGCAATGGGAGGACTGAGGGAACAGAGGAATACAGAGAAGGTTACAGAAAGCAGAGGTCAGAGGACATACCTTGCCTTTGTCTCAGTTTTCCTAGAGTATTCTTTATGGTTAATATACAGACCAAAGCAAGTATTGTTCCTTACAAAGACATTGGAAAAACTAACCCCATTGGTGAGAAACCAGTTTTATACTAGGGCCTATAGGATCTTGTATCTCCCTATAGAAATCAAACAAAAGAATTAATGGGTATCAGCATGGATTCCCAGGAACTGGACTTAGATCTCCACTTTCTTGTTTTATAGAAACATATGAACAGATGTGAGAGGCTAATGACTTTTGGTCCCAGTAGCTTTTAGGCAGATTAAAGATTGCAAGCCATGCCAAAGACTTTATGCTGTATCTCATTACCAATATCCCAAGTCATGAAGTCCCTTAGTGCTGTTATTGCAACAGTCTGTATTGCAAATTTTTCTCTGTATACATCTGTCTGGTTTTCTAGTAGATGTCACCAAGTGCTAATGCCAGCCCCTCGAACATTTTTATCCTCTCTCGACATGAGCCTATGGCTGACTATGCAGGCAGTTATCTTGGCAGCCTCCTAGCAACTTCAGGTTCTGCCACTTAATTAACTGTTGATGGGCCATCTGGGCTGTTCAGCATTTCTGCATGCCACCGCTTTCTCTCACTCACCTTGAAATCTGGAATTTAGACACAATTGTCTATTTATGAACAAAGCCCCTGTGTAACCAGAGAGGTTTCCCCATAGGCCATTATGAAGTCGTAGGAAAAAGCTGCTACTTTTGATTAGCTTTAATTTAGAAAGAGGAGAGCCCAAAATGGGAAGGTTAGCATAAATTTTCATTTTTCTTGGTTTTCACGTGGCTTTTTATCCAAATTCTGAGGTCCAATGTGGCATTTGGCTTCCTCCAAATCAGACTGGTCTGGGTTCCAGCTTCCTTATGTAAATTCCATTCAATTATAAGTGAATAAATTAGGGCATGGGGGCATGATGGCAAAATGTTAGCTACAATTCTGATAAGAAGCAGAGTGTTTATGCAAAAATATCAATACCTCACACATAATTTCCTTACACTGCTTGAAAGAGGCATGCCATTTGCACACCAAGGACTCTGTGAACCAGAAGCTGTATGCATAAGCCGCCTGCTGTTGGCATCACTGTTTTGAGGATATATGTAATCCATTTCCTTATGAATAAGTCTTCAGTCTGTTAGTCCATGGTGCCAGTAATTGAGAACAAACTGTCTAAAATGGGCACACATATAATAAGTTGTAGGGGGAAAAAAGAAATAAAGTTTAATGTGTGTCAGGGTTTTCTAAGAGGCATTTGTGCCAATGGTTATTTGTATAAGAAATCTTTAAAATTGCAAACATGTAAGGATATAAATTCTACCCTTTCCTGGGTGAAAGTCTTCAGACACAGTATTTCATTTGTGGTCTGTATTTTTTTTTCTTTGATTTAATGGTTTTAGGGTATTCAGTCTTTAAAAATTAGATCATAACAATCATAAAAATGAATGGAACAAGAATATATGAAGAGGCATAGTGGAAAAAATCCCAGTTTTGATGGCTGGAAGTTCTTGGAAAAATATGTCTTGCCTCTGATACAGTCTGACTGTATTACTCTGGACAACTCCCTAAGATTACTCATTATAGAGAAAAGGCATTGGTAGGGGGGATTTCTTCACCAGGAGTTTGCTAGAACAAAGAAATAACAGACTCAGTCCCATTCTCTTCAACGATACATGAACCTGATGTACCAAATCTAAGTATTTAGACTAGGAAATACAAAAGCACATCTGAAGAGTGATTGTGATCATTTATTTTTTTTTAAGTAGCAGTTCAAAAAAAAGTGTTCAGATTCATCAACTACATAAAATCAGTGTTTGTCATTCTAACACTATTTACTTTGTTTTCCTTTTATTTTGTAGACTTATGGTAATAGAAAATGAGCTATTTTCCCCCTCTTGGTTTCATACAACGTTATGGTATTAACATTATAAACATGCTTACTCTGGAAATTAATATCCTTACTGTATCTCTTATGACAGTGTATAAGACTTCAAAGATGAAATTTATCTTCATTTTGAGTGGTATATGCAAATCAGTTGTCACTTCCAAGCTGTCTCTGCCCAGAACTGGAACTCAAGCTAAGTGACTGGAACTATGCCCCAGGTGGTAACATGGCTGGGGGCAGAGAGCTTGGGAGTTTGATCAGCTTCCTTCTCAACCTACTTCAGGCTAAAGCTCCTACAATCCAGTAGCCTCCAGGTTTGCTTTATGAAACTCTGTCCAACCACATGGCCTGAGGACTGCCCTCTCAGGGAATCAGAGATCTGTATGGGATCACAGTGGGAAGGGAAACCTCTAATGGAGAGATAACAGCATATTGGTGGTAATGACTAGGCCTGCCAACTCTCTTCTCTCTCATCCATAGTAAACTCTTGCTCATTTGTAAAATGTGCAAAATAATACTTACACCACCTGTCTCATGTGGTTGGGAGAAAAACATTTTGCAAACTGAAAAGTACTCTATGAGTTTAATATGTCACACTTTCATCTGGTCCCCAAGTTCCATAGAAGTTCTAGGCACTAGCATATGTAGAAGAGACACACGTTATGCATGTTTCTACAGAGCCACATGTATATTTCTAGCAAATATCTACTCCTTCCTTCCTTCCTTCCTTTCTTCCTTCCTTCCTTCCTCCATTCTTCCTTCCTTCCTTCCTTCCTTCCTTCCTTCCTTCCTTCCTTCCTTCCTTTCTCTCTCTCTCTTTCTCTCTCTCTCTCTCTCTTTCTCTCTCTCTTCTAGATCTAAGATTTAATCTGTAGAGGGAGCTTCATGTGAGGGACTTTCTCTAACACAACTGATTGTACCCTTCTCTTCAATTTTAGAGATTTGCCAAGAGAAATGCTGAGAGGGCTGAGAGATTAAGTAACTTGCCTTGGATAACACAACAAATTTATTTTAGAGACAAGACTTGAACTCTATTTTTCTTGATCCCAAAGCCAACTTTCTATTATTTCACACTGCTTCTTTCTTAGTTTCATAAGCAATGATAAATATTCTTGTAGTTTATAGATGGGCCTTAGAGATCATTCCAGAGTAATTCATGACTTTGGAGGATGAGGAGGTTGAGAACCAGAGCTGTATTTTGCCTTGCCCAATAGTATATTGTTATTAGGGGATTGGATGTGGACTCAGGACACCTTGACGTTAGCCCTGCCTCTGCTACTCATACTGATCCAAGTCCTAAAACTAATGTGGCTCAGCTTTATCTCAGTATGACACGTTCTTTGATTATTCTCTTGCCTATTATCTCTGCTATTGAATGATAGCAAGTATAGGGCCTTGTATATGGTATCTACCAATAAATATTTGTCTGTTCAAATATTTAAATGATTAAAATAAGTACAGTCAGATCAAGCTCTAGGTTCAAGTACTACCTCAAACAGAGTGGCTGTGTGATCCTCAGTAAATTTCTTTATCTGTTAAATGGGTATACTTTTAGCACCTGCTTCACAGAATTGCGAAGAGCAAATGAGTTAACATATGTAATGTACTTTGAAAACCTTAAAGCTCAGTATAAATGCTGGCTATCTTCATTTTCATCAACCTTATCTTATTGCTATTGCTATTATTACCAGAACTTGGGGAAGAGTATTGAGTTAAGTTTACAGCATCTTGTCTAAATCCTTGCTGCTGTCACCTACCAAAGTCCAGATCACTCTCCTCCTGAATATATTAATTTACGGATTTACAATCTTTTTCTCAACTAAAATCTTTTCTTTCCCTTTTTTTGTTCCTCAACATTCTTCATGTCTATGACCCCTTTCTTTAGACTACCTCAACTAATCAGAAAAATAAATATGCCTTAGACCAGCAGTACTCAACCTGTGGGTTGCAACCCCACAGGGGTCACAGGGGTTGCCTAAGACTATCAGAAAACATGTATTTCTGATGGTCTTAGGAACAGAGACACCGCTTCTCTATCCATCTCCAGGCGGGTCCACCCACATGCAGATATACCCACATATAAGTATTAAAGGGTTGAGGCATTAGGAAGGTTGAGAACCACTTCCTTAGACCCAAACCTTTCACCTACCCCCACCCAAACTCAAATGAATTTGCACCATGTGTCCCAGTTTCAAATTATTACTCTGTCTCTGCTTTGCCAATGAGAGACAACAAGTCTATGACAGTTCATTACAATTGATAGGCTCACAGTATTTCCCTATCTTTCTCCTACCAGAGAATAAGAGTCTAAATTATCTTGGGAATTTGTTTTATTTTTTTTTTTAAGAATTCCAACCCATTATTACATTCCAGTTTAATACTGATCAATTCTCAAATATCCATTCACCTCAGAGAACAATTGGGCTTATTTCATACATTCTGCCAATTACACGCTACGTTTTTCTTTGTACAATGCTAAGTCTGTTGCTCTGCCAACCTGAGATGAGTATCATCTATCTATAAGTGAGGGTAATTAGTGATGGATATCAAGTATAATCAGAATGCAATTGAGAGGAATGATGTATGATAAAGAGATAATACAAGATAAAGCTTTTTTTTTTTTCTTTGAAGGAGATTTAGTGCTTCTGAAGCTATCACCATAGCCATAAAGTCATCTCTGCCTTTCTGGCTTCCTTAGAGAATCGAGTCATGACAGGAACAAAGCAGTATAAAAAGTAACATGCCTCAACTTTGACCTTCAAGGTCTGGTGTTCCTTCTAGCCTTCACTAACTACTTAGCCAATCAGTGCTAATTGTGGTAGGAGTTTTTGATCAACATTATTAAAGGGCATATTGCTTCATTTGGTGCTTTGGAGGGCTCTCGGGCTAAACTCCTTGTAACCACACTACAATTATGTATATGCACATGCCCACATCCTTGTGTTTGTTTTGCCAGTTGTCATATTGCACAAATATTTTTCAAAGTTTTTGCCCAGAGCCATCAAATTTTGAAATCATTAAGTGTCTTCCTCTCAGAAACCCTCAAGAAACACCAAATTGTGCATTTTAGGCAACACTTAGAATGTTGTATCCCTCATCTGGCAACTAAAGGGAAATGTCGGAGTGGCTAAGAAACATCTACTTAGCGTAAAATATAGTTCTTAAAATGAAAGAATTTCACGCTGGATTGCCAAAGAGTAGATTTTTTTTTTTTAATTATGGAGGTTAATTTCTTTCAAGTGAATGTGCCCTAGCCAGTAGTTTTCTAGAAAAGGAAAAATGGAATTATGGGAAACTATCAAGAGACATAGTTGTTCCTTTAGGTTTCATTTAGCTCTAGAGTTAGAATCATGCCAAACCCTGAACTTTGCAGATCTGCAAATAAGAAATGTTAATCCTGCTAAAACTGACTGTGAATAGAATGATCACTTCCTCTTTCAGGGCATCTTTCTATTTTAAAAATCTTGGGTTGGAGAAAGGTTGTTTTTCCCAACCCAGATGGGGATGCCTTATCTCTTTATTAACCCAGTGGCTGCATTTGTGTCTAGTTGATAATTCATCAGCTTGCTATACAATCTCATGAAATGTCATGCCCATCTGGTACATATGGGAGAAACTCCCAGAAAGTGGTTACAAAAGCATCTTGAGCTCATGTCAAAAGTCATCCTGGAATAGATTTGATTCTGGTGGCTCACTCTATGATGTTTAAAGCAAAGATGCTTTTATTTTGCCTAAAGCGGTTTATTTGTTTCTATAAGATTTTACTAATTTAGAAGCTTTCTTCTCCGGCAAGTCATTTCCCTCCCTTCCCTTGCCTTCCATTCCTTTCCCCTCCCTTCACTTCACTCCCCTTCCCTTCCCTTGAAAGTGGTTCTCCCTTTTCTTGCCCAGGATAGAAATGTAACTGCTACTTCTTGGGGCCGATTCTAATACTGATTGTCATAGAAGCTTTAATCTGATCCATTTTTCTTCTAACCTGGCCAGTTTATATTTTAGGCAGTCTAGTGTGTCTCTGTAGTTGGGCACTAATCATATTTGTGTCACATTTTATGGCACAGCCCTACCATTGATCCCTCAGCCTGTTTTCCCATGAGTGGGGACTATAGGTTTGTGTCACAATACTCAACTTACATTTTTCTTTTGGAGGGGGGAAGGCAAGGCAATTGGGGTTAAGTGACTTGCCCAAGGTCACACAGCTACTTAAATGTCAAGTGTCCGAGACCAGATTTGACTTTAGGTCCTCTTGACTCCAGGGCTAATGTTCTATTCACTGCACCACCTAGCTGTCCCATTAAAAAAAAGTTATTAAATATTTTTAAAAAATTAAAAAATTCTCATCTTTATTAATAATCAAAGAGATGCAATATAAGACAGCTTTGAGGTACCTTATATTAATGAAATTCTCAAAATAATGAAAAACAGTGAAACTCAAGGCTGGTTGAATAGTGGAAAAAACAGAAATTTCTTTGCTGGTGCATTGAAATTTGCAGATTTTTTTTTTAACGAGAACAACGTCAGTATATAGTAAATTCTATAGAAATAATCATATTCTCTGATTCAATTAATCCTTTGTTAGATAAATGCCTTGAAATTGTTATCAAAAACATTTAAAAATTTCTAAGATTTTTATAGTAGCATAAAATATAAGACAAAACCAGAAAGCAACCTAAATACTATTTAAAGGGAATTAGAGAGGCATTTGGTGCAATGATGCAATGGTTTAGCTGTGAAATTCTCAATGGTGCAATGAAAAAAAATTCTGGAACAGGAGTCAGAGAATCTAGGTTCAAACCTGACCTCTGACCTCTACCAGTTATATCATCTTTGGAAAGTTTCATAGTCTCTCTTGGACTCATTTGTAAAATGAGAATGATGGGATGACGGACTGGATGGCCTGTAAGATTCCTTCCAGTTCCAAATTTGCAGTTAAATAAACTGTGGAACATAAATGTACAAGAATAATACAATGTAATTTGGACCACCAAGTATGAAAAAATGTAAAAGAAATTCAGAAAACCTTTTATGAAATTATAAAAAACAAAAGCAGAGACAGCAAAACAATCAATATACAATTGAGAAAGATTGATTTAAGAGAAAAGATGAAGGAGAATGGATTAGATTTACTGATATTTACCTTTCTACCCAGAAAGAAGTGACTGAAATATTTTTATATATTAGGCATTTGAATGTGTTTATTGAAATGTAATAAAAATCACAAAACAAGTTTCATAAGTGGCATTGATGTTTATTATTGTATTCATGGTAATTCTATTTTAAAAAAGAAAGAAAAAAGCTTTATTAAGAAAAAGGGGCCATGTGCAGTGGACCTCATTTAATTTTTTTTTGACAAAATTATTTGTTTAGTTGATTAGATGAATGTTGTGAATCCAGTTTTCTTTACTTTTAGCAATACTTTTGACAGTCTCTTGGTATAATTTGTTTCTAATGTTTATCCTTTTCCTCCAATACGGTCCTTCAGATATGTCCCAAATAGAACATTCACTTGTATTCAAATATTTAAGATAAAAATTTAAATAGTTAAGCAAAATAAATGCATGCATTGACCATGTCTGATGACTTATCCTGCATTCTGTGCCCATTACCTACTACCTCTCTACCCAGAAAAGGGGGCATTTTTATTATTAGTTCTACGAATTTGGTTGGTCATTACGTAGATAATTTTTGTTTTTTCCCTTGTGTATTATTAGACTTATCTTGTAGGTTATTCTGTGTTTATTACTTTGCTCTGCAATAGTTTGAGCAAGTCTCCAAATTTTCCAAATTCCTCTTGTTCATTATTTCCTAGGGTGTAAAAACATACTATTGCTTTCATGCTTCAATTTGTTCAGCTTTATTCCTTTTTTTTTTTTTTTTACTACTTCAAGAAAGAGTTTCTAGTGATACTTTGGTAAAAAGGTATTTTCCTGCCATCTTTGACTTCTTTTGTGTATATTCTCATGAATGGTATTACTGGGTTAAAGGGTATGGGATTAACTTTTCTGCCATGTTCTAAATAATTTTCTACAATGCTTAGACAATTTCACAGCTAAACCATAAGTGTGTAAATGTGTCAAATCTGTTCAAACAGTTAATTGTGTCTCGCATCATTTCTTCCAATTTACTGGGTGAATGGTAAAACTTCAGAGTTGTTTTAATATGTATTTATCATATGCTTTGGCCACTTATTGGGGAATGGCTTATGGTTTCACATTTATATTAATTCTTTATTAAGTATATTATACATTATATAAGGAGAGGTAATGAGCATGTTATAGCAATTATATATTAATTGCATATAAAAACTTTTAATATTAAATTTTTATTCATAGTAAATACAGTAATTATATCTTATATTGATTTGCATTTGTAATAATATTAATGATTTAAAACATCTTCATTGATACTAATTTGTATTTCTTCTTCTGAAAAATAATCAGTTACTTTGACTATGCAGTTATTTAGGAATGGCTTTTGCTCTTATATATTTGTTTCCATTTTCTATATATTTTAGATATTAGTCTTTAATTGGGGATATTTGATTCAATGTTTTTGCCTCAGCTGGCAATTTCTTTTATTTTGACTTTGTTCATGCAAATTTTTTTTTATGCAATTGAGATTGTTTATTTTATCAGGTTTAATCATCTTGATCACTTACTTAATTATGAATTTCCCTCTATCAATAGTTCTGAAAATTGTCCTTTTAGATTTTCTATTATTTATATAGTGTGACTTTTTATATTTAGGTCACATATACATTTGGCCAATGATGTAAGAGGCTGGTTGCCAAAAATCCATGATGTTGGAACTAACTAGACTTCACAAAAGAATTAAACAGTCTCATCAGTGTTGAAAGAGTGGTCCCTTTCATTATTATTATTTAAAGGAAGGTCATGCGGCTTGTGGCTTAACTGGAAACAATGAATGATACTAAAGATCTTCAGTAGAAGACTGATTACTTTTTGTTGAGTGTGTTGTATAGAGTATTCTTGGTTTGATATAGTTTGGATTAGGTGACCTCTGACATTTTTTCAAACTCTGAGATTCTATTATAACACAATATAATGGAATGAGCACTAAATCTGGAGTCAATACACCTGGTTTTGAGTATTGCCTCTGATACTTACTGGGTATTATAACCCATAAAACAATTACTTACTTTTCAAGTCTTAATTTCTACATTTGTAAAATATGGTTAATAATGCTTATACTACCTACAAGAACTGTTGTGAATAAAACTAAAATGCTATATGATTAAACATTAAAATGTTATATAAACTCATCATTATTGCTCCAAATGCATATTGCAATGTCAACTCATTCAATGTTTCATAGCACATAGCATCGTGAAAACTTTTCAGCAAATATTTGTCAATTAATCAATTTCATTGCACAGAAATTTCTACAATTTTATAAGAATACACATTTAGGTTAACTTTATGACAAAAAGATGCCTGAACTGCCTTCCTATTTCCTTACAATGTTTTTATACTTCTATAAATGTTTATTCATTCATAAAATCCAGGAAGTTAGCTAAAAAACTAAAGATTTGTTAATATTGTTTCTAAATTTAGTCATAGGCATTTTTGAAAGATACATTTTCAGTCGTTTGGTGATGACTTTTAAAAATCATATTCTATAAGATTGATAAATACACAATGTAATTTTATTTTACTGGTCCATAGCTAGTTTAAACAAATGTACTTTCAATCATTTTTTTAAAAAATAGAAGATATGTAAAGAAAGATCTTTGTCTGTTGTGAATAGAGATGCTATTCTAGGTTCTTATTGCCTCTATCCCAGATGATTACACAGCTAAATTCTAATTAGTGAGAACAGCAAATCCCTTGAAATGTCTACATACATTTGAAGTACACTATCTGAAATTGTAATTATGTAAAATATGATTATTTGTTCTAGCCTAATGGAAATAGACATTGTATATTCAAATAATACAACCATTTAAAGGGATTAATTATTTATCTTAATTGGAATGAAGCTGTAATTGTCTCCTAGATGGTCTCTATATATATCCAGTGTCTCTGTCCTTAAATCCTTCCTATCTATAGATGTCAGACAAAACTTTCCCAAACACCACTTTCATTACTTAATTTCAATACTCAAGCATCTACAATGGCTCCCTATTATCTAGCTAAACAAATCAAACTTCTTTGCATGACTTTTTTTCCTTGTTTAAATGTATTAAATTCCTATTTGCAATTATCTCATGAATTGCATGATAATTATTTGTTATTTTAATAAAATCTATTTCTTGTTTCCTAATAATAATTGACAATTTGTGACAATATTGAGGGAGTTTGATTGTTTACTAAAAGAGCTATGAGCTTGAGATTATAAGACTTCCATTATCATATCTGTCACTTACATGTTATGTGATCCTGACCTCTCTAAATCTTCTTTTCTTTTTAGGTTTCATTTAAAAAAATTGAAAGTGATCATAAACAATCACAGACCTTTCAATATACAAAGAAGTACAGGAAATAGTATTATCTAAGAATCTGGAAGGATATCTTTGAATGACCTCAACAAACTGATAAATCTCAGTTTCTTTACTTGTAATCTGTTGATAATAATATTCGTCCTAGAATACTTGTTAGTATCAAAGGAGAAAATATAAGGAAAAGCCCTTTATATGTTACAAAGGTGTTGTTAAGTGCAAAGGGGTAAGAATTGTGGAATTTATGTGTGTGTATGTGCGTGTATTCATGAAATTATAGACCCTTTTCATGCTGACAAACAATATCTGCAATGCACTAGAAAGAAAAACTATTTAAAAAATAAGGAAATTGTAGTTAAAAATGGAAATTAAAATGTATGCTGAATGAATGTGTGATAATCATTTTTACTTCCTTGTATTTATGGCCATCTGCTTCTGACATACGTACTCTTATGATTCCTTTTGTTGACTTAAAGGATGATAAAGTAGATAGAGCTTTGTAGTTTGTAAGATCTGGGTTCAAGTCCTATCTCTGAAACATACTGGCTTTATAACCATGGTTAAGTAACAGCTCCTTTGATGTCCTAGGCAACTCTCTGAGTATAACTTTATGGCCAGTTTCTGATTCTAGTGGAGAAAGTTTTCACACCAGGGATTTCTATACTAATGAAATCACAAGTCTGGACAAAAAGAAAAGAGAAGAATTATGTCATAATTATTAACTAAACCAGTGGGACAACTGGGAAAGTGGATATGTAGGTCATTCATAGCTTATACCTATCATTTGCCATGTAAATTGGATAAGCTATTTTTTTTTTTTTGGAGGGGGGAAGGCAAGTTAATTGGAGTTAAGTGATTTGCCCAAGGTCACACAGCTAATAAATTTGTCAAGTATCTGAGCTCAGATTTGAACTCAGGTACTTCTGCCTCCAGGGCCAGTACTCTACTCACTGAGCCACCTACCTGTCCCAGGATAAGATATGTGAATTCTTCTGACATAGAGGTGTTCCATGAAATGAGGCTATATAGAAGTATTGGATGAATATTGGCGTTAAAAGTAAAGGGTCTTTACAGCAATGAGTAACTTGGAAACAGATTCATTGTAAATCTCTGTGGATGTATGACTGGAAAGGGGTGATTGTGCTATTCCCAAGTGATAGATGATTCAAATAAATGAACATACAACTCTCAAAGGAAGAAATTCTAGCTATAAATAGCCATGTAATTAAAAAAAAATGTTCCTTCAATACATTAATTATTTTAGAAATGCAAAATGAGGCAAGTCTGAGGCTCCATGTCACACTCATCAGTTTGGCAAAATTGGCAAAAAGGTGATGATAAATCCTGTGGAGATTGTGTAAAACAGATATATTGATGTGCTATTTGTAGAATTATGAATTAGTCCAGCCATTTTGCAAAGCAATTGAAACTATGCCCTCCAAATTACTGAACTATATATATTTGACATATGGATACCAGTCCTTGATTTATATCCAAAGCATATACACACACACACATACACATAGACAGACAAGCACACACATATATAGGTATGTATATGCCCATAAAGTATGTATACATACATATATAAAATGTGTGATATACATACAGACACAAACATTGATCTATCAGTTCTTTATGTGGTGGCTAGAAATTAGAAACTAAAAGAGGTCCTATCAGTTGCAGAATGTCTGAACAACATATGGCAACAAAGCATGTAAATTGATCTATACTATCATGTAATAAAAATGAACAAAGGGACAGTTGCATGAACACCTGAATCAAGGCAGAGAACATGAAATCAAATCCTTCCTCTATCACTTCCTATATGTCTGACCTTGGGCAAATTTCTCAAACTTTTTGGAACTGTTTCTTCTCTAAAATGAGGGAGGCTATACTTTATACTTTAGAAGCTACACTTCTAAAGTTCCTTCAGTTTCAGTGTCTAAGAACTCATGATCCTATAGCTTCTGAACTGTATTGCTGGCACAATTCACAAGTCTATATTTTCTGGAAAGACGTGTATGCAAAGGCTTGAATTTTCTTTGTTGTTGTTTTTTTTTTATCTGTAGCATCCTTTTGGTTGGTCAGTCAGTGAATTAGCATTTATTAAGTGCCTAGTATGTGCTAGATATTCTGTAAAGTGCTAAGGATAAAAGATAGGTTAAAAAAACAGTCCTTGCTTTCAAGGAACTCAGTCTAATGTGGAAACAGCATGCAAATAGCTATGTACAAACCAACACACAAAGAAAAAAAAATATGTACATGTGTGTATGTGTGTATCAGGAGGGAGAGAGAGAAAAACAGAGAGAGAGAGATACAGAGAGAGAGAGACAGAGAGAGAGAAACAGAGGGAGAGAGGGAGAGAGAGATACACACACAGAGAGAGAAACAGAGGAAGAGAGAGATACAGAGAGAGAGTCGGAGAGAGAGAAACAGAGAGAGAGAGACAGAGACAGAGAGACAGAGACAGAGACAGAGAGACAGAGAGACAGAGACAGAGCCAGAGAGCTCAAGACAGAGACAGAGAGATAGAGAGAGACAGAGACAGAGACAGAAGCAGACAGACCAAAATAGAGATGGGGAAAAGGGGGAGAGAGACAGGGTCAGAAAGACAGAGACAGAGAGAGAAATCCCAGAGAGAAAACAGTAAAATTAAGGAGGATTGGAAAAGCCGTCTTGCAGAAGGTGGGGATTTAGCTGAGGATTAAAGGAAATCAAAGCAGAGATGAGGAGAGAGACGATATCTTCTCCTCAAGATGCTCAGGTTACCTTCTCGTGGGGAACTAGCCTTTGGACACAGTTGATCCTATCCTCTTAGACTCATGAGGTTGCCATGAAGGCTAGAAATAACAATCTCACCATCACTGTTTGCTCATAAATTCTCATAAAAAGGAATACAGAACCAAAGGGGCAACCAGAGACTTGAAGTCCAGTCTCACTCTTTTCTGGGCCAGCAATTGTGCTCATTGATAGGTATGTGGAGCTGCCATTGCTATTGAGGGGAGGAGTAGAGAGAGGATTTGAAAGGAGAGAGAGAGAGAGAGAGAGAGAGAGAGAGACAGAGACAGAGAGAGAGAGAGACAGAGACAGAGAGAGAGACAGAGACAGAGAGAGAGAGAGAAAGAGAGAGAAAATGAAAAAGAGACAGAGACAGAGAGAGATAAAGACATACAGAGAGACAGATAGAGACAGAGAGACAGAGGCAGAGAAAGTGAGAGAGGGCTTCTCCTGACTCAAGGACCAATTCTCTTTGGCACAGCTGCCCATCCTCCATTTCTGACTTTGGGTTCAAGGAAACAGCCAGGCATCTCTGACCACTAATGTTCTTAAGCCAGAAGCCAGAGTATATTTATCTCTAGAAATAATAAGAGTATAGTCTCACCTCTACAAGGGATATATTCTGCAAGGGATATATTCCACAGGCCCATCTTCATCCGTGCACTGTGGGGTATGTTTCAAAGCAACCAGTGATTGCTTATAAATATTCTTATTATTTATGTTAAAAAATTTTTTAAAAAATTAGCCTCATAGTAGATAGAATTCTTTATGTTCTTTATTTTAATGTGAAGTCAACTCAGTGAACATAAAGGACTCTGATCAGCTGAAAATTCTACTTGAATGAACAAATTTGCTTCCCATGAATATCATATGAGGTTGTCACAGATTTAATACACTAAAATATTTTTTAAAAAACATAAATGCACTAAAGGTTATGCAATGCAAATTGAGAATGGTATTTCAAACTTTATATTTTCCATAGTTCAAGAAGAAATATATCTAAATAGGGAAATGATTATATTTTCCTCCACAAAATTACCATGACACTAATGACTTAAAAATTAGAGATTTAAAAAATTCCTAGAACATTTAAAATTTACATTATAATAAAATAATTTATAAATTCATAATGATTCAACTAAAATGATATACAGACTCCATACTTGGAACATTTTTCCACTAGTATTTGGATGCTGCCTTTTATAAGACATACTTAAAAGTGAATATTCATAACATAGTCTTTATGTGCTAATAGTTAAGAATGGATATTTTTAGTATATGAGGCCAATATCCGTAGTGACCATTATTTCCTCCCAATAGTTCAATATAAGTGAAGCTGCCTAGTCGGATGTGAAATATTTGTTACATGAGAGGGAGTAGGTAGGTGGAAGGATGAGTTATCAGAAATAACCAGAGTGGCTAGTGAGTCCAGATGCATAATCATTACTCATCAAAGAAATTGGAATGTGTGTGTGTGTGTGTGTGTGTATGTGTGTGTGTGGTGGAATGGGATGAATGTTTGTGATTAGGCAAGTTGGACCTCACTTATTCAGTGTTGCACCAATGCAATATTTACAGCACTGACCATGATTATAAATATTCCTTCATGATGCTTGATCACAAAATATAACAGGCTCACCATATAAAAACAGAAGCAAAACATTTATTCAGACACTGGAAAGCCAAATCCCAAAACCAGAAAGCCAATTACATCATAGTAGCAAAGAAGTTAATTAGCCATAACAACACAGAGAGTCATAGCATCTGTTAGCCTTCCCACAAATCAACACAAACTGAGATGTCACAGCAGGTGGCAAAAAAAAAAATACCTTTTACTCATGATACCTTTTACTCATGAGCCTGACTGACTCCTTGCCTGAGTGTCCTTTCTCTCCCACTCTCTCTCTAGCTCTGACTCTCAGCTTCCTGTGGGCTCTGCTTCCCTTCAGCAAACTTCTCCCACCATAGCCTCCATGTGACGTTCAGTCTATCAGGGGGCAGAGTTTACTTTCAAAGCAGGGGACATCTTCAAACTCCTTTAGGTTTAGTAAAGGGCAGGGAAGATCTCCAAATTCCCATTACCATTACATTCAGTTATGCATTACAGAATCAAGACCTAAGGCTAGAACCCAAGTGGTTATTGAGAGAAAGGTACATGACCTTATCATATCCTTTGTCATGTTTTCATTTTCTCAAAATATATGCAATGTTGTGGGGTAGGGGTTTGATTCCCCTCCCCATCCTAATTAATGTAATCACTGTAGTCCCAGATCGTTTACAGTCACTAAATTAAAAGTATAAACAAGGTATAGTCAAATCCTCAATCAATTTGAGGGTTATCAATTGCTTTGATTATTTATATTATATGCTAATAGTTAAGAATGGTTATTTTTAGCATATGAGGCCAATATTTGTAGTGATATATCTGCAGTGACCTCCCAATAGTTCAATCTAAGTGAGGCTATCTAGTCAGATTTGTTACATGGTGGGGAATGTGTAGGTGGAGGGAGGAGTTGACAGAAATAACCAGAGTGGCTAGGAAAAGCCATGCTATTGAGTGAAAGAATTTAGACCCATCTTTGACCTTTGTATAACACACCGAGTCAATTCAAAATTGGAATTCCAGAAACTGTCCAATATAGTAGTTTTCAAATTAATCAATATATATGAATGCTCCTGACAGGGTAGTGCTTTGAGGAGGGAAGATCAAACTTCTTTTCTCTCTCTTCTCCTTCCATATCAACCAGTCAGTGATGATTATATGAATTTCAAAAGGTCAAAAATCTGGAGTTTCCACTGATATTTGTGGCAGTGCACAGCAGAGTAGCAGCAGCTAAAGGTAGCACTTCCTCTATCAGAACTGAGAGACACATTGAAGTCAAAAGAGAAGACTCAGGAAAGAAACTTTAGGACTTTACAAGGGCATGGCCCCTCAGGGCCTAAAGAGAAATGTATACAAGGGGACCTTCATAAGGACTACATAAAGGGAAAAAAGCAATTCTCGTGATCAGAGCTGTGTGTTTATCATTTAGTCACTCATATGATCTCTAGGTTTCAGCCTGCCTCAGCCATAGGTATCCAGACACCTTGTTTGTGTGTAGGGAAAGTGTATCCCCAGTTTTGTAATAACAGTTTTGCTATAACTGCTTAGTAACTACCCTTTTGTAAAAATTAATTAACTGGCTAGTCAGCAATGAAGGGACAGATAGGTAGTGCAGTGGATAGACTGCTACAGGAAGACCCATCTGCATGAGTTCAAATGTGACCTCAGCCAGACATAACTGAACAACGAAAGTAATAAATAGGGGACTAAACAGTGAGGATAGAGGACAAAAATAGAGACCCCCAGTCCCTCAGACCACCCTAAATACCTTAAAGAGAAAAATAGTCAACAGCTCCCTAGAGACCACTAATTTATTGTGAATTGGAAAATTAGCCCTGAAGGGAGTTCTGCTTGTACATGAATTGTAGTTAGCAAATTCCCTTAAATATGAACTGTCTCTCATGAATAGAGAAATGAATTCTTCCAAAAAAAAATATTGACACAACTTAAATTTTATTTATGTCATAACCACTTATGGTATGTCTAGAACTTATTCATTTATTTTGATAAGTGATAGAATAATGTAAAAAACTACATTTGAATGTATCTTTTCGCTAGTGATAGGATGTTTTCCCCCAAGAAGTTAGGCACATAATAGAAACAAAAACCAGAAATAGTGAGATGGTTTGACAAAAAAAGGTATGGTGTGGCTAGCGCAGGCTGGCCATAGATAAAACTGTAAAGTTGGTGAAATATGCCTACAGTACTATCTGTCCCTTCTTCTAGCATCTGCTCTCTTCACAGGTCAGGGGATGTCTCCCAGTGACTGAAAGCGAAGTCCCCAAACATAACAGGGAAGGTGGTGCTGTTGCCTTGTTCTACCAACAAACCAGGGAAAGAGCTATGATAATAGCTACATTTTGGAGTTGTACCAGTTATCGAGTAAGGCTCTACTGTTGAGAATTCAAGGTTTGGGATAACTGGTCTATGGGATATGAAATTTAGTAAGCTAACATTCACAGTTGTGAAGTCTCCCTTTGAAAGAGAGGCAGGACAATATAATGGGGAAAAAAGTATGGCTATAGAATCAGATTGTCATTGTTGAATCATTTTTCTGTCATGTCTGGTTCTTTGTGACCCCATTTGGGGTTTTCTTGACAAAGATACTGGTTTGTCATTTCCTTCTCCAGATCATTTTATACATGAGGAAACAGAGGTAAACAGGGTTAAGTGACTTTCCCAGGATCACACAGCCAGTAGTGTCTGAAGTCAAATTTGAACTCATGACTATGAGTCTTCCAGATCCCAGACCCAGCACTCCATCCACTGTGCCCCATAATGGTTCTGTGGGAGACAAAATGGAACAATGGACAGTGCTGAACTCTGGAGTCAAGAAGTCCTCAGACACTTAAAAACTGTGTAACTTGGGTAAGTTGCCTTACCTCTTGGGCCTCACTTTCATCATTTGGAAAAATTAGGAACTGGTCTTTATAGACTTTGAAGTCCTTTTTAGCTCCATATTCTATAATATGTTATAATGGAAGAGATATAAACTTGTAGCTAGAAAATCTGAGTCCAAGTGTCAGTTTTGACACTTAATATCTTGGGTAAATCACTGGAATTCTCTAAGCCTCAATTTCTCCATAAAATGGAGATAATTACTACTAGTCAATGAGAGAGTATGTTAAAGTACTGTGTAAACAAAAAATTTATCTTTGTGATAACCCCCCAACAGCACAATTATCATCAGAAAATCTCATTTTCCTGCTACAGTCACAGTATATATCTTTTGGGTTACTGTCACAAAGTTCAAGAATCATTTTTAAGCTATTGAAAGGAGCCAGAAACATTATACAGAACATGACTCTAGCAGTTGGAGGTGCCCAGAGTGCCCATTCAAAGAATGCACCTAAGTCAATGACTATGCTGTTTTCCTATATCAGAAAGTTTTGGAATTTTGACATTTTAAATCCTTGCTAATGATCTGCCAAAAGACATTTGAAAATCATGCTCAGTGTGGATGTATAATGATATATGTATTTTGCAATTTGAGGTTATATTTTTCTACTAAGAAAATGTGCATTTATATGTTTTTGATTCATTTTGTTTTATTTTTGGAGTAAGAAGTTTACACGGAGTGGAACAAATTAGTAAATTTTGGGGCATACGAATAATCTCCCTCCTATGGGAGATTAGACTCAGTGGTATTAACTTTAAATCTGAGAATCCTAAGAAAATATTTTTAAAGGCTTTAGCCCACCGCCTCCAAATTGTGATTATATACCCTTGGAGGGAGAAAGTTATTTTAAAATGTTTGTTTAGAGTCCCTTAATTCAAAGTTAGGCATGTGGTAACTAGGTGTTTCAGTGGATAGAGCCTCGGGCCTGTAGTCAGAAAGACCTGAGTTCAAATTGATCTCAGACACTTACTACCCTGCAACCCTGGCCAAGTCATTTAACCTCTGCTTGCCTTAATCCACTGCAGAAGGAAATGGAAAACCAATTCAGTATCTTTACCAAGAAAGTCCCATGGATAGTACTGGCAGGCCCTGGTCAGTGGGATCATGAAGAATCAGACATGATTGAACAACAATTTCAAGTTAGTACAAAAGTCTGATTCATTGTCACCAGTAGGAGGGAGAATTTTCCTGTTTTCTAGAGCCCTAAATATTTCTCAGTCTGCTCCAGTGACATTATCTTAGAATTAAGTCCACCTCTGAAAGGAGAGAGATCAAAGGGAGTGGGACAGGAAACTGGGGAGGTGTCAGGGCAGGAGTGTAAATGTTTGGGGAAATGCTCAGGGTTGATGGTATCTAGTTGAGTCAGGAGTCCAAACCCAAGATCAAAGATCAGCCTCCATCTGTTGGCTTCTATCTTGGGGAGCTGCCGAAATGGTAATTAATGCTTCAAAGAACAACATTCAGAAGCCCAAACACTCTTTGTGACTTTCTAAGGACTGTACCATTGAACAGATTTTTAAAAGAATGACCAAAAGAGAAGGGATGGTCCTGGGTTAGTTGCGTTAGTTGGCCTTACCTGATGATTTCCTCCTCTCTGAAATAAGATGACCATTTTGCCTAGACTAGAGAAATCCGAGAAGTTTTACACAAACCACAGAATTATTTGAGTCTGGAGATCAGAGTAAAATATTTACCCCTCCCTTAATCCTTAATACTGTTCAGTGTGTTTGTATCCTCAAATCAAATCCCAGCTCACACCTTAGAACACAGAGACAGCTTAATATTCCCCAAGTTGAAGTTGCATGTGAAGGTGCTTCCAAAGGTGGAATTTGTGCTTACAGAAGAAACATGAAAAACAATCTTAAGGGACTAATAATTATAAAATGTTTTGTTATTAGCACATAAAGAAGTATTTAATGGTTTTGCTTTGTTTTTGTGTTTTGTGCAATACAGTGGTGAGGTGGGAAAAAAAAAAAAAGTGTACCTCTGTCATAAAGGGAGGGTAGCCCAACCTGGGCAGGGATCCCAGCATGTACTCTAAAGTGCATTAGTCCCTGGTTTTACTGTATTTACACTTCTGTGGTTTGGAAGGAAACTCTCATGTTACTGTGCAGCACCTGAACATTAGGCTTGAGGAGTACTGTTTTGAGGCATCAGATACTGAATTTTGGAGAAGGTCAGTGGGAACTGTTCAGTGATCCTTAATTCATTTTCAGTTCCAATTTCCCAATATTTCTAGTCTCTTCTAAGCTGATGGCCTCATGTGACAACATTTACCTTGGAGGACTCTGTGACAGTATTTCTAATATTTTCCAACTTTGGATTTGAAAAGTTTGTTTTGGCAGATTTGCCTTGGTTTGGGTTTGGTTTGCTTGGCTAGAATATGGCCTGTTCAGACAGGCTTGAATTCCTACCTCAAGGATTTCTCTGAGCCTTACCAGTGGTAATAAACACAGTCAAAGGCTTTGAGAGTTCTAAGGAGGTTCGTGCCAATGATTTGACTTAGACATTTAGCTTTTTTTTGGTTTTTTTTTTTTTGGTTGGAAGGGATCTCTGAAAGGTACTTTAGCAACCACCTAATTCAAGGTTTCCCACTGCATCCAGGGCTATCTCCAGTCATCCTGATCTATATCTTGCCTCTGGATGCAGATGGCTCTGGAGAAGAAAGTGAGACTGGTGACTTCTGCACAGCCTTCCTTCACTTAAATTTACTTGCATATCATGGTATCACCTCCTTGATATCATGATTCTCTTCTAGAATAAAGGACAACCAACAACAACACCCTCATTTTCCATATCAGATATGAGTAGGAAGGGATTTAAATTGTCCAAGGTCACATAGCTAGTTAGCAGCAAAGCCTGGACTAGAACCCAAATCTTTCTTGATTCCAAGTATTCTAATATGTCGTGGTATGGAAATAATTGACTGTATGTAAAAACAGCTCCTTCAATTCAATTCAAGAATCATTGATTAAACATTTACTATGGGCCAGGTATTGTGTTAGGTGCTAGAAATACAAAGTCAAAACTGAAACAGTCTCTGTGCTCACAGAGCTTATATTCACTGGGGTTTAGAAAGAGAAACAGTGTGCACATGGATTAGAAGATTCAAAATATATACAAAGTAAACACACAATCATTATCTGGGTGGAAGAGAACTAATTGTGAGGATTTTTAAATGCTTACTCCAAGGAATGAGCTGTAGTTGTGAGGAAGTCAGGGATTCCATAAGAGGATGGTAATTGGGGGCAGCTAGGAGGCTCAGTCAATAGAGCACTGGCCCTGGCAGTCAGGAGGACCTGAGTTCAAATCCAGCCTCAGAAATTTAACACTTACTAACTGTATGATCTTAGGCAAGTCACTTAACCCCAACTGCCTTGCCTTCCCTCCTCAGAAAAAGAAAAAAACAGGATGGAAATTGAGGAAAATTAAGGAATTGATGAGGAGGGAAAGTATTGGTGGTACAGGGTATAGTCAGTCAAAAGGCATGGAGGATGATGGAATATCGTGTATGGGGGGGTGGGTCAGCCATTATTTATTTAATCCTTAAGGTTTTCCAAGAGCTTTCTCAAAGCTCTCATAGATTGTTACTAAGAACATATAACTTAAATGGTTCCTATATTATTATATTCATTTTAGAGATGAAACTAATACCTAAAATATGAAAGGAGCTAACTCAATGTCATTCAATCAGAAAGTGTTATATCTGTTACTTGAACTGAGGTATTTTGCTTCCAAGTCTAGCAATTCTTCCACTGTATCAGATAGATTTGAAAATCAGGTCATTGAGTTTAGATGGATTCATAACTTTTTTGGAAAAGGACAAAATCAATTAACCATAAATTAGTGAACAAAATAAAAGGCAGAATTTGTAAAGGAAAAAGTAGTGGACCTGTATATTTCTAATGTCTTTGTATGTCAATTGAGAAATTCTCATAGATAATATATTTTAATCTTTTAATATCTCATCATATATATACATTATACATATGAATACTAGAATTAATCCCTTGTGTTGAGTTAAGCAGCTTAAATAATAACTTAAAATATCCTTATTGAATATATATAATGGTATTACTGGCTTAAATAAGCATATTACTGGCATATGATAATTCAATGAATCCTCATTTTTACTGGAAACAGGAATAATGATGTTGTAAAGGAAATGATCATAAATATTTCATTAAACAAAAATCCAGCAATTAAATATAAACTGAAATTAAGAAGTGGAGTCTATGTCTCAGAGTAGTATATAATGACTTTCACTTGGAGCGAATCTATTTGAGGAAGGGTAACCAGAAGTTTTTATTACTTTGATGACTTTTCAATTCAAGATCAGTCTACTTATAGCTTATGTACTGAAGAGACTATGTCCCTAGATGTGCCACTTAAATATGTGATTTAATGGGATCAAATATATACAAAGTAAACACACAATCATTGTCTGGGTGGAAGTACTATGTGTACTACTATGGAAACACCAGTGGATTTAGGGTTAAAGGACTTGGGTTCAAAGCCCACCTTTTCATTTAGGACTTGTGTGACCTGGTTAAGTTCACAAAAGTAACAAGGTTAAGTTGCTTAACTTTTCTAACCCTCAATTTTCTTAGCTGTAAAATGAAGGAATTGGCCCAAATGACCTCTTAGAATTCTTCCAATTATCATTGTCTGATCTTTTGAGGTAGATTTGAATACTGTCCCTATGATCCAATAAGTTAAACATTTATATTATCTTGGGGAGAGAAAGGGCTGGGAGAAGAGTCTAGACAGACTTCTGGATGCTGCTTCATGAAATGCATTTTCAGTGCTAGGAAAGATGCTATAGAGGTTGGGTTATTGACTTGCATGATAGAAATGGGTCAACTTGCCTTAACTGTTCAAGGAAAGATAGGTGTCTCACTCAAAGAAATGACTGATAATGGCCCAGACATATTAAAGTGAAAAAGGATAATGAGAATTGCCTAAAGCAGGCAAAGGTAATTGCTTTAACATTTTTTGGTGGGGAATATAGAAAAGGCAATAAATATCAGGGAAATCATGGGTGGCAGAAGTCAGTGTTGTGGTAGCTCTGTGGAAAAAAACAAAACAAAAACCAAAAAACCCCAAACAAGAAACTTGTGTTTTCCAGGAGATCTTGTCAAGTGTTATTAGTATTTATCATTATTATATATTATTATTATTCTCAAATTTCTTTGAGCATTTTATTCTCTTGTGCATAATACTCTGCATGATGTAGGAAGTTAAGTTTTTATTTCAAAAGAGCAAAGATAAAGTTATAATGCTAATGTGGAAATGCTGAATTGAAGAAAACTCACTCGACATTCATAAGCGATTCCAATATCTTTAAGTAATGCCAGAATCTGTGTAGTGAAGGATTTTTCTGCCTCACATGAATTTCATTAGATGGAAATTAGAGCAAAGTTTCCTATCAATATCCTTGTTGTTGCTGTTTCCTTTAAGAGCTGGGACTGAAATACTGCCTAGATGTAAAACCCACCTTTACAATGGAAGATTTCTCAAAGCTAATTCCAACATTTTTTTTCTTTCAGAATGGACCTTTTTCACTCATTTGGATGATTGAATGGGTAAAACATTTTCCAAGCCCACTGAAAACTTATTTTCTAGTACTAAGGAAATATATTCTGGGGATTCATTACTTTGTCCCCTAATAGTTCCATATGAAAAGTTGTACTACTAGAAGGAAATTCTAAAGGCACAAATGCAAATGATTTTGTGAAGAAAAAAATAGGAAGATGTCTAAAGAGGCTGATACAAATTTTTTGTTACTTCATCATGTCTTAATCAAGGATCAACAAACTAAGGCTTGTGGGCCAAATCTGGTCTACCACCTGTTTAAACAAAAAAGTAGGAAAAAAACCCAAACAGGAAAAAAAAGAAAAACACCTTATCTTTCTAACCATATAAAAATAGGTGATGGGGCTTGTTTGGCTTGTGAACCATAGTTTACTGATTCCTGATCAAGCTGACAACACTTTCAGGTCTAGAATTTTCACCCATGGGTTATTCAGCTAAGTCCTTTAATATTTCTCCAATACTCACTAGTTAGCTAAGTCAACACAGTGCAGAGGGCAGAGAATACCTGACTTTGAATCACCAGATCCTTACAAGTTATGTGGGTATGGGCAAATCACTTACCTGCTCTGAGCCTCAATTTCCTTATATGTAAAATGTGTACAATAATAACTATATTATATATTTCATATAGTTGTGAGGAGAAGGATCATCACATAAAAGTGTGTGTGTGTGTGTGTGTGTGTGTGTGTGTGTGTGAGAGAGAGAGAGAGAGAGAGAGAGAGAGAGAGAGAGAGAAGTGACGAGGAATAATGATTGGTGATTCCCTGCTTAGGGATCTGGGGCAGTTATTTGTTGACCTGGTTTGCTGTTTTCTCAAGGCATGTATTCAAAACAAGGGACACAGAATCTCTCAAGATTTTTCATTTGTCTTCTGTTCTTTTCTCTCCTTTCCTTCTTTCCTCTTCTTTCTTTTTTCTTTCTTTCTTTCTTTCTTTCTTTCTTTCTTTCTTTCTTTCTTTCTTTCTTTCTTTCTTTCTCTCTCTTTCTTTCTCTCTTCTTTCTTTCTTTCTTTTTTCTTTCTTTCTTTTTTCTTTCTTCTTTCCTTCCTTCCTTCCCTCCTTCCTTCCTTCTTTACTTCCTTCCTTCCTTCCTTTCCCTTTTTGGACTAGACAAGAAGTACAGAGACTACTCATGTACCCACTTATACTTCTGATCAGCATGGGGACTTTGATCTGGAAGAAGTTACCATATTGCTCCTGGACTTATTGTGGATACCCAATCTGCTTTACTTAGGATCTGCTCAGATCCCCTAAGCTCAAAGATCCATTCCCTCAGCCTTCTTGTGTCAAGAATTATAGGCATGCACTGTTATACCTGACCCAATATTTTGCAGACAACTATTTCCTACTTCCAGTGATTTGTGGGGCCCGTAGGATACTGCCAGAAGAAAGCTCAAAAGCATTTCTAAAGATCAGAAAGAATTAGACAAAGAACCGAAGGTCTAAAAGAAGAAAAGAAGAACACAAACATTTGTTAAATACCTACTGTGTGCCAGGCACTGTACTATGTGCTTTCTAAATATTATCTCATTTGATCATCATAGCAATCCTGGGAAGTAGGTATTTATATTATCCCCATTTTGTAGTTGAGAAAACTGAGATAGACCAAGGATAAGTGACTTGTTCAGGGTTACACAGCTAACAAGTATCTGAGGCAAGATTTAACCTCAGATATTCCTGCTTCCAGGCCCAACACTCTATCCACTGTGCCAACTCTCTGCCTGTAGAGTACGTTTTGCTTTTATTACCACTGCTCATCAATGACAAAGGGTACAAAAGAAAGCCAGATTTGGGAATGAACAGATAGTTAAGAGGATGCTTTCTTTGCATGCAATTAAGGATTTTTGGACTATAACAACACATAAGAATGACATATTCCTGTCTGGTGATAGAATACTCCTAACAAGGGCTTGTGAGAATGTTGAAAAACAGCCAAACTAACTGTGGAGCATGAATGAAATAGGAAATAACTTTGCTCAAAGAAACAATGAATATAAGAAATCCAATACTGGGGCAGTCTAATCAGTCAATGAGTATTTGAAGATTGCAGTTTGTTTGGGCTTGTGGATGCCCCCTGGGATGGAAGAAGTGGAGAGAATGAAGGATGGCACCATACCATGGATTAAAAGCCATTTTGGCAGATCCTGGTGGCACATATTCCATTGCAGGTGCAGCTGCATAGGGCTAGATACATTGAAAGCTCTTGAAAGGTTACATAATGCTCCTGTTGGCATTAAGTTTATGTCAATTTCAACCAAAATGAGTAAGGGTGAATTATTAGAGAGGCAGACAAACATGCAGTTTGATATTGTCGAAGATGAAACATTTACTTCTCTCTGACAAGAGCCGGAAACTTAATGAAGAGGAAGCACAAAGGGCACATGTGGCTGATGGAGGCAGGAACTACCTGATTGTCAGAGAATGGCTATGAATATTACTAATTCTCTGGGCATGGGATTGGTAACAGAACATTTTATTGACAAATTTTTGAATCAAGTACTTTGGCTATTACTGGATGGTGCTGTGCTTATAACACTATCCAAAGCCAAATGTTATAAGAGGGATGATGGCTCAACTCTAGGGCATAGGCCATTTGGTTTTGGTTTGGAGTATGTTATAAGCATGAAAGTCACAGTGGAGGAGAAGCCAGAGTCAAGATTTTTCTTGAAAACTTTGCATTATATTGACAATATACCAGAGGAGCCTTTTATAATTAGAGATGACTATAGAGAAGATTCTGGTCCATCTCAGAATATTGGAATGGGAAGTATTTTGGTAAAGCGTGGGAAATATTGAGAAGCAGATGAAGAGAAAATTAATTCAATTCCTTACTTAACTTGTGTGAATTTCTCACACACTCTGGACCATATCCTACAACATCTAGTTTAACGAAGATGATTCTCTGAAAGAACTTGAAATCTAACTTTCCATTCCCCAGAATGCATCTTTTTTAACTCTTTGAGACAGGATAAGCAACAATAGCCACTTAGTACCAATGAAATAGGCAGTTTTTTATTATATATTAATTAATAAAAGGAGTTGGATTGTAGCTGTCCAGCAAGCCTTGCTAATTTCTTATTTAATTTTACAAAGAGGATTATAAAGAAAGAAACAAAAAGCAGACATTTATACCACTTTCCTTAACAAATTCATCAAGTTAGTTAACTCTAGAAGAGAAAATCCACCATAAGGTACAGTGTTCTGTTTTTCTTTTCACTATTTCTTGGTGGATGGGGTGGGTAGTGCTCAGTGTGAATAAGGTTGAATAGTTGTTTTTTTAAAAATTATTTTAAAAATTAAATAATTCAGAGAAACATAGGAAGACTCATATGAACTGATATAATCAATTAAGCTGGGTCAATAAATTAATATACACAAATACTAGAACAAAACCAAAAATTTTTAATGTTGTGTTATTAAGACAATAAAAAAAAACAAAAACCTTGCTTCCAGAGAAGGGTAGAGAAAATGGACCTCCTTCCCTTCATTGCTGAGGTGGAGACAATGGGTAAAGAATATTGCAAGTCTTCTAATGGCTAACTTTGTTGAATTTCTTATATTTTTATTTTTCTTCTGAATTTTCATTATGGAGATCACTCCTTTATTAGAGGAAGAAAGGGGGATCCAGATATGTTAATGTATGGGACATGATATAAGAACAAAAGGCATCAATAAAATATAATTGAAAATAAAAGAATGTATTTGGCTATAATCTCACAAATGTAATGAAAAGAATTTTAAATTGAAAGGGAAGGTAGATTAAGAAAACTGTCCATTTATATATGCTAGATATAGGAAAATGTTTATAATGCAGGAAGAATGATAGTTGAAACCCAGCAGTTAAAAGGGCATTAAATTCAAGAAAAAAATCAGAAACAAAAAATAATTTTAAAAAATCATGTTCTCAAATATCTACATACAAATGGAGGAAGCATGAATAAAAAAAACCAAGATGAGATACAGATTCAATACAAGGAAGCAAATTTGATAGCATTGGTATAACTAATATTTGGTAAAAGGAGAGTCACATCTGGAATTTGAATCACAAAGGGTATGCTTTATTAAAAAAGAAACACAAAAGCTAAGAGGTGGGGCAGAGTAACTATTGTACATTAATAACATAGACTCATGTGAGGAAATCCAGGACCCAGAGGAAGAAGCAAGGTGGATGGTTTTAGGGTGAATGTCAATGGAGGCAGGAACAGAAATGACAGTGAGATCAGATTTTACTGTCTACCTCCTGGATAGAGAGAACAAATAGATGCATTCAGAAAAGAGATCACAACGCTGGCATAGCAATATGACATACACGAAGAGACTTCAATGATCTGGACATCTGCTAAAACTCTCTGCTTCAAACATGAAACTCAATTTTTATCCACTTGCCTTAGCAATAATTTCATCTTTCAAAGAGGTAGAAGAAATGAAAAAGAGAAAATTTCATTCTTTTTCTGAGTTTCAGCAACAAGAAAAATGTTCTTGGGAGAAATAAGGTCATATAGGAAGTGACAGATCTATCTTCAAATTTGGGATGTAGAAGAAATCCGGATGCAGTATGACATGAACCCTAACTTTTGGAAGAGAAAATTTTAAAAGGCTCAGAGAAGAGATACATAGAATGCCATGGACTAAATATCTTTAGAGGAACTCAGCCCAAAAGGGATAGGAAGTTCACAAGAAAAGAAAGAGGGCAGTTATCTCAGGAGACCAATTTGGTTGCTCAGGGAATTCATCAATCAACCTGGGTTTTTAAAAAGACAATTGAAGAAGATAGAAGAAAGGACCAGCATAAAAGAATGAATACAAACTATGGCATGGATCTATAAGAAGAGTGTCAGGAGTGCTAATGCTCATAATGAGTTGAGAGTGGTAAGGAGCACTAAGAATCCATACTTTTTTTTTTGCTTTTGCTTTATTGGGGAAAAGAGGAGAATCAAAGAAAGAATAGGATCATGCCTTGGTAGATGAGACAATAGTGACAAATGATGATAAAAAGGCAGAACTGTCCAACTCCCTTTTTTGGTGATGGTAGTAGTGGTTGTGGGAAGAGTTGTTTTCTTTCTAAAGAAATGATCTTTAGACAAGAAAGGATAACAAAAAGGTCTGATAGGGAAATCTTCCTCAATACTGAGGTGTAATTGATAAATTCAAGGCACCTGACACAGAGGTTGCCTGGTTCAATGAAAAGGGCAATAGTCTGAATCACAGGACCAATGTTCAAATCCTAGCTCTTCCCTTTGCTACCTGTTTGAGTTTAGGCAAATCTTTCCTCTGTGCGTCTCGGTTTCCTCATCTGTAATAGGGGAGGTATGGGCTAGATAACTTTTAAAGTCCCTTACAGCTCTAATTCTCCTTTGGTTATATGAAATGCATCCAATGCTACTAAAAAAAAAACAAAACCTGGAAGATGTCATTGCCAAGTCATTGTGAATGATATATGAATGATTTTAGGGAAATGGAGAATTGCCATAGTATCATAAAAGGGCAAATATTTTCTCAATTTTCAAAGACGTAGAAGATAATGGAGCCTAAAAACTCCAAGCCAAAGAAATTGATTTTATTCCTGGCAAAATTCTGAAAGATATTATTTAGTGAATGGTTAATGAAAAAAATAATGATCTTAATGATTCAGCATGGCTTTAAGAAGTCATCCCAGACTGACCTCATTTCCTTTTTTGATGGGATTACTTGCTTTGTAACTTTGCAACTTTGCAAGTTACCTAACCCATCTGAGATACAGGTAGCTCTCCAAGACAATGAATTACAGAGAGCTTGCACTCTACATCAATGGAGGGAGTTTCCATACCAGTGAAATCATAAGTAAATGATTTGACTAGACTGAAAGATTAAAGAATTGCTTGAAAACATAATTAACATAGATTTTTGGTATAGTATTAAGTAAGGTTTCTCAGGCTATTTTTTAATGAACAAAAAAGATGGAGTGATATAGGCAAGATGGTAGTATGATTTGGTGAATTGTGGACTTAGACCAATGAAGAGAAGACTTTGTGGGAATATGATATCCAGCTTAAATTATTTGAAAGGCTTTTGTACATGGAAGAAAGATTGGACTTAATTTACTTGACTCTAAAAGGGTACAATTAGGAATAGTGAGTTGTTCTATCTCCCTGGAATGTATTCGTTCCATTCTCAAATAGACCTATGGTCTTATTCAGGTTGATGCACTGTCCAGAAATGCACATCACATCCCAATACACCTGCCCATCATGTGAGTCTTTTGTCTATACCTTGCCATATATATGACAAGAGGTTGACTTGATATACTATGAGTTTTCTTAGGAGCGCAAGATCCATCCATTGGTTATTGATCACTCTATGCGACCAACCCATTTTCTTTCTATGTTGGATTTTCCTGGGGATAGTCTTTACTTTAGGTCTTTGAATTTCCTTATTTGTTGTATGGCATAATCTAGCTACAGTGTCTATGTGCCTTTCTCCTATCTTCTTTCTATGGGATATGTACTTACAATTCTTTGGTGACTATAGTGTTTCATGATCTATAGTTATACGCATAAAATAGCAGAATATTGACAGGGAAATGACGGAACTTTGGTTTGGGGTGAAATTCATAGTAATAAAAAGTATTCTTAGATTTCCTAGAGGAAATCCATTCCATTTTCCTCCTGTTATATTTGTAGCCCAGTTTAACTCTTATTTTACTCTCTGTTAAGGAGACACGTTTTTATCTCTACCTTTATATACTTATGAATGAGTTCTAAAGATTTTTCATCATGGGCTAAGCAATAGACTTCCTTCCTTTATTTATTGTTGCTTTTGTTTTTTCTTTTATGTGAATGATCAGGCCAAACATTTTTGAGTGGTTATGTGTCTCTTCTAAGAGACTATTCAATATCTGAACCTTAGAGAAGCCAATGAGGTTTTACCTGAAAATATGAGTGCCAGGGTGACCTTGCTACCCATTTTGCCTTGGATTCATATGATTTTCTAGTAGAATGCTAACTCTTTGATCATTGGACAAGAGTCACATGCAAAGGATGAGGACAGCTAAGTTAAATTTTTCAGATGGTCTGAATACCATTATTCTGCCTGTTTTCTGTCACTCTGCCTCTACCAGTGCAGAAGTGTAAAGGGATCATTGAAAACTCAGGGCTATTTTGTATTTTTCTTTGTTTTATGGATGGCTATGGCCAAAGAATTCATTGACAAATGACAAGCCTTTCCATGCTTCTTTAGAACAGTCAGTGGAAAGCTGACTTAGACTGTCTCTCTCCGAGATGGTACTAAAAGCCTTTCCATTAGGTTAGAATCTACTACAATTTGTACTTGGCATAGCCTTCAAGAAACCAGGGTCACATCCATGCCAAGGTTAGGTAGCACAATAGCACTTTGTGGAGCAGGGAGGGGAGAGTGGGTTGGTAGGCAAGCTAGAGTGATTCAAAAAGGCAAAAGGAAGGGAAAGTGTAACAAAATAAATTCTTCAGAAAACCTTATTTAGTCCCATCCAAACTTTTTTGATCAGAGAAACAGTTAGAACCAAACATGTCTCTTTTTTTGGTGCCTTTTGAAATTCTACTACTTCTTCAAGACTGAACTAAAATGTAATCTTCTAAGGAAGTCATTTTTGACTTTTGCAGTTAGAAGTAATATTTTCTTCTTCAGATTGCATGTAGATTTTGATTATATCTGTATTATGTACTTGCCATGCTCTACATGTTATACTTTCATATTATACTTATTTAAGTATGTATCATAACTCCATAACTGATTTTAAGGTTGGTAAAGAGAAAACATTTCTTCTTGTACCTTTCTATCTCTTTCAGCATCTAGTACAATGCTATATGTACAGTAAATGCTAAATAAATGTTGAATTAAATTAATTTTTTAAACTGATATAGTGAGTCACATACCCAAGATTGTAGGAAAACATATTTACAAAGTTTCAGCAAAGATTAGATAAATTCTTTGGCTAGAGACTCTGAAAATGAAAACTTAAGAAAGAAGTTCTAAAGTGAAATTCTAAAAATTTAGCCAAAAGCAATACTGATAAAGAAGGAAGGAAGGCTGTAAAATCAAGAGAAAAAGTAACAACATAGCTCACTTTAAAAGATATGAACTAAAGAAAGAAAGAAGGGAACCTAATGAAGGACAAGTTCAAAACCATGGTGCAGGTCTATGGAAACAGGGTCATGAGGCAAAATCCTAGAATGTTCTTTCAAAAGATTTTTAAAAAATTGATATAATTGGAGCAAGAAGAAGAAGGAAAATATATGTCTATAGACACAACTTTATCATAGTAATGCCATACTAACTGTCCATTTCCAATCACTTGTCAAGATTTGTTGAATCTACTAACATAACATATCATGATAGTATCCCTTTCTCTTCACTGAGATTGTCACCAAGTTTAGGCTCTCTTCATCTTTCACTTTGACTACTGCAAAAAAATTATAATAGGTCTCTTTGTATTTAGTCTCTTCCCTCTCTAATGCATTCTCTCCTTATGAGAGAATTGTGTTAACCAAACTGACTCCATCCTGTGACTCAATTCTAGACCTAGCTCAGTTTCTTTTCTATTTAATTATGGGTCTAGTTCAACTTTTGTTTTGTGAGGAAATTTTATTCAGTTCTGGGAATTGTGAAAATTGTTTTTTTATTGTATTGTATGAACTTAGACCACCTCTACCTGTTGCTTAGAGACCCTTAACTAAGGGCCTGCTTTATACTAACCAGAAATCCAGTCAGATATGAAGACTGATGTAAAGAGTGTTCTCACAATTATATATCTCACAACCCTTATGTCTTATCTGAAAATTACTCTGTACTGGTCAGTTGCCATTTGCTTTTTGTTCCTTTGATTGAATACAGGCACTTGGGGAGGGAGTCAGACACCTCTTTTTCTGATTTCAGAGAATTGTACTTGTTCACTCTATTTCTCCTAACTTGAAAAGCCCTTAATCTTTCCTTCAATGGGAAAAGGACTCATATGTACAAAAATATTTATTGTAGCTCTCTTTGTGGTTGCAAAAAACTGGAATTACAGGGGATGCCCATCAATTGGGGAATAGCTGAACAAGCTATGGTATATGAATGTAATCGAATACTATTGTGCTATAAGAAATGGGAAGGAGATGGACTTCATAATTACCTGGAGAGGCTTATACAAATTAATGCTAAGTGAGAAGAGCAGAACCAGGAAAAACTTGTACAC
>CM053591.1:82280134-82305344 GCA_028646515.1 Pseudochirops corinnae
TCTCTTTTTGATCATGGCTTTCAGTAGTCCAATAATTTTTAAATTGTCTCCCCTGGATCTGTTTTCCAGGTCAGTGGTTTTTTCAAGGAGATATTTCACATTGCCTTCTATTATTATTAATCTATTTTTTAAGGTGTTATTTTCTTCAGTCAGTTTGTTGACTCTCTTTTCTTGATTTTCTTGCATCATTCTTATTTCTCTTCCCAATTTTTCCTTCACTTCTCTCATTTGGTTCCCAAAATCCTTCTTAAGCTGATCTATGGCTTTTAGGCAGTGTTCATGTTTCTTGGAAGCTTTTGGTGCAGGAGTTCTGACTGTGTTGTCTTCTTCCTGTTCCATGCTTTCATCCTTCTTGTCTCCAAAGAAGGAATCTAGAGTTTGGTTGCTTTTCTTACTTTGCTTCCTTTGCCTGCTCATGTTGGCCAGTCAATGATTTTTTAGCTCTGTGGAACTCTGCTTCCAGAGGGGAAAGCTCTGTCCCAAATTGCTGGGGTTTTCCCAGCTGCCAGAGCTATTGGGGGCTGTCATTTTTTTGTAGCCCCCACCAGCTTTGGCTCACTGAAAACGCATCCCAGGACCACCACCCTAGACCATGATCCAGATCCAGGCCACTCAACACAAGAGCACTTGGCCTCAAAACAATCGCTTGGCCCCCCTGCAGTCTGTAGGTCAGGAGCTCTGAAGCAGCTACATGCAGGTGGTTGCAGTGCCTCCGCTTCTGCTGCTTCCTTGCCCTGGAAGCAGTTTGGCTGGATCCACTCTTCTCCCCCAATTTTAACCGAGATCTACTGACCTTTCACTTAGTCCTTTTTTACTCATGGCTTGATAATTCTGGAAACTGCCACAGCTGCCGCTGATCCACTCTCCTGAAGCTCCAGCTGTGGCTCATCCTCGCTGCCCCCCTGGGCCACACTGTGGTTTCAGGCTGGGCTTCTTTTGGCTCCCAGATCTGCTGTGATCTCTTCCTGCCAAGCTGCCTTCAGCAAGAGGTGTATTTGTGTGTTTTAGAGCCCTAAAGTTTGTTTAGAGTTATATTTTATGGGCATTTGAGGTGTCTATGTGGGAGCTGGGGTACCTTGCTGCTCCTAAGCTACCATCTTGGCTCCACCCCCCATCTTTCTCCTCATTGAAGAACATCTCAAGAATCAAAAGTAGGTATAGATGGTTGACTAGATGAAAGATATGCCAGTTTCCTCATTCATCCAACGGAGTACTTAACTAGTCATTCTCAGGTCAGTGGGATAGAATTTGACTACCTCTGACTAATGAGACTCACGTGAGTACTTGGTTTTGCTTCTCCACATTTTTAAATTCACTTTCCACTGCTGTAGGTCTTTATACAATGTTGCATGAGTTGATATTTTGGTTTGTAGTTATTCTCATGGATTTTTGATTTGCATGTTTTGTCTGTCCAAACAGATTATCCATTTCTGGGAGCTACGCTTTGGAAAAGACCTTGATAATCTTCGGTGTGTCCAGAGGAGTATGAGTAGGATGTTGACAATGATTTGAAGTTATATCAGATACTGAAAGTTTGAAGAAAATGGAAATGCTTAGAATGGAAAACTAACTTACCAAAAATGTGATATTTGTCAGCAAGTGTGTGAAGATTTCATATATGGAAGAGAAATGAGCCTTATTTTGCTTGAAGGTAGAAAACAGAGCTAACAGTAATGGAAAGAAACTGCAGAGGGGTAGATTTCACCTTGTTAAAAGGAAGAATTTTCTTGCAATGGAAGTTCTCCAAAAGCTGAATACATAGGTCTAGGAAGTAGTAAGGTATCATATAAGAAAAGACTGGATGACCTCTTGCCAAAGATGTCAAAGAAAGAATTTTTTTCAACTATAAGTTGGACCAGATAGATCAGAGTCCATCGAATCTCTGATATTTAATGATCTTAAGAAATAAAAACAATTGGAGACTATTATTTATATTAATTATTATAGTAGTTAAAGTGGTAGATTTGGTGTCAGGTATACCTGAATAAAAATACTGTCTCAGACCCTTACTAGTTATGGGCCCATGATCAAATCCCTTAATTTCCCAACCTCAGTTTCTTTTTCTCTAAAACATGGATAATAGCACCTACCTCACAGAGTTGTTTTGGGGATGAAATTAGATAACACATGCAAATGCTTTGCAAACCTTAAAATAC
Source organism: Pseudochirops corinnae (assembly GCA_028646515.1). Classification (NCBI taxonomy): domain Eukaryota; kingdom Metazoa; phylum Chordata; class Mammalia; order Diprotodontia; family Pseudocheiridae; genus Pseudochirops; species Pseudochirops corinnae. Next base: position 82,282,291 of record CM053591.1, read on the forward strand.
TATAAAGGTATTAACTTTAATAATTATTTTTCACCGTTTGACATTCAATATGTTCTAGTTAAAGTTTTAAAATGATGATTTCTGATTCCCATTTGCTTGGAATGAATAATTTGTTGTTAGAGATAGAAACTCCATTTCCTAGAGGGGTCTCTTACTGAATCAAGATGAAGTAAATTTTTTTTTACTCATATGTAAACTCTGATCTTTCCAGCAAATAATTTATTCCCTGACAGTAACTTGTCTACCTTTGAGTGGTGAGTTGTCTGTTTTTTAGGACAGTAGGGTATCATTACTATACACTAAGGTTACCTCAGCCTAATTCCATGAGAAAGCCAATTCATCTTTTAAAGGTGAGCAATTTACTCCTAGTAAGTAGTTTACTCAATTGAAGCATCAGACATATAATAAACATTTATGAGACACACAGCTATTAAGTGCTGGGAAGAACTTTGTTCAAAAAATCCATCTTCAAAAGTGTCTTTTTTGTTCTAATTCTAAATTCACCAGGGAGTCCAAAATGTCAATACTTAAAGGATCTCTCTTTTTCCAATACTTGAAAGGCTGTCAAGTGGAAGAGGGATTAGACTTATGCTGGTTGGCTTCAGAGTGCAGAACCAGGAACAATGATTGAAGTGGCAAAGAAGCAAATTTATTCTTGGATGTAAGGAAAATCTTTCTAAGAATTAGAGATTTCTAGAAGTAGAATTGTTTACATTGGAAGATAGTGAACTCTTCCTCAATGAAGTAAAGGTTAGAAGATGACATGATGGGTATATTGTAGTGGGGTTTCATTTTCAGGGACAGGTTGAATTGGATGGTTGCTGAGGTCCCTTCTGGCATAGAAATTCTGTGATTATCTATGTTCTACAATTCAAAACCCCTTGAGATAATCTTCTGTACTACCTTTTTCCTTTCTTTGCTCTAGGTTCTGACCAAAGATGTCTAGTCTAGTCATTATATATCCATAGGTCCAGCCCTTATGTCTCTCCTGAGCTCCAGTTTGGCACCACCTACTCCTTACTGACTGCTAGGTATCTCTCCTTGTATGTCCTATAGATAACTTCACAATCCTTCAGATAGTCAAAGTTAATTGCTGCATGGTCATCCTTATCTCTTTTGCTTCTCTCCTGCTTCTTATCCTGATAAGTCATCCAAACCTTGTCAGACCTAGCTTCATATATTTTTAATCCATTTCATTCTATCCACTCACATGGTTACCACCATGTTCAGGCCTTTAGTACCTCTCTCCCAAACTCATAACAGCTTCCTAATGGATCTTCCATTATGAGATAGTCTTTCCTTAGAGTGCTCCCAGTCTGTCATCTCACCAATCCATCCTCTTTCATCTGGCAAAACTATTTTCCTAAAATATCTGCTCAGCTCCCTGCTCAAAATTCTTGAGTGGCCCCCCATTGCCTCAAGGGGAAAAAAAAAATAAAAACAACCAAATTTGTTATTTTGGCACTTGAGTCGCTTCAGATTTTGACTTCAACCTACCTTTGCAGACTTATTTTACCTTATTTCATTTTATACATTCTATTTGCCAATCAAACTCATGTTTTGTGAATTTGGGTTTCTATATTTCACCTCTTTGCTGTACAGGTGGTCTTTCCCTCCTTTCATGAATGAAATTCATTGAATCTGTCTTTCAATAAGAGAAAGAAAGTGTGTCATAGTGGATACAGAATTGGATTGAAGAATGAGGAAGAGAAAAATATGAATTCTGCCTCAGATCCTTACTAGCTTTGTGATCCTGCTTAAGTCACTTAACTTTTTGTAAGACAGATAACACAGCATGCAGGATGGATGCTAGCACAGGTTCACTCTGGCTCTGGTCAGATAGAAAAACATCAAGACAGCTTCAAAGGGGTTAATAATCCTATTTTATTCTAGTATAGTTTTCTCACAAGAAGACTGCTGATAATGAGAGGTAAAACTCCTACAGCACTTGCTAATCACCTTCTTACCGGGCTAGAGAGACCACATCTTGATGTGGTTAATTGAGACAGGTACAGCTTGTGCATTCCCATAAATCCCCTCAAGACTCAATGAGGGCCAGTTAAGGCAAACATAGATTTCCCCTGAGGGTCAATCAAGGCACACACAACATTCCAGCTTGCTCATTCAACCCTAAGAGTTCCCCATTCACTTACTGGCACCCACCTGCTTTATAGGGCAACAGACAAAGAAGACATATTGCCAGCAAGAGCCTCACAAGTTTACATCACCTCATCCCTGTATTTCAGTGTGCAGTCACAGTGGATGTTTACAATTTAAGCACAAATGTCTATATTATTTATCATTATATAATGCCACACAAGCATGGTGGAAATGTTTTGAACTATAATCGTGAGAACTCATATCTAATACCTGGGGACAAGAAATTGTTATGGCCATGGATCCTGGGAAAGTGAACTCTAAGAAAAAATTTTAAAAATCCACTTTATACACACTAAAATCTACCTTACTTACACTAAAATCTACCTTACTTATACCTTTCTTAGCTTCAGTTTTGTTTTCTGTAAAATGGATATAATGATAGTGCTTACCTCACAAAGTTATCATGAGGATAACATGAAAAAAATATGTGGAAAAAGTTTTGCAAACTTTAAAGTGCCATGTAAATGTTTGTTCTTATGATTATCATTCTTAAAGTCCTTCAAGGCTCAAATTCTATATATATTTTTAGAACATGTTCTGTATTTTTTGTCTCAGATTATATAAATTTAAATCTGCATGCTCCCCTTGGGAAGTGAATATAAATTCCTTGGGGCAGGGATTGTTTTACTTTTTTTTTTCATTTGTATACCCAGTGCTTAGGTCTAATTTTTTTCTTTGTGGTTGTTGTTTTTCAGTTGTATCTGAATCTTTGTGACACCATTTGGAGTTTTATTAGCAGAGACTATGGAGTGGTTTCTATTTCCTTCTCTAGCTCTTTCTATAGATGAGGAATTTGAGGTAGAGTTAAGTGTCTTGGTCAGAGTTACATAACCAGTAAGTATCTGAAGCCAGATTTGAACTCAGGTGAGTTATCTCTCCAGGCCTGGAACTCGATCCATTATGCCACCTAGCCAACACAAATCAATGACTTAGTGGGTGTGTAATAAATGCTAGCTCAATTAATGAATAAATCTCTATCTTTTTTCGTGTGTATACTCTCTCTGTCAGCGTAGGTTGCTATCTCTTCATGATATGATCTTCGAGAATTTCAGTAGTTGTACTCAGTTGGCCCTTCACCAAACAAGTGCCTAGCACTGTGCCTGTTGAATAGAAGGCAATTAAGAAATCACTTTTCAATAAACCTCTCCAAACATGCATGGGTTGACGCTTGAACAACTGATAAACATTGGTTTTTTTGTTGCCTTTTAACTTTATGAGACCTTTGGGAATTTGCATAGTCACTGGGAACTCAGATTCATCTCTTCACCCCATGTAGGCAGCAGGGTACAATTTAAGAGACTTGAGAGTTAGATAATGACCCAAATATCCAGGTATCAACATAATAGCATAAAATGGTGTTCACACATTACTCCAAGATCCTAGACAGTTTTTTTCAAATATTTTTATAATTCTCTTACTGAGCACTGTTTAAATGTCATAAGATCAGGGCTCTATATTACATTGATATAAAAGAAAAAAAGACTCAATGTCAGCCATAGCCTTCATCACAAAGAACATTAAGGTGATTGTAGCTTATTGTGTAATTTATTCCAGAGATAACTGAAGCTTGAATGTGTGATTGTTGTCTCAAAAACTATGAAATTCTAAGCTCAGCAGCTACTGGTGCCAATTAATGATTTCACAATTATTTATTAGGGCAAATTCAAGTTCACAGAAAGTTTTCAAAGCACAGAAACATGTTTGCTAAACTGTCATCTCAAAGGCAATAGAAACCAAGGCAAAAAGGAAATGTTTCAGCTACCTTCATTAAGAGGTTTATTGAGTTGCTCATTTCAACAGCAGGATATAAACAGAGAAAACAGCCTTTAGAAAATAAATATTACAAGCTCATCTCCACAGACCTATAGGAGAGACCAGAAAACTAACAACCTTTGATATAGTTTACTAGACTATCCCACAGCTGGAAATGCACCAAAGAAAACCTTTCCAAGTACAGACATCCTTTGCTGAGAAAGGAAAGGGGATTTTCGAAAAACCTATTAAAATACTCAGTGTGAAATAATAGAAAAAAATTAAAGGATGCATCATAAAATAATACAGCCTAAGAAATCAGCAGGTTATAACAGAAAAAGGAAAAAATATCACTGCAGCCATGTTAATAAAATGAGAAATGAAATTAAACACCATAAATATGATTTTTTAAAGCCCTTAAAAAAAAAAGAAATGGTTTAAAGGGAAAGGGTTTTTTTTTGGATGCTTATTTCAATTAATTTTGCTTCAAAATGAAAAAAGTTGACATTCACAAAGATTTGTCTTTAACCATTTATTTCAAGAAGTAGAATTCAAGGTTAGAAGACAGGGAATTAATCTAGCCCATAGCACAATTCCTAAACAGGAACTCAAAAAAAGGTATCCAAAGAAGAAATTCTGAAATGGGAAATTGCATGACCTTCTTTTCATATAGTGTCTTACAATGCTTAGTCAATTGCTTCTGCCTAGATTTGCTGAAAACAAGCAGCTTTGATTAACAACCCATACCTGGAACTTTAAAAACCACAAGGACAACTCAACCAACATAGAGTTCTAAAGCTATTTATTCATGCGCTATAGAATTCCCTATAAGCAAAGCAACTACTTTTAACTAAGGCATTTCCTAGTCCAGTTAGCACATTCTATTGCTGAAATCTTTCTCTATGTAATACTTGAACAAAACTGCTGTGAAATTACAGAATTTTGAACTGGAAGGAGTCACAGAGACCAATTGCTCCAATCTGAACCCCATCAGAAATTTCTCTAATACCTCTAACAAGTGGTCAGTCAACCTTTTAACAATACTTCCAGTGAAGGAGTATCTACAGCCTCCTGAGGAAAACTACTTTACTTTTGTTTATATCTAATTGTAGTGATGTTTTCCTTTATTAACTAATCATTACAGCTACCTGAGCCCCTAAATCATTGCATTGCTACCAAGAGTCATCATATCCTCAGCCAAACCAAGAATCATCCAAATATTTCTTACTCTGGGAGATCTTTCTCCTCTTGCAAACCTATTTTCTGCCTCTGATTAGTGAGTTTTACCCCAAACTTGTATCTCAAGGAAGTTCCCAGGCCAGCCACACTCATTCCTCCAATCCTTTCACAGTTGCGCTCCTGAATCTCCTCATTTCTTTACAGTGTTCACATGAGAACCTCTCCTCTTACTTTTTGGTTCCCTTTTGCGTGTTGTCTTCCCCAATCAGAATGTAAACGTCTTCAGATCAGGAACTATCTCATTTGTTGGTTTGTATTCCCAGTCCTTAGCACAGTGGTTGGCATACAGTAACTTCTTAACAATTATTTGTTGACTTGTGTGATATGGATGAAGCCTTAGCAATCCATATATATCTGCCCATCCTGTAGGACACTGGTCCACGTCCTCCCATAAGCCTAAAAAGAGGATCTACCCAATATTGGGCTTTCTCTATTTTCTCCCAGCATCATGAAGATTCCAGTAGAATTCATAGGCTATCCACTGTTTATCTCTCACTCTCCCCAGGGGAAGAGGCCATTATCTTCCATTCTTTCTATTTTTCCTTTTTTTTTTTTTTTTGGGAGGACATGTACCCTGGATGATATTTTTTACTTAGGTTCTTCTTCAAAATTCATTATTTATTATGAATTGTTTCCTACTGACACCCAGCATAAGCTTCTCTATTAGCTCCTTTATGTTTTTATTTTATTTTTTTTTTCAGTTTTCCTTCCTCTGGAGGTTGTGGGGGTCCATGACTTGCAATCATGTAATAATACTGGTAGAATATTGATATTAAAAAATAGTCCATTGTTTCTGGGATCAGATATGGGGTCATTAAAAGAATTTTGTAATTTCCCAAAGGAAATCTAACCCACTCACTCTTTTTTTTTTCTTTTAAAATCTGGAACCAATTAGCAATCCGTTGCACACTCTTTCTAAGACACCTACATATACATGCATACACAGAGTGTTAAACAAATTAAGTGGGATAAAGCAGAAATAATTAAGACAAATAAAGTATATAATAAATCTTTTAACTTTTTGCATCTTTAAAAATTTTAACATGAAATTGATTCTTTTTTTTTTTTTTTGCTACAGTCATGCATTTAGTAAAATATGGCACTGAGTTCATAAGATTTTGACATATATTCTTTATTTTTTCATGAGGAAACCATGGTCTTTAAAAATTATAGTTTAAGGGAGTATATTTCCTTCGTGGAATGCACATTTTTAAAGAAAAAATATCATTAAAACACACAAGAGATGAATGAAAGGTATATATTGCATGAGATCAAGGACACATATGACAGAGAAGTAACTATATCTAAGGAAACTAGGTCAGTCCAGTTTTATCTGATTGAGAACAGACGCTCTGTTTTAGCCTTATAAGATATGTACATACATATGCACACACTCATATATATGAGTTTGTATGTGTGTGTATATATGTGTGTGTGTGCATGTGTTTGCATACACACATATATACATATCACATTATATACTTTTTAAGACTTTTAAAAAACTGTATGTTTTATAGTTAGATGGGTAGAAAGGGTGTGAAGACTAGAAGTCATATGACTGTGTGGGGACTAGAACTCTATGAATCAGTATATACATGTGTATACACACATATAAATATCAATATGTATATACATGTATATGTTATACATGTCATAATCTGCACAAGAGAAATTCTTTATCCATTTGATTTTTACATTGTGAATGATCAGACTTAAAAATCAAAATTCACTTTATTTTTCCCATATCACCTTCATTTATGTAATCTTTTGATTCAGCTAGGTGGTATGTGAAGTGTATAGGTCATTGGATAGGGAGTCAGAAGACTTGAGTTCAAGTCTGGTCTCAAACACATACTAGCTGTGTGACATGAGATGAAATCATTTGACCATTACCTGTCTCAGTTTCTTCCTCTGTAAAATGGAAACAATAATAAATTTACCTCCCAGGATTTTAGTAAAGACCAAAAGAGATACTATTTGTACAGCACTTGGCCCGGTGCCTGACACATAGTAGGCACTGTATAAATGCTTGTTCCCTTCCTTCATTTACCAATCTATTAGGTTCTTCCCACATAAAGAGCCATCTTCTCTAAAGAAGAATTGAAAAGATTTAGAGTCACTTATCAAAATCAACAAATTCATCCATTGAGGACAGTATGTGAAATGTTCCACACCCATATATAGTCCCTTTGTTACTCCCAGAAAAGAAGTATTTTTTTAAAAGCACAGTCTGTGTATCTTATGTAAAATATTTTGGGTGACTATAGATTTTTTTCCAAGATGATTAATCCAATGGGTGTGATATCATCAGTGAACAGGAAAATCTAGAGCGACTCACATTCAGAGGAAATCTCTCTTCACCTCAGACTCAACATTAAAGTCTTCCATGACAGTCATAACAATTTATTATTATTATTATTTTTCATGAGTGAATGCTTTTGCTTTGGAAAGTATGATGGAATTGTGTGTTTGGAGGAGGAAGAAAAAAAATTAAAGTGGTGAGGCACAGGCAGAGATGAAAGTAGAAGAGATTATTTTCAGAAAGAATTTCAGAGTTCAAGACCACGTAGATGAAATGTTTTTGGTACTGATCAGATGAATGGTATGACTATCACTGAATGTAGCTAAAGTGGAATGAAGGTATGTGTCACTGGAGTAGAAGAGGTTGATAAACTGAGAAGTGATGCTATTCAAGGGGACAGCAACAGGTAAATAGAAATCTCTAAGAGCAAGAGCAGAGCTGGAGGGGATTTTAGTACAGGTAAAAAACTCTTTGAGAAAGAAGACTGTCTTGAGGAATGGAATAAAATGCCTACCAGGATTAGGGCAGAATGATATACTGTATAGAATGAACCCCAAATGAAAGACCACTAAGTGGAATTGGTGAGACAAATGTCTATAAATGGTGGTCAGGATCAAGCGGCTAATCAGTTATTCCTCCTTGCCCAGTGTGCCAAAGGTTGGTCATGGGATTTGGATCCCATGAACAGAGGTATATACAGCAATGGAGAAAGGGGGGAGGAATGTAGTTTCTTTTGGGGGAGCCATGTATCCATGATTGCAGGAAGAATGAAGGTATATGAGAGGAAATAGTTTGATAGGAATGCTTATTTGAATGATAGAATTGGTCTACACAGGATACAACTGAAGAGAAAGACAGACAAGTAATAGACATGAAATGGGTAGGGCTAACATGGATGGATATGAGGAATAGGGACACTGGAAAGGTGGAAAAGAGTTTTTTCCTAGGCATTCCATGAATATGAAACATAGGCATTATGAGAGCTAGGATTTGTTAGCTATAAGGATAGAAAATTAAACCTTTCTTAACAGTGATATTAGCTGTGTTCCAGGTTTCAACTCAGCATTGATTTGATTACCATTCTTTGAGAGAATTGTAGAAAAGGTGGTGGTAGAGAGACTCTACTCCTTCACAGAGCCTAGCAAAGGACCTATGCTGAAGTCCAGGTAGTAAGAGGCTTGGTATCTGCAATGTCAGTGCTTAATAGAGGGTTAAAACATTGATTTATTCACCTTCTATTTATCCAAATGGGCAATTTTACTCCAGGGCTTAGCTCTGAAGCAGATTTGTATTTCTTTGTGTAAGTGCCTTACATTTCTTACAATAAGTTTCTTCCTTAAATATATCTTTCTCTTTGGAACTTCCATCTATATTTTCTACAGTATTTTTGCTGTCTAGAAAAAAGCATAACAATTCCATTTCATTTTCCATGTAATAGTCCTTCAACTACTTGAAAAGACAGGTATGATGTTGTGATGCCAATGTGATATTCACAGCACCCATAGTGACTATGAATATGCTTGCATAATTCTGAATCACAAAATATAACAGACTTTTTCACATGGAAGACAGAATCAAAACATTTATTCAAATACCAGAAAGTTAACTCCATCATAAAAACAAAGAAATCTATAACCATGCTGGGAGCACTGACATCCCCAAGCCTTCCCCTTGCTGGGGGCTTCCCACAAATGAACACTCATAGCTCTGATTGCCTGCTTCCTCTCTCTCCCTCAGCTCTAACTACTCTGACCAACTACCTGTGGGCTCTGCTCCACCCTTCTTGCTCACCCATTCAGTAAGCTCTTTCCACCACTGACTCATGTGATTCAGGTTTCCATGTGACTTAAGCAGGTAACATGGGCCTATCAATTGATGGGAAAGATCTTCCCATTTACATTACCATTATGGAAGGCCCTAGTAGGGGGAAGAGTTGGGGATGGCAGTGACCCCTGCAGTGTTATTGTGTGTAGATTTCTTTGTTGCTCTGATAGATTTGGCTTTCTAGTGTTGAGATTTGGCTTTCTGGTGTTTGAATATATTGTTCTGTATTCCATGTGGAGAGTCTGTTATATTTTGTGATTCAGAACTATCCCATCATATTCCTAGCTGCCATAGGCTCTGTGAATATTTTATTGGAACTACAGATGTTTGCTGTTTAGTCACATTTGACTCTTTATAACATCATTTGGGGTTTTCTTGTTAAAGATACTAGAGTAGTTTGCCATTTGCTTCTCTATCTCATTTTACAGATGATGAAATGGAGGCAAATAGGGTTAAGTAACTTGCTCAGGGTTATATAACTAGTCTGTGTCTAAGGATAGATTTGAATTCAGGAAGTTGCATCTTCCTGACTCCAGACCAGGCACTCTATTCATGGTCTCACCTAGCTACCCACTGAGTTGATATTACCCCTATGTCTTTATCTTCTGTTCTTTAATATAGCCTAAACATTTTCAACTAATCTTTATATCCACATGAACTTAAGGCTTTTTACACTTCTGGTTGTCTTCCCATGCATTCCTTTCAGCTTATTAATTTTCTTTCTAAAAAATTGATACTCAGAAGTAAATATGATTCCAGATATCATCTAACTGGTTCAGAGTACAATGACTATTCCATTTGTAGTCCTGGACATCATTCTCCTCCTAATATAGTCTAAAACAGCATTGTTGATTGGTTGGTTGGTTTTTGTTTTTTTTTGTTTGTTTGTTTTGTTTTGGTCTATTTTATTTTATTTTGGCCTTGCCTAGCATGTCAAGTTGTCTCAAATTGAACTTATGATTCACTAAAACTCCCAGTTTTTTGTCTGTTTTTTTTTTAAATCAAAAGATTGTCTACATCTTCACCATCTTGACATATGAAATTGTTTTTTTTTTAACCCAAATGTGGGCTTTAACATGTATCATAATTCAACATCATCATATTTAATTAGGCCCATTGTTTTAGCCTGGTGAGCTCTTTTAAAAACCTAGTCCACTGTGAGCTTTTCCTCCCAATTTTGCATTATCTTTCAAATTTGATAACCTATGCAATACAAATGTGACCAAACATAATTTTATTTAACATTCATAAACTATCAACAGAGTTATAAAAGCATGCCCACAGTTTTCAAAGGTTTGCCTAACTTTAGTAAAGATCAAAACTAAGTAACAAAGTTGGGAGTTTTAGAATCAAATTAAATGGAAAAAATTGAATGTATTCTTATGAGGTGGTGAATTTCTTTTCCATGGAGTTTTTCAGGCATATTTTGGATGATAACTTGTGTATATTGTAGAAAAAATAGGGAACTGGATCAGAAATGGGATTAACAGTCCTCTCAGTTCCCTTGTGACTCTAAGATTCTATAATTCCTTGCCTCTTCTTTTTCTTCTCTATTCCATCCTCCATAAAATTGCCATAGGACAAGGCATGACCATGTCACAAAAAATGTAAATTTTTCTGTTTAATGTTTTGAAACAATGCCATTCCAGAAATTACCCATTGCTTATCTTTACACATTCCATGTTGTCAGAAAATGGCCTATTTTCTATTTCTCACATTCACTAGGGCGAATATTCCATCTGTGATCTCTGTGCTTTTGAACAGTCTCACCCCCATTCATAATATGCACTTCCAAACTTTGCAACCCCTAGATTCCTTCAAAAACTCAAACCTCACCTTCTAAATAAAACCTTTCATGATACCTTAATTTACTACTGCCAAATTTGAATTTATTTTGCATATATTTTCTATCTATCTATCTATCTATCTATCTATCTATCTATCTATCTATCTATCTAACTATCTCCACCCCCACCCCAAAAGAATGCAAGCTCCTTGAAGACAGGAAATTTTTTTGACTCCTCAGTGCACATGGAAGGCACTTAATGGATTTTTTTCCTTCTGCAGTCAATTGGGGAATAGTGAGGATATTGGGTAAGAAATGGAAAATCAGATTCATCTGGATCTTATTAAAATATCAGAAGAAATAAACTAGAAAAGCACAGAGTCTAGAAATAGTTAATTTTTCCAAGGCTCCCTCCTGTTTTCTACTCCTATCTCTGTCCTGGTTCATTTTTTGTTTATGCTTTTACAAAATTCTTGTCTCTTCCCTCCCTCCTCTCTCCTCTTCATTTCCTGTCTTAAGCCCCCAGATCAGCATAACTGGCAGTCAGAGCCAGGCAAGCTAAGTAACCACAGGTGGCTCTTGCTTGTAAGGCAGCACTTTGTGGTGTTTTCATTGTTTACGTGAAAGTAATTGGATAGATCAGTAAATAATTAGCTGCAAAACTCTCATCTACTAGGAAACAGCTGACAGATTCTCTCAGCACTTTAATCCTCTGCTCAAGGGTCTTTGGTGGCTCCCCATTGCCTACTGAAAGAAACAGAGGCTTTTTATACTGCCATCAGGGCCCCCCACTGAATGTCTCTGACTCCTCTTTAAGTGTTGTCTTATACTGCATTTCTAGTACTCTCCAAACCAGCCAAACTGGATTCCTTTGTGTTCAGGGTTCTTCACTTGCCTTCCCCCACTCCCACATCTTTGTTCATATCCACTGCTGTATTTTTCATAAATTTCCATCCTCTGATCCCACTGTCTCTTTTTGGTGAAGATCCTTCATTTTTTTAAAGTCAAACTCATGTTCTCCCTCCTTGAAAGTTTCCCTGCCCCCACTGACAGCTGACAGTGTTCTCTCTCTGATCAAATCATCATAACATCCTTTCTACTTTTGAGTCTAAGGTTTTCAGCTGGAAGTCTACCCATCTTTATCTTTCTGCTGTTGTTCACTTGTTTCAATCACGTCCACTCTTCATGATCCCATTTGGGTCAAAGATCCTGGAGTGGTTTGTCATTTCCTTCTCCAGCTCATTTTACAGAAGAGACAACTGAGACAGGGTCAAATGATTTGCCCAGGGTCACACAGCTAGTAGTGCCCAAGTCCAGATTTCAACTTAGGAAGATGAGTCTCCTCAACCCCAAGACAAGTACTCTATCCACAAGGCCACCTAGCTACACTCTTGATCTCATACACTTAAGTTTAAACAAATAAATCAAATAGAAGCTTGACTCAACTGAGTCAATATTTTTCTTTATCAATAATGAGATACATAATAATGATGTCCTCTTCTAAGATACTCCTTACCTTGAGGGGAAGAGGATACTTTCAGTCATAAGTCATACTTGTTTTCTTTCCAGTTGGAGAGAGGCATGTGAAAAAGAGGACATTCTGCCTTGAGCAGTCCCCACTGTCCCAGGCTGCAGGCCTTACTAACAGTCCTTGCCAGTAGCCAACTCCCAGCACTCCTACATTTTGAGGAACCATGTTCTTCCAAGACTTTTCTTCTGTTGTCAATATGGAATAAACCTATACATCCATTGCACCTTGTCTAAGCGCAGAACACATCATTTATCAGTAAATGAAAACCAAAGCACCAAAATCAAAGCAAAGCAAACCAAAACCAAAAACCAAGGCTCAAACAAGTGAAAACACTTGTCCAAAGTTCCTCTCACTAAATCCAGTGATTTTTCTATTATATCACAAGGACCTTCTTCCACACCCTGTCTTGTGTGGAATTGGTTAGCTTAAATTCCTTATCCTTTAAAATAAATATTAACTTAACAATCATCAACAGTTACAAAAGATTCAATTTTCAGAGAACAGAAAAGAGAATATTCTAAGAAAATATAGACTTCCTTTCTGTAGAGCTAAGTAGCTGTAATGGTAATGGGAATTTGAAGGTCTTCCCTGCCCCTTAAATAGGCCTAGGTGAATTTGAGCACTTTTCCTGATTTGAAAATAAACTCAGCCCTCTAATAGTCTGAATGTGGTCACATAAATCTTGTGGTAGGAGGCTTGTTTTTCAGGAGGCACAACTTTTGTTACTTTTTAGTCAAGTGGTTCATGAGGGTTGTGATGTTCTCTGACCCTGGAGAAGACTATATATACCCTGATGTGAGGTTTTGCTTTGGGGCTCACTCATGGGAAGAGTTGTGTGATTTGGCCTGATGAGAGTCTGGGCAGCCGTTGAGCATCCACCGGGCTTTGAAAACCCAGATGTTGGTGCTTCTTTCTCTGGTAACTGATTGGGTATCAATGCAATGGTCAGACAGCTGGAAGTCCTGTCTGTTTCCCTGTCTGTATTTTTTGTCTGCTTGTAACTTCTGTTTGTATTCTCTGAAGTTCAGGGTGCTGACTTTTTCCCCTAAACTAGATAAATTATATATGTTTGATTAAACTAAGATTGTTAACCCTTTTTGTGTTAACCCTTTTGTAACTAAGATTGTTAACTCTGTGCTAACAGCCATCCTGGGTACGCTAGGGTGCTTACTGATACAGTAGCCCAAGTGGATAGTGCTAGACTTGTATCCAGGAAGACAATACTTCTAAAACTAGGTTCAGAAACATACCCTAAGCAAGTGACTAGCCTCTTTTTCTATCAGTTTCCTTATCTGTAAAGAAGAGATAATTGTAGCAGGCTTGTTGTGAGGATAAAATGAGATAGTATGAGTGAAGTGCTTTTATAGATCTTAAAGTACTATAAAGATGCTAGCTATTATAAAATTATGTATTAAAGTTAGCATTATGTATCCCCTTTTGCATTTATTTTTAGTTTTTGCATATTTTAATCTAATTGGTCATCACTTCTTTCTTTCAATTTTTAAAGCTATCTCTATTAATACCCCAAAATTTACTCCATTGAACCTTTGCTTCTATCAGATAAGTATAGTGAACCAGAACAAATAAAAAACATTGGCTGCATCTGAAAAGATTTGACTTATTCTACACATCAAGTCCATCACCTCTCTGATGAAATGTCATTGGCATACAGCATCATTAAAGCCATTCCTGTATCAATATTAGCTATTATTAAAGTCATTACTGGTTGCTGCTTTGACCAAAAACTACTAACAAAATAAACTTTTTTCCTTCTATTAGTTTATTCGGTCCTTGAATTCAAGGCCTGCTTACACATATAAATTCCTAGAGTCTATCTTGTATATAGTAGTCACTTAATATCTATTTATTGAATTTGATTGAAATAGAAAGTTTTACTGATAACTTTATTTTTTTGTTGCTAACAGAGTTTGACCCATGATGAAATTATAGTGGTCTACTCTTCTTAAGAGTTTAAGAAATTTGTAACATATATTTCATGTAGTTAATAACATAATTATAGCTATTGGAAGGGTTGATACTGGGAAAAGAGGAACTTTGATATTGGAATGGATGTGACTTTAGTCCTAGACTACAATATGGTACAGTATTGAGCACTAAAGGTCTAGAAGTACTTCCCTGCTGCTTCTAAGATTTTTTTTAATGCACAAGATTTATTTCAGAAAGTAGGACTTTCCCTTTTGCCCAATACTAGCTAAGCTGCTTTCAGCCATTTTTGATGTTTCTAGAACATCTTTCTACTTCCTTTCTCCCAAAATCAGATACTATCCAAATTATAAGAATGGCCTGATTTCCTTGCCGTTCTGCAGATAGCCTTGGTCCAAATGTATTAACACTTGCTATTCATAAGGCAGTGTTCTTTACCTGAGATGAAATGAATACATTCAAGAGGACCAGACCCAATTTTATCAGTGTAGTAATAATAATAGCTAAAATTGATACAGCACTTGAAGGTTCACATATCATTTTGCATATGCAAGGTGTTCTAAAAGTATTAATTCTATTTTAAACTTTAAAATTTAAGGTATTAAGACTGTTGAGACAACCTGTATTATCTCTTTTATCCCCACAACACTATGGAAAAAGATGTTATGATCACCCCCATTTTATAGATAAGGAAAAGGAAACTGAGTCAGAAAACAATTAAATGACTCCCCCAGAGTCCCACAGCTGTGAAGTATGAGGCACATGTTAAAACTCAAAATTTCCTGACTGCAAATCCATCACCCTATGTACTACTATGGAGTACTATGTACTCCACTTGGTTAACACTGTCTGTGACTCCTCATGGTATGGAAATAATGCTAGATTCTCATAATCTGTGCTAATGGAGCCCAAATGCTGGCAGGTTGTTTTAAATTGGAGGTGGGGGGAAGCTTGAGCTAACTGTGGCTGAAGTCTGAGAACAAGCACCAGGGGGCTCATCAGGAGGAAGTTGGCCTCTAAACGATGAGTTCTTTGGCCATAGTGACCTCTTAGACAGAAAAAAATACAAATCAAAATAAATCCTTGTGCCTTCACATTGATCCAGTGAACTGGATAATTTCCCAGTGTTTGTGCAATCCCAGAATCTTTGTCTCTACTTCCATTAAGGACATGACTCATCTATAGGTCTCTGACCTTCTTCTGGATACAATTAACTCTGGTTGACCTAGGGTTACTCAAATTTAGCACAGAGCATTTTTCTTTAAATAGCAGTGAAAAAATAGCATCTGCCATGAAATCATAGGTTCTTTTGGCATTTAATGCTTGCTACTACTATTATCTCTATATCTTTAGTCTTCCAAACACTTGCCATAACATGTCTAGATCCTTGTCCTGCCATAGCTGACTTCCTGGACTTCAGCTTCATTTTCATCCCAGAGATCCACATAGGAAGGCAACCTTCAGGTACTTTTCTGAGAACTTGAACTCCTGCTGGAAGTCAAATTCTTAGGGGTTACTAAATAGAAAATATCCTGAAATTTTGGTGAACTCATATGGTCTAGGCATTTGTATTTCTATGTGGGTCTCTAATTAAAAAAAAAAAAAGTAAATGATTAGGTTTTTTTTTTTTAATGCACTCTTTTTCCTCTTTTTCTTCCAGTAAGTTTTCTCTACCATTCTGAGAGGAGTCCAATATACAATATGAATTTAGGAATCTGTGGGGTTGTTTAGGACCATAGGGAGGGTGGGATTCCCAGAAGAAAGGGAATTATATTGATTGCTTAAGATCTTGACATTTTCACCATGTGCTGTGGGGTAAAATAAAAGCATCCTGTACTATCTATGACTGCAAGAGAGCTGGAAATTCCATTCCCCCCCTTAAACAGGACATCTAAACATGAAATATATTTTGAGATTCCCTAGAGTCAACTCCATGGAGGGAGTCAATTTCAATCCAATGAGATGATTTGGGAATGGTGTATCCAAATATCTTACCTAGTCTGTGCAAGCCTGGAGCCTGGGAACAATGAGACCCTGGGTCTCACTTGGATGATTAATAATGTTCTAAATTATTAAAGATTTAATTTGGTGGATCAGAGATATTTACCAAATATATATATATATATATATATTTTTTTTTCAATTTCATGCAGATTTGTAGACTTCTTTTGTAGAAAGTAGGATTAAGGGTTTTTAAATGTCAAACCCCTAAACATAACCCTTAGATTTTAGCCCATGACTTCATATAAAATTTTACACATTTTCCCCCTATCCTTTTCTTCCCTTTTACTCATCCAGTCCCACAATAATTCAGTTCTATATCCTGCTCTTCCTGTCCCCCAAAGATGGATTGATGAAGGCTAACGATTTAAGTCTATGTTCCTCCAGAGGTATCTTGTACTCTAAACCTATTTTCCCATTCTTCTCAATAACAAAGTTTACTTGTGCTGTATTCCATTCCCACCCATCTCTAAGCTAGTTATCAATGAAGGCTGATTGTGATAAATAAATTTACAGACTCACAAATTTGTAGAGTTAGAAAGCATCTCAGAGGGTGTGAAGTCCAGCTGTGTGTAAACAAGATTCCCTTCTTCAACATCCCTGGCAAGTGATTGTTTAACCTAGATTTCTGATGAGTGGAAATCCACTATCTCCCAAAGTAGCCCATTACTCTTGGATAGCTCCATAGATAGGAAGGTATTATTTTCTTACATTAAGTCTACATTTGACTCTTTGCAACTTCCATTCATTCTAGTTAATGCCTTCATGCATTATCTAGAAGTTAATCCAAATCCTGGTAGTATCTGGTAGTTATCTAACATGCCCATTTAATTCTCCTTCCTATTTCAAAGAGTTCAGTTACCAGGCCACCTCTTCATTTCAATTCTTACCCTTTTGTAGAAAAACATCACTATACATGATGATGTTCCTTTAAATATCCTAACTTCCACAGATGTACATAGCTTATGGTGCAGATATTCTGGCATATCTGACCTTTGCTTTTAGCAAGCCTATACTTTATTCTTATTTCATCAACATCCTCGACTGTCATGACAAATATTTTCAACCCACATTGGCCACTTAAGGGATAATCATTCATTCAGCCAAGCTACAAACATTTATTATGAGTTCACTATGTGATAGACATTGTTAGCTCCTATGGATATAAGTACAAAGAAGGAAATAACCTCTACTCTCTAGGAGCTTACATTATACAGAGGGTGACAATATAACATGTATAGTATATGTATATACAAAATAAATGTAAAGTAAATTTTATGGGCAGGAAGTAGTGGGGGGTGTTTATATGGGAGGAAGGGAACAGGAAAGCTCTCAGAAAGCTGAATGTGAGTTGAGCTTTGAAGGAAACAGGGATTCTAAGAGGGCGAGGTCAAGAGGGAGCACAGTATAAACATGAGGGACAGGTGATGCAAAGGAATGGAGATGAGAGATAGACTCTTGTGTATTAGAAATATCAATATGGTTTATATACATCTCACCGTCACCCACAAGTATTCAATTTCTATTGTCAAAAACTACTATTCTTCTATCTGATATTAAATTTCTTTCATTCCATATTTTTCTGTGCCTCATTCTTCCTAAATCTATTATTCATCCTCACTGTGTCCAGTAGTATTCCCATTCTTCAGTACTCTACTAGACCATCACTCCTACTTTATTTTCAAGACCAATCTCTTCTTACTCTGAACACTTGAATCAGACAGTCCAATTTTACACTCTCCTATACTTTAGAATCTCTTGTACCCTCATTTCATTGTAGACTGTGCTTTGCCCAACTCAGCCCAGGATTGTTCTTACTTTTTGATGCTTTTTCCTGATCAGATACTGCAGAATGATGCTCCAAACTATTCATACAACAATGCTAACTTGTTCCTCAATTAGACTCTTGTTGACAAAAAGCAAATGCTCTCCTTTTCTCTAATTGAGTCTCTCTGAGATTTCCCCATGATGGATATTCCAAACCTAGCTTTTTGTACAAGATTTCCACACACTCTTATTCTGCTTATCTCTGGGTAGAGGACTTTATCTCATGTACTATTGAGAAAATAGAGGGTGCATGCCAGGAGCTTTCTTCTCCCTTACTGAAAACATCAAAATCTTTTGACATCATTTCAATTTTCTTTTCTTTTACTCCAATCTCTGATAAAAGCATAGTGTTTCTGCTCACCAAGGTTGATGCTTCTTTTTGTAATCTTTTTTGTCATTCCCTCCCATCTTTTCTGGGAAATTGCTCTTGCAATCACTGCCCCAAATTTAACCTTTTCTTGTCTATCTCCTTATAGCAAATGCTTTTTTTCTATTTGTATCCCTAGAACCTAAGACAGTAACTATCACATAGCCTTAGAAATTAATAAATTCTTGTTGATTGATTGTACTCTAATCGAACTTTTGAAAATCACCATTACTTTAAACCAAAGAAATGAATCTCTAAAGGCAAAACTTCAGACATCAGAGCAGGCCAGAACAGGAGTTACCAGAAAACCTCCCTTTGAAAAGAATATTCCCCAAACCCTCTTAATTCCAGTGCCTTCCCTCTGTTAATTATTTCCTATTTATCCTCTATATAATTTGATTTGTATATATTAGTTAGCTTGTTTTCTCCCATGTTAGACTGTAAGCTCCACAGGTAGTGTCTTTGGCCCCTTTTTGTATCCTGGCACTTAGCACAGTGTCTGGCACTGTGCTATATATATCTATACATATACATATATACATGCATACATATATATTTATGTACACAGACACATATGTTTGGCCACAGCACTCAATTTGGAACCAGGAAGACATCCTCATGAGTTCAAATCTGGTCTCAGACTCTTAGTATCTTTGTGATCCTGGTTAAGTCACTTAACCCCTTTCACCTCAGTTCCTCATCTCTAAAATGAGTTAGAGAAGGAAATGGCAAAGTACTCCAATATCTTTGCCTAGAAAACCCCAAATGGTGTCATGCAGAGTCAAACACAACTGAAATTACTCAGTGACAAAATAATATTTTCTCCTATATATATATATATATATATATATATATTTTTTTTTTTTTAGTATGATGAAGTTGGTCTGGTAAAGGGGAATTAGATGTTTTCCACAGATTACTGCCTCCATTAAACATATTCAATTCTTTGTCATAGATTTTTTGAGCCAAATTTATATCTCTCTGTAATAAGTGTAATAACGTAAGCTTCAACAATGAGATGTGGATTGGGGATTTTATCTCCCAGTTATAGTTAAGAGTTAATTTAAGCTCCATAAATTACATCAACTCATAAGGAGGCGAGGGAGCAGTCTTTGGGGAAAAAAAATAAAGCTTGACATGAGGGGAAAATATATATTATATATTTGTACATATGTATGTATATACATATATGTACATATACATGCATGCATATAATTTATAGTATCATCCTATTTTACTTCCTTCACTTTGCAGAAGAAGCAAAATTTTTCTATTTGGGAGCAACAAATATTATAGCAAACCATCATCCAGCCCTTCATCCATCTTTGTACTTTTATATTATAATTGTTTTCCTATTAAAAAGCACATCACACAGCTGCTTAAGTAATATTTTTATACATAATTAGATTAATATGGGATTGAACATTTATAGAGAAATTATATTACAGTATTTTATTTTCCTATAAAATATGCCTTTTATTCAGCCTGAATTTAAACACTCAACCTATTTTTTCCTGATGTACATAATAAAAGGTAATGGAGAAATTTTACTTTTGTCGAATACCTGTGAATCTATATGTCCACTCAAACTTCTCAGCCTAATCCCAAGCCAAGGGTGTGCTTGATCAAGTTCCTGTTAGAAAGTTGGAAAATGCTGCAATTTGGGACTTGATTTATTGCTTTGCTGATTATCTCTAAACTTAAATAAGTGATGGAGAAAATAAAATGTTAATAATGCAGATTATATTTATGATGATATTGTGTTTTATGGAAAGCCAGTTACTAAGCATTTATCAGTATTCAATGACTCGTCTCATATTGTTACCTGCCATGGGACCTATCTGCCGAGAGACAAAATATCTCCGTGGTTAGATTCTAGATCTGGAATCTAGAGAGCTTGGGTTTAAATTCTACCTTTGGAACTTAGTAGCTGGGTGATTATGAATAAGGTATTAGAACTCTCTGTGCCTCTGAATTTCACCTGTTAAAATGGCATAATAATACCATTAATGTCTATCTTACAGGGTTGCTGTGGGGTTCAGATAAAGGAATATATACAGAATGTTTTGAAAACCTTCAGGAGCTTTTAAAATGTTGATTGTTATCATCACTTCATATGCAATGTGCTTAAAACTGAACAAATCAATTTTATCCACTTCCTTGCCCTCTCCAAAAAAACAAAAACAAAAACAAAGCCCCAAAACAAAACAACCCCCAAAATCCCAAACAAAGAAACAAAAAAAACCAAACTCCAAAACCCAACAAACCTCTTTCAATTTTCTCCTGTCTTTTATTACTGCTTATTTTCTTTCAGGCTTCATTTTGGCCTTGCCTGACTCTTTTCCCCCCTACATAAAAAAGAACAAATAATTCTGTCAGCTACTTTTTAGAAAATGATTTTCCACTTTGTCCTTTCCTTCCCTTTTCCCACCATCACCTCCTTAGTCCTCACCTGACACTTCTATTATTGCCACTGACTGATAGTTGGTCTCACAGCCTCTCCTAGTGTGCCTTTCAGAATACACTACTAGACTAATTATCCTGACATAATGTTTTCATCATGCTATTTCCATGTTCAGAGACCTAAAATGCCCTCATTTAATTTTTGTGTAAAGTCTAAACCTTTCTGTTTAATTTTAAAGGGTTTTATTTCAAATATCATCCTACTCATCATATATAATTTCTTACTAATCCCTCCCATCCCTGCCAACAGTTCCATACCTCCTTGGGAGTGTTTAAATTATTTATTTATTTACATGTAACATTCACTTTAATTATTTTTTCATTTCCAAATTTTCTCCTTCCCTATAACCTTTCCTCCACCCACCAAGAAGGCAAGAACTATGATAAACATTATGAGAAGTCATGCAAAACTTATTTTCATATTTGCTATGTTAAGAAAAAAGCAATAAACAGAGAGAAAGTAAAAAAAAATGTGCTTCAATCTGTACTTAGAGCACCTCAGTTCTCTCTCTGGAGTGCAAAAGTCTCTATAATAGAATCAGAGAGCTGAAAGAGAATTAAAAGGTCATCTTATCCAAGTGATGCTTGAATAGGAATCCCTTCTACAAGATCCTTAAGGAGGAGATATAATATAAATTATTGGCATTTATATAACACTTAAAGATTTATGAAGCACCTTAAATGTATTATCTCATTTAATTCTCACAACAAACCTCTGAAATATGTTCTATTATTATCCCCACGATATAGATAAGGAAACTAAGTTTGAGTCCCCAGAACCATAATGATGAAAAATCCACTTGCTGCCCAAAACCCATTCTGTTTTGAGATAGCTTCTTAGGACATTTCTCCCCACATCAGAACTTGAATCTGCCTCTCTGAAACTTCCATTGATTATTTCTAATTCTGACCTCTAGCAGTAAGCAAAACAAGCTTAATATCTCTTCTGATATAGCTGATAACTGATAATCTTTCAGATATATTAAGACAGCTATCTTCTGAGCTCCCACTTTCTCTTCTCCAGTGTCAACACCCTTAGCTTCTACAATAGATCCCATTATGATATGGCCTTAAGGTTTTCATTATCCTTATCAATCTCTTCTAGAGAAATTCTAGTTTATTTATATCCTTCCTAAAATGTTTTGTTCAGTATTAACAGACATACTCTAGGCAAGAAGGAAGCAAATAAACATTACTAAGTGCCTACTATGTGCATTTAGCTAAGTACTTTACAAATATTGTGTCATTTTATCCTCACAACTCTGGGAAGTATATGCTATTAGTATTTCCACTTTACCATTGAGGAAACCAAGGAAGGCAGTGGTTAAATAATATGATAAGAACAACAACAACCACCGCTACCATTGTCCTAATCCCGATGGCTAATATTTGTAGGGTACCTACTATGTGTCGGGAACTCTGCCAAGTACTTTATAAATATCATCTCATTTTATACTCACAGCAACCTTGCAAGGGAGGTTTTACAATTGAGGAAAGTGAGAAAAAGAGAGGTTAAGCCCAGGGTCACATAGCTAATATATCTGAGTCCTGATTCTATGTCCAATTTTCTATTGACTATACAACTTATCTACCTCTAAGTAGGTAATATCCGATAGAATATTAAAGTTGGAAGGACTTCAGAAGCCATCTAGTCAAGTCTACAGTTAAAAAAAAAATCTCTCATAAAATATGTTACAAATGGCCATACAGAATTTAGGGAGCCAAGATGGCGGCGTAGCAGCAGCAATATATCGCAGCTCTCACATAGCCACCCCCAAATACCCATGGAATAGGACTCCGTACCAACCTAGAACTTCAAAAACGCACACAGATACTTCCCACTAAAGTCAGCTCGGCT